>JASMMZ010000002.1:2706155-3033902 GCA_038502455.1 Anisogramma anomala | reverse complement strand
TGGCGGGTGCTCGTGCGGAAGGTCGGGTAGGCGGCGGACCGCGAGACGAGCCGCTCGACGAAGGCGTGCAGGTGCGGGAAGGACGAGGGCTTGTAGGCGTTCGGGATGGAGGTGTCGCCCTCGATCTGCGGGTCGCCGAGGGCGAGCAGGCGGAAGGGGGCCACGCGGCGGGCGGGGGTGGGACGGTCGTGGTCCGTGCCGGGGAGGTGGAGCTTGACGGTCTCGAGCCAGGCGGCGAGACGGCCATGGGGAGGGGGCGTCGGCGTCGTGGGGAGAGGGAAGCCGCAGGCAAGGAAGAAGGGGTAGAGGTAGAGGTAGACGGTCAGGAGGCCGGCGAGTGGCAAGGCAAGTCGCAAGACATGGCGGAGGAGGCCGTGGAGATTGGCATGGTAGGAAAGGGGAGAGGACATGTAGAAGGGCGATTGATTCCACACATGGGGCTCTATGTGAAGCTTGAGGGAGAGGGCGAGCAGAAGCGTGGCGATGGCCGTGAGAGGTTTCGGAAGGGGGTCGAAGAGGACCAAATATAATTTCCAGTGGGCTGCTGTAGCGCTGCTGTAGCACTGCTGTAGTGCTGCTGTAGCGCCGGGAACTCCCTGCGCTTTCAGGCGCTTTCAGGGGGTTTTCAGGTGTCTTCAGGGGTCTTCAGGGCATCGCGCGGGGCTCATCGCATGACCTTGGCAAATTCCCACATCAGATGTACACATACATTGTGGAGTGTTGTGATGGTCATTCTGTGTTTGCTGTCCTACATACAACAAACAACATCGTTTGGAGTCGACCACACCTCACCCACACCTGGACAGACCTCAGGCATGGACGGAGCGAGGCATATACGAAAGTAGGTGATCCACGGCCTGTGACTACGAATCCTGCCCGAGGCGTGCCGCATCCGCGCCGCCACCGACCCCGTCGACGGCTACAACCCCACCGACCCCGTCTACTTATTCGGCGTGCCCGGTGCAGCCACCTCCAGCAGCAGGTCGAAGCGCGGCGACCCGAGGCCCGTGACGGGGTCCCAGCCGGCGGTGCAGTTCCAGCGCGCGGGCGGGTGCGGGAAGGCGCTGCCGGCGGCGTCGCAGCCGCGCGAGGCGCCGGCGGTGACATCGGTGAAGGCGGCGGCGTGGCGGTAGAGGAAGGGGTTCAGGAAGCCGAGCGGGGGCCGGCGCTGGGCGCGGCGCGCGGCGTTGAGCAGCGCGACGGCGCCGGCGACGACGGGCGCTGCGGCGCTGGTGCCGCCGACGTGCACGCGGCGGCCGCGGTCGACGACCGCGAACGCGAGGCCCTGCGCGGCGACGTCCGGGTACGCGCGGCCGCCGCGCGCGAAGAAGGGCGCGTAGGCGTCGCCGATGGCCGCGAGGTAGCCGGTCACGGCGGCGGCCTGGTAGGCCGGCCGCGCGTGCAGGGTCGAGAAGCCGCCGCCGGAGAAGTCGAGCCCCTGCTCCGGGGCCGAGCCCGTGGTGGCGCCGACGGCGGTCACCCAGGGGCATCCGGCGGGGAAGATGGGCAGGAAGGTGGTGGCGTTGTCGACGTTGCTCTTGCAGGTGGCGCCTGGGCCGGCGTCGCCGGACGAGAAGAGGACGGAGACGCCGCGAGCACCGAGCTGCATGAAAAGATTGCAGACTTTGAGGGCGTAGTCGGCCGGAACGGACTGTTCCTCTTCGCCATACGAGGTGGTCAGAGTCTGGGGCAGGTCTGCGTCCGTGGCATTCAGAAGGCTGGTGAGGAACTCGAGGTAGGGCTCGTTGGTGCTGGGAGGGCGGTTGTCGTTGGTTGGAATCAGAGGTCCTCGTCCTCCAGTGCTGTACTCCCGAATCGGAATGGGGGCACTGATGGCCTGCACATATTGCACGTCAAGGTTGGCCTCCACTGCGGTCTCCTATCACTGATCAGTACCGTCCTGGAAGCCACCCGATCCTCCCTGAATCCCTTTCACCACCACCAGCGCACAAGAGAACGGTCACTGACGAGAATCTGCAGAGCTCTCCTGATCGTTCTCGCCGCCGTTGATCAAGCCGACCGAGAAGTTCTGCCCAAGAGCGCCGGGCAGCCATCGTTGCTGGAAGGTCGTCAAATCGTCATAGCGCGCATATTGCTCCAAGTACGAGGCAAACGCCACCAGGTTCCCATCCGCACGGGGGGTGTACCCGATCTTATACTGCGACTTCAGGCATTGCGGTTGAACCTCCGCCCCACACCCGTCGGTGGAGGCCGAGGCCGATGCCGACGCCTGCCATCTCGTCACGGCATCCTGCCAATCCCCCATGGTTGTTTGGTTGAAGATGTGGGACCTCGCCGCACCCAGGCGCCCAAACCGCGTCGTGGGCTGCACCAGGTCCACATGGTGTGCCACGGCATCCGGCACGCTGTAGGACAGCGTCCGCAGCTTCGGCCCCCCGGCCCCGGCGTCCTCGTACGCGTACCAGCCGAAGCTGGCGTCCAGGAGCGCGTTGGCCGTGGCCACGGTGGTGGTGATGGTCATCCAGTCGTTGTCCACGGCCGGCACGACAGCGTGCGCGGCCAGCCAGGCCGCCACGGCGCCGGTGGCGCGCGCCGCGGGTGCCACGTACGACCGCAGCGCTTCGCGCGACAGGTGCTTCCCGTAGTCCGCGTGGCCGGGCGTCGAGATGGCCAGCACGGTCTGCTCGAGCGCGAGCGCATGCTGCTGCTTCAGGCCGATCTTGAGCGTCAGCTTGTCAGACGCGAGCGCCGGGGACGCGAGCCGCCAGCCCTCGGGGACGCGGGCCACTCGGTCGAAGACGCGAGCCGACACGGTGCCTAGCGCAGCGAGAAAGGCTAAGGAGTGCATGATGCCGTCGTGGTGTGGTCATGCAGAGGGAGCTTTGGCCAAGGTCGCGATGTAGGGTGGTGCACCTGAAGGCACTGGGACGATGATGTTGTTGATGTTGTGTCTCCACGTTTCCAAAATGGATAGAAGGCCCGCAAGGTGATGTTGCGGCATAGGTGATGGGCCTTCGTCTTTTTATGTCACTACAACAGGCACAGACAGCTACATCATCCATCATCAGCCCTGGAGTAGCGGCGATCATGGAGCTGAGCTGGGAGGAGAGGCTACTCCAATGAGCGCAACCTCTTAGCTGACACTTGCAGGGACATCTGCAAGACCCGCCCCGATACATAGTCATGATCACGTCGTACAGTACTGTATATATATATATATATACAGTAAAGGAAGCGTCGTAAGATGGAAGCCTGTGTTACCGTCGGTCGTCTCTGGGGTGACCACTTCTCGCCTATAGGGAACACACCTCCTCCCAAGCTTGCCTCCCCCTGACTGTTCCGGCAGATCACGGCTGTGACACGATAGCATCTACATAACCGTACTGATGATCATCCTTCCGAGCACGATCGACGGCCGCAACCGATCTTGCAAGCCATTTATCTCACCACTGCATCCGCGAAACCGCCACAGCCTCTAGGTGCATGGACCGTACATTTCCCATCATGTGCCGAGCCGAGACAATCCACTCGCCCAGCAACGTCCACAAATAAGCATATCTTTCCCCCCACCCATGCCAAATCTTTTCGATGGCGCCCGAAACCATCGACGCAGGTCGAGGTAGATCCTCCCCGTTAGTCCGACCACGAATGGGCAGCTCCCTACGAGAGGCCGCACGTCACTGGGCAGCAACCGTATTGCACCCACCTTTGCACGCTCTTTGCCATGCAAACTGGGCATATTGCTTCATAAGTACAATCCTATGTGCATGTAGGACTGTGCACTACCCCGAGCAGAGAACCCATCCAAAGAGATAGACAGAACGGACATCCAGAAGGTAGGCATACTCGCTCCAGACCCACCAGCATCCTCCAAGGCCCGAGCTTGGGTCCCTCCTCTTCGGAATCGCAGAATCGGACGTGGAACTGCACTTTTATCATCCCCCAAGGTGATCGATCCCTAGAGTCGAAACGTCACCAAGGTGCTCGACCAAACCAATTCACCTCTCCTTCTTGCTTGGATGTGGAGGAGAGAAGAGTCTCTCCCGCTAAGCTCGCTGC
Organism: Anisogramma anomala; assembly: GCA_038502455.1. NCBI lineage: Eukaryota > Fungi > Ascomycota > Sordariomycetes > Diaporthales > Gnomoniaceae > Anisogramma > Anisogramma anomala. The sequence continues at coordinate 3,029,882 of JASMMZ010000002.1, read as the reverse complement.
AACCTCTGTTTTGGTTGCCAGCCAGACCCTGCCTTTTGGCACCTGGCCTCACTCGGACACAATAGAACAATGCCCTATTCAAAATAGCTGGCCCTAACCAGGAACGCCGTACTTGTCGAAGTGCCGCTAAGAGCCTTCTTTCGGCATTTCCTTTTCAATCGACATTGTTCTGTTGGCGTGGAGCATGATCGGGGCCACCTGTGCTCCGTAATTGCTATTCCTCTTCATGATATAGTCCCACGTTATCCCCCCGAGCGCGAGTACGGCTGCACACTCCGGCGTTATCCTTTTCGGGTCCACGGGCGACAAGGCGTGGATCGTGTACGCTCTCGAGTAGTCCTTCTCCCAGTCCTCACGTTTCCGGGCCTTGGTCCAGTTCCAGTACGCCTCCTCCTTGTCCGCATCGGCCCACGCGAACTGGTCCGGGTCCACGAGCGCGGCCGGCGTGTCGTGCAGCCGGAACAGCGTGGCGTGGCTGTCGTCGTCCCAGCCATCCGGGATGAAGGCCGTGGTCTCCATGATGAGCACCTCGTTCGGGATGGCCACCAGGTTGTACGCCAGCCGGCCCAGCAGGAGGGAGGAGTGCGTCACCCAGGCCTGGTCGAACGCGTCGTGCTGCTCCCGGTCGAAGGTGTCCATGAACTTGCTCCCCTTGATGGACATCATGACGCCGTTGTTCACGCCATCGTTCATCTCGTGGCCAATGACGTTCCGGAAGCCGCTGAGGCGCAGAGGCTTCATGTCTTTGATGGGAATGACGTCGAAATCGAGGTATATGCCTCCGAACTCGCGAAGGATCCCCGGCCGCAGAAAATCCGACTTGTGCTCCATCCTAAAGATTTCAAGACCCTTGTTGGAGTGAGTAGGCACAGTGACTGTTCGGAGGACCACACCGGAAATACTCAAGACCTTCCTGGTCCACAAGTTCTTGGGGGACTGGTGAGCCTTCTCAATGGTGGAAGGCGGCGCATTGGTATGGATGTATATGGTATCTGGTCTCAGGTGTAGCCACGAGGAGTAGGCGCTGACGAAATGCTTGAAATTCAGTTCGAAGTCTGCCTCTGGGTCCTTCAATATCCACACGTAATGAACGATATTCGGAATCGCCGGAACTGGCGTGGCAACCTCGAGGGCTGGATGCGGACCCGGATTCGTCGCAGGGCGGACATATTCCCTAAGCCTTCCCAATTCGAGAAGCTGGTTGTAAGAATGGCCCAATAAGAGAAGGAGAGGTGCGAAGACAACAAGAAAAATCAAGCTGTTGCGGAACTTGTCTGGTGGAGCCTGGGTCATAGTGCGAAGAAGACGAAGGTTGCCTGAGGGACGAGACGATGCGGTTCCATTCGACATGATGTGCCAAGTAACTGAAAGGACACGTACTCGTCGTTGAACCTAATATAGCTAGATAGTGAGGCAAGCGAATGCACGGCATCCTTCCCGACACATGCATAGATAGCCCCCACAATTGTTAACGCTGCCACCAAACCTGTATACGATTCCTTAACAATCGCCGATTTTTTTTAAACAACGGTTTCTGCCATGGCTTGAGCTATAAGAATTAACTCGACTGCACACACTATGAACGCACCTACGAAATGACCTACTTGACCCTTACAAAAGCAATAAAGGTTGATATAAAAGCGTTAGACAACTATACTGCTCCCAACAGAAAAAGATACTACTACTTATCGCACCGAACGTTTTAACGCGAAAACCTTGAATAAAGCCTTTTACATATAAAGGCATAATCTTAAAGTATGCGAAATACCATATACCGAATTTACAAATAGACCATTAACTCTATTATCACCAGCTTAAACAGATTAAATTATACTAAATATTACAATTCCACCTTACATATTAAAGGATACACATCAAACAACATTATGTACGGAGATTCCAGTCCTTATCAAAAACAAAGCTTACTAAGAATACACACTCTTCAAAGATTTTCCCTTTAAGTTTTAATAAATTAACTTATATAGTCACTTATTTACTTTTCTTTGTTATGATAATTCCAAATATAATTTAGGTTAACGTAATGGGTTGTAATAAAAGTTTAGTTAACTTAACTCTAAAATCTATCATTAACTCCTTGTACGAAATTAAACTCTTTAATCTATTGGACTAATCAAAATACTACCTTTTCTAACGAGTTACTCTTTAAAAACCAGCGAAGGAAATATACCTATAGGTTTTCACTTAAATGCTAAACAGCTATAAATATAACGTTGAAGGGTTTACTCTTAAATATATCTTTATTAAACGTATGTAATTAAACTCAACAACTATTAAATTAATGGAAAAAATCCTTATAAGATTCGCTATTTATTATAAAAACATCGTTATTAAAACAAACTTTTTTTAAGAAAAACCGTAACCAACGTTCTATGAACTTTCAATGGGATTATTTGTTATGATATATTAGTTGGTATATATCTACGTAGTAAAATGGTTACTTCAAACAATCTATACACATTTTTAAAAAGTATAAATTATATATCCAACGTTTTAAATATGAAATCATTATATAAACCGGGTTTATCCCTATCGAAGCCTATTTGTTTATAAACAAATGAAAACGTTTATATAGGTTGAACAACTTGAATCGGTTTTTTTTTATAAAAAAAAACTTGTCAAAATATTTCGCCTATTCAATACTAACTAATAGGATAAGGTAATCAAAAAACAGTATAAAATCCAAATTTATACCAAGTGATACTTATAACAATACCAGTTTCAACGTTATATCCGTTTAATTCGTTACCCTAACTGCTTGATATTTTGAAAGAATGATCTTCCCGAACTTTATTGAATAGTATCTTAATATTTGAATAGTTATAACCTGTTTTGCTTAAAATACATCGATTATTAAGAACCCTCGCAACAGTAAGGAGTTAAGTTAATACGATTTTCATAGTGTTGTTTTTTTTTAAAAAAAAATACGCGTCGTCAGTAAAAATCGATGTAAAATTCAGGTGGTGGCGAATGCCTTAATTAAGAAGGTTACAGCGATAATACTAGTTGCAGCAGCCACCCGCCTAGATAAAAGGGGTTGAGATAACGGACCTTTCGTAACCCACGCTAGTATCCGTTGATACTTTACCTTAAAGGGCTCTTTAACGATTATCCGAGCGCCGAAGCTTAGACTCTTTATAAAAAATGCTTTTGGCCCGGTTTTTTCTATACTTTTACGTTTTTAGGTTTTTCTGTTCCTGTTGACTTACTTAAATTAATATGAACTACAGTTAATAATTTTAGTAAACGGATTTTGAATCATATAGCTTTTACCATTATAATAGTAATAATTAACGTTTATATAAAAAATGGTCTGGTGATATTTATAGCTATCGGTATGAAATTCTTCGAAAGTTAGAAGTTGAATATCGTACACAATATAGGTTGAATAAATATAAACATCACGAAATATAAGTTATACTTTTATCAACCGCAAATGAAATGATTAGGTATTATGGAATATTGGAAATAAATACGGATGTTGAAATACCAGTCGATTGCTGTACAATTAAGTCAACTATACTTACAGTTAGTTGATTGTATTGACTGCAGAAATTAATTGTGATTTTTGGGATTAAACTGCATTAACTGCAAATCAAGTGCAGTAGGTACTCACTTCAAAATAAGGCACGAGCCAAAGAAAATAGTCACGAAAATTAATATGTAGACCGGTTAACAATCTGTCAAACTTAAAAGTAAAACAATACCACTTTCAATACAATACACTAGTTACTTCAACCAGAAATTCGAATCAACTACACTGTAACGATAAAAACTTACGAAACTGAGTTAATGCTTATCAGATTAAGTACAGATAAGCTAGGTAAAAAAAAGAGTTCCTTTTCAATTACAATTTGTTCAGGTAATGTAAAAGAAAGATTCTTGCGAAGTACTTCTATACATTGTGAAGTTGTTTGCAGCAATTAGTAGAGAGAGTTTATAGGTTGTATAGTTTCTCGCAGCAGCCTATAAGTGGCGACAGTATCGCCAATACTATCGAAAACACCAAGAAACCTTTATAGAACCAGTTTTGAAAACGTTGAGATTAACCGCTTGAAAGTCTTGAAAATCATTAAGTTGTCAAGTTGGTAAATAGCTAAGTTAATACTATTATGGGTACTATTACTACAGATTTCAAATTGTAAAACGACCAAGTTTTACAACCTTTTGACTACAAATAGATTTTTTAATAGAAAATAACCTACTGTTTTCCCTTTCATATCAAACATTTTCCCCTTTTACCACTTTTTTCTCTATTATACCCTTGAACATTTTTCACAATAAATTTTAAAAACAATGGAATTGATATAGTTATCAACCCCACTAGGAATGATGTGATTAAGACGTTCTGCAATATTTTCAACAAATATTATATTTAAGATCCTTGAATTATGGACGTTGACAAAAACTTAACCCTTATATATTTCACTAACATAATTAGCCGTGTCATCCCCGACTTCGATATTATTAAAACTGCTTAAAATCTTAGAGAATTTGAAGACTTTTGAAAATGGTTTAGAGATTGGATTTCAGATATGTAGAAGAAGATAGATAAACACGTTAAAATAGAGACCAAAACTAAGTTATAGAATTAAGGAGTGATTCTACTTATGAAAAGGGAAATAAAGAAACCTCATAAACCTAATTTATAAATATATAATAGATAAAGACCTTTAATTAACCAAGGATAAGAGTAAAGATATTGCTGACGATAGTGTTTCTTAATGGTTTTACATATGGTCACAAAAATTTTCCTAATACAAATAAGTTTTTTTTAAGCCCTTTATTCAAAGCTATTCACATTTCAATATCGTTGTTTGTAAGGTATTGATTAACCTATGCGTGGCAAGTTACTAAGTTTACTAATTAATTAAGAAAAACCCTCCAAAAACTTCTTAATATTATCAGAATTATCATTAATTCCCCTACCAAAATTCTTAAGTTCTTTAGGGTAAACCCTAGGCTTTTTAGTATTTTTTAGGTTTAGTAAACTAATTGAAGGAGCTATTTTACGCGCGAGCTTATTGTAGGCACAAATATTAAATTTTCCTTTGAAACTTTACCAAAGGTAATTATCTTATCTATTAATACCAGCGTTATCCCCAATACCGGTTGAGGAATTTTGAGGATCCTTACAACCAGTACATTACTTTATCTTCTCGAGATATCCTTATAATGGAGACGAATTACGCGGCAATTACGACCTTCGTTAAGATTTGTGAATGTAAAAAAAAGTATAACAATAAGCTATATAATCTCATCGATGTCAAGTTACGCTTATTTTCAAATATTTGTTGCAAAATAAGGATTAAGTGATCAGGATTTTACTTTTTATTTCCTAATATTTCTACTAGTTAAGCCGAAAATTATTACCTTTAGTATTAAACGACTTGTTTATTGTTTTAGGAGGTTTACCATAGTTTTCAAGGGCATTTTGAATACAATGTTAACCTCGCATAATACCATATGAATTAAAATATTATTAAGTGGTTTTACATGCTAGATTATAAGCAAGAGTCGGAAAGATGAATCTTCCTTATTATATGCTTAATAGGTTGATTCTTTGCGAATAAATAATAGTAAATGTGGGAGTTGGCGAAGGTATACTACGCCAATAAGTCCATCAGGTTGTTAAGAGCTATAAGCAGTTTTAATACGCCTTATGGTACCTTGAAGTTACCTGTAAAGATTTTTTTGGTTAGTTATGGTCTTTGTTTGCGACTAGAATGGTACTGGTACTATATTTAACTGATTTGTACCCCTAAGCTTAAAGGTTTAACGACGGCAATGAAACCCCCTTTTATATGTATCATATTAATCGTAAATATAGTAGATTCAAATAATACGGTAAGTAAAAGGCCCGAACTTGCAATCATAATTGTAGGGCTATATAAAGAGGTGAATATTTCTTATCATCAAGATTTTGAATATAGTTATACAAGTTTTTTTTAAAAATATATATATTATGAGTTGTTAAATTGACAGCAAATGAATCTGATGATTAATATGCTATATTTTTGCTGAACGCGAATCGAAGCAGATGATATACCTTATGTAATACCACTTAAATTTTGATTGGGAATATATGAAATGTATTGTAGAATTTAAAGATACAGAGGTTAAAGATAAGGAAAATTAACTTAATATTATTAGTTGGTGTAAAGATATTAGAATCGGTTTAAAAGTAACGTAATGATTGGTAGACTACATTTTCTGTACCCTTTGATAGGTGAAGACCTATATCGTTTCTATGATAATGAAAACTTTAGCCCTATATACTTATTTAGTATTTGCTATTGTTACACGGAACGAGTTTTTTTTAAAAATATTATGTTATATATTGTAGTAGTACGGTATTTAATAATAAGTTATTCGTTATACATCGTATTAAGAGTGATACTAATAATATCACCAAATTTGACCATACGGATACTGGTAATGCCAAAATAAGCTTAATTTCGGAAGAAAATTTTATAGGATGAACGACTATTATTCTAGTTTTGGGGCTTATTATCTCTCATATTTTGGAATCTCCTACTCCCTTTCTTCTTTGCTTTAAATATATAAAAAACCTCGGTATTAATGTCGATGTCTAAACTGATAAACTGGTTAAGGTTAAGGGTGGTTAATGATTTTCACTTAGTTTGAAATTAGGATACCTTTGGTTTTACCTTTAAAGGTTAGTGACGATGTTTTTAAACTGTATGGAGTAATAATTTCTTGAATTATATCAACAATTCAACTATCCGACGGCCAATTAACTGTAAAAAGTTTTTAAAGTAACTGATTATGAAGATGTGAACTTACTAATATGAATGGTAATTCAACTGTTTTTCGATTATCGTTAAACATATTTTTCAACCCCAATAAGGTTAAATTTCATGTTGAATAAAGATTCAAATTTTAATTTCAAGGTTTATATGCTATGTTGTTAATTTTTTAACGACGTTTTATGGTGCCAAGTTCTTTAAAAACCATACACCGAAGGAAATATAGAAGTTATTGCATACTTTGTGAATTAATAGATACTTAAGATCTTTAGAAGTACTACTTTATGATGTCAGTACTAACATTGTAGCGAGAATATTTCAAGTTCATGTTAAGTCGATATAAATTTAATATAAATCGGAGTTTACGGTTTAAAATGATATTAGTAAGGTTTCAAAAACTTATATACTATTGTGAAAAGCCTACAATACCTTCACTCTAAAAATTAGCAATTATATAATTTAAAAAGTACGGTTAAAAATAGATATATAAATTTTGAACAATATTATTAACTCTACCAATTTTGTATTAACTTTGTTGGCATTTGAATCCTATTTATGTAAAACGATAGAATCGCTTATATAGTTAAATACCTAAAAGCGGATTATAAAATATAATAAAGCCTTGAAGAACAACTCTAACAATGATTATAAGTTTGGAAAGGTATATATAATAATAAACGTTGTGTAAAACTAAAAATTCAATAGAAATATTGCTTTTAAGTTGTGAATTAATAGAATTATTAATATATCGAGTAATTTTTTTTTAAAAAAAAAACGACTGAATAAAGATCAACCACCTCCTTATATGGGGAGTTAATTAACCTATGACGTTAGTGTAATTTAATGGATAAAATATTACAATTTTTAAATCGTGAATAGTTTAAAAGGTTAATAGTAGAATCATGAACCGGGTCATACGAAAAGTTACCACTAATTGTTCAGAAATACGATAATAAAAACAAAAACTAAATCTTCACTCAATTTCCTACAATTCAGAAAATTAGCTAGAGTATAATCGTCGTAATTGTTTCTATTTTGATTGTTGGAATTTATGGTAAGTTAACTATTAATAACCGTAACATTTCGTCAACATGTATAGAATCCGTTACAAATTTTTAATAGACTATATTTTTAGAATTGCCGAAAAGAATAAAGGATAAGTTTCTAAACAGTATAATAATACAATATGTTAAGCTTTTGTACGGATTGACTGAAGGATGTATTGATTAGATTTTAATATATTTAATGTATTTTAAAGATGAATCATGTGTAAAGATTTCAATGTTCAACTTATGCTCATTAATGATGTAAAAGAGATTTCAATATCGTTAATATGGAAATTAACGTTACGTTTTTACTTGAAAGCGTTAAATTTATTGCAGAAGAATAACTTATTATCTAAAAGTTAGGTTTTCAAAAGTATAACTTGATTAAGATGTTAGTTGAAGGTATATAACTTCATTTTAACAAATTGTTGATAGGGCTGTAGACGTTGCAACGTTATCGATTCGATTGGTCGAAGTAACAGTAGTATTGCATAGTCAGATATTGGATGTATTGTTCTAGGTTTAGCTGACTGCTAGCCAGTTTGCTCAATAATTTGTATGGCCAATTTCTTGGCCCGTACCCTAGTATGAAGTGTGCACATACTGTACTTGACTTGCAGCCAATACAGTAGGCCCAAAAACAATACACTCAACTTACAGTCAGTATAGTCAACTTTACTGTAAGTAAAGTTGACTTACTACACTACAGGTATTACTATTCTAACAAAAATCGTTAATCTGTATGCATGGTATTGATAAATTCCGTGGTATATCTTTTAGCATATGATAAAAAGGGTAAATAACGAGTTCAATACAAATTAGTAAGACCCATAATATAAAATTTCAACAATAATTCTAGTAGAAAGCTCGTACGTCTTATATTGCTACGTTGTATTTACTGGAAGTATTTTATGACCTATCGATTACAGCATAAGTTTAAAACTAATGGGATGTGAATTTTAATATGTTCAATTAGTATATTTAGTAGTAAATGTATAATTAGGATAGAGGTATTATTATGAAATTGGTGGATTTAGCGATATTGATGTAGATATTTATATATATCCCTATAGTTAGTAAGTAGCAGCGGTACAGAATGCATCCTTGCAGCAGTGCACAGTAACGTACTACTCTGCAAGGTGTATTCCAACAGAGTGTATGATAGCATACCACTGCCTAGAAGTTGCATTTTCAAATTATACGATAACGTGCCACTGCCTGGAAGTAGCATTTGCAGAGTATACGGTAGAGTGCTATTGCCTACGTGATAGGTTTATAACATTTTACAAAAAGCGTACAATCTTTGGATTCTTTTCCCTTAATATATATCTTTTACTATTATAATACTAATATTTATGATTGCTTTTTTACTTTTTCACGTTTACGTAAATAAGCAAAGGCCTTATCAATACTAATTAGTAGCCGATTAGGTTGATTACAAATAGCCTAGGAAAAAAAGATAAATTGAAGTTAAATAATTATAACGGGATGCTATAGCGGTCCCAACTATTTATACTTTAATATTACGTCTTATGAAAACCATACGGGAGTGTGAAATTATATGGGAGTTCCTTTAAAACCTGAAGCGTAGTAAGACTATAAGATTTGGTGTAACTTTAAAAAGAATCACTTTAGTATGATATTATTAACCAGTTGGTACCCTATTTATAAAAAGCCTTGTTACTTTAACTGTTAACTCGCTTTAGCGTTTTAAACATACTCAGGCATTTTTGAAAAGCGTTATATTACGTATTATAATATGCGAGTCAAAACCACCAAGTTTCGGAGCCATTCGTTGGGATCTATCTGATCTAAACGTAGTATATAAACCGTTTACAAAATCTAAAAGCAGCTAATGAAGCAACATCTACACCGCTTATAAAACCAAAAATCGGTTACGACATAGCACTCAAACCGCTTACAAATAATATAGGCGGCTATAATAAGTTATCCGAATCGCCTACCAAATATAACTTGAACTTTATACATGGGATTACACATGTACACACACCTATCTTCACCATTTACCCTTTTTCATTACCCTGTTCGCTTTTTCCACATATAATTATCCAGTTTATTTTCTCCCACCCATTAAATACCACTTATTTTTGAGTTAATTACCTACGAAGTTTGAGTTCACTAGCTGTTTGGCTAATATAGAGTTTGTAAAACGCTCATGAAACTAATTTAAAGCGCTTGATTAGCTTATGGTTACGTTTTATTTACGCTTTATTTGATTTTGAATTGTATTAATAAAAGCTAAAGCTTTGATTTAAACGTTTTGTTAAACTCTATTTTTTTACGTTTATATATATCTACATTTTTCATTTTTGTTATTATAATACTATTAATCAAACTTAGCTAAATCTCATTCATTATGTAGAACCGATATTTATATCGTTGTAATAGTTGAAAAGTACTTAGAAACCACCTTTCTAACCGTTTTATTATACTTTGTATTCCCATAGTAATATCTTCATCAGGAACGGACCTAGCATAAGCTAATGAATATATAAATTACCTATTTACAAATACGTTTTTTCGTATTTTCATTTTAAAGTAGTTGGATTTTATTTTATACAATAATAGAATCGAGGTATTAATATAAGATTTAAACCCTTTTACAGTAAATACGTTTCTTATCAACATGGTATTCAATTATTATAATGGTAATAACGAAGGGCGTAACTCATTCAACGATTCGAAAAAAAATTTATAAACTAAATGTCGGGAATATAACGTATAGTCGACAACACTATTTTCATAATATTACGAAAATAACTATGAAATAAAGGTATTAATACAATCGGTGATAATAATGGCTGTATCAGAAAGGCACTGTTAACAATAACTCAACCTATATAAATACTAAAGTAAAAAGACGTTAAAGTGATAAAATTAAAGTTTGTAAAGAGATAATAATTGAAAAAGCATTAGGATCGCCTATTTGAAATAACAGATTAAAAACGAAAAAAATATTTGTAAATACAAAAAAGGCGTTTAATAAGGTTAAACGCCCGTTGCGAAGCAAAACCGAAGCTAAAGAAATCGACGGAAAAGGATAAAATGTCGTAGAAATTATTTACGAAGCGGATTAAATACGAATCCTCTCCAAAACGTAATTTTAAATAGAAACTAAGATGAAACCGCGTTCCAAATACCGTTAATAACCAGCTCAACTACCAAAAAAGCGACCTGAATAAAGTAAACGACCATCTCCAAGTAAATATAAGCGACGTAAAACGACAATATGTACCCTACGAACCAATACATACCAACTAAAACCCTTATCATAACCTTTTACCACACCGCTTGTCAACTAACAGAAACGATCCAACAAAATTTATGAAATTTACCAGGCTTTAAAATAAAGACTAGAACTATAGCGGCGAATTATACGATGTATTTGATAACAAAATGCGTATAATACTAAATACGTAAAAAAGCTATATATCAAACTATTACATTTTTACGTTATATTACCTAATATACTATTAAGGCAAGTTGAAGACAAATATAAATCTTACTTTACGTAGGTAAATATATTTACGAAATACTATAACCGCCTCAAATCACACTTCGATACAAAAATCAACCACGAACTTTACGATAGAAATTGAACTAATACCACTTGAAAATCCGTAAAAAATCAGCATAAAAACGCCAATGAAAATTTACAAAGAGTACTTGTAACCCTATTAACCAAGTTTCCAAAGTAATAGTAGCTACTTACACTAGAAAAAGAAAGTAACAGAATATTTATTTAAATAATTATAAAAGCGTACTGCGGAAACCCAGATTTTGTCCCTACACTATTTAAACTAGAAAAAGACCTAAATGTTTTTATATTAACCTTGAAACATTAATTTAAATATTTCTACGCTAATAGGTGAGTTCTGAATCGGCATTTGTACCCAATAAACCTAAAAGCGAAGACTGAATTACGAAAATAAACCTAGCTAAAATCATTTACCACATTTTAAACCAAAAATTTAAAGTATACTGAAGGTAAAATAAGCCTCTTAAATACGGATTTTGAAAAGGAAAACTTTGAAAAGGAAGTTTTAAATATAAAATATAAAGTAATTACTATCGAAGATGATCCTACAACCAAGGGCAAAACTTACAGCACTTATTATAATACCCAAAAAAAACATATAAAGCTTTATAGGTTTCTAGAAACGTTATATAGTATACGGTAAAATCGGCTATTGATTTACTAAACACCCAGTATACGAGTAAATTCAAATTAAACGATAATTTTAAGCCGATTGCCCACCTCAAAATCAAATGAAAACTAATTTTATAATGTACATGACCGAATACGAAAGCGTGAAAGATAAACTTAACGCCTACTCCTATGAATGCACCTCTGGATAAAAAGACTTTAAAGCCAATGATACTTACCTAATAACTCAGGGTAACGAAACCGCTTAACGTATTTTCACAAACTTAAGAAACGCCTCTTTCCTATATAGTATAAGCATAAATTACGAAAACAGCGTATTAAACACCTATATAACGTCAAAATTCATGTTTTTAAACAGGTACGGAAAGCAATTTTAAGGCATTATACCCAATACAGACGTTACCGAAATCTTAACTGCTGGAAAACGATAATTCGATGGACTCGTAACGAAATCCCCGAAATTCCAGTTTAACCGTATAGGAAAATATCGAAAGGTCTTGTTCGGCAAAGGCAAATCGTCATTGATTGGCACAATCGGTATAAACACGCGATTCGGACTGGTTAAATTTTACGTAATCAACTTTAAAACTCTATTCCTATTTTTGTTTACTAATATAAATAAATTAGGAATCTCAATACAAAATACAATTGATTAACTTTTCTACGCTTCGGATAATGTATTGACACCACTTTGGCTTGAGTTTAGTTATTTGTGGGTTTCCCTAAAATATGTATAATTAAAATAATTCACCTAACATAATCGAAATTGCGGATATTATATTGCGATATCGATATCCAGTTATAAAACGATTTTTATGGTTACTTCACACCGTAAACCACACGAATATAGGGAAGTAAACGCTTAAAGCTATCGAAAAGTTCTATTATAAATTCAACTACACTTTTCAGCTCCACGGTGGTTTAAGTTCCGTTTTTAAGACGATGTAAACTTCAATTATAAGGAAATGATAGATATAATCTAACTTAATAGCCAGCTAATACTATACACCATCAACGTAATAATACTATTCCAAGCCGCGAACTTTACACAAAACGCTTTTGTTACAAATTACTGGAATATTTTAGTTGACTGTTAGTTAAAAGTTTACTTGAAGCCTCTGGATTTGATTACCCACGACGCTAACACGGCTTTTTACTTTAGTAAATAGTATATTAAAGCTAAAATCGCCGGCAACGAATACAAAAAATACCAATAAAAGTGCCATAAGGTATTGGAGTGTGTAAACGGTACTACAAATCGTTTAACAAGGTGAGTACAGGATTCTTGAAAAATCTAAAGAGTACTAGTTTCAAGGAATCTATCGTATACATAACGGTTAACGCTGTTAATAATATTTCCGACCTAAATAAGCTAATACTTACGCTCTTTATTTTTAGTATTTACCTAAGAATCCATATAAACTTTATACCATCGTCGACTACGGTACAAAAATCAAATTCTATAGTGAAAACCATGGTAAAGTTACGTTTTTTGCAGGTTAAAAACAATGTTTCTAAAGCGTTGGCTGTAGGGAACGGCTTGCGAGAAACCGGTGTTTTAAACTTACCATTATAGTCGGATATCCTGGTCTAAAAAGCTATAATCATATATTCTAGTTTGAAAAGCTAAATATGAATTAATTCAGCTCGTAAAATATTAACGGATTTTTAGATTATAATATATTCGTTAATTCGCCAAATAATACAAGTTTATTTCACTAAATAATTATACTGGAGTGTTAGAAGGAAACGATAAAAAAAGGAATCCCGAAACCGTAATTAAATTTATGGTATCGGCGGAATTACTTTTACGATACCGGATTTAAACCGCTCCCAAATCTAATATACCACTAGAATCGCATTTTCAAACCGTTACCACTATACGAAAACGGCACGCCTATACTAATACCACTAACACCTCGCTTTCGAGGCTACCTACTTGACTTCAAAAAACAAAACTCCCCGATACCTTTACCGCAAGCTCCTTTATCATTTAAAAGGAAATGACAAACTGTAAGCTTAGTTTAAAGCTTCGTCTTAAAGATATTAGCACCACTTTAGGCGCTTTTTTCGAATATTTCACTTAAACTTTATTCTTTGCCTTAATAGAATAAAACGTCTATTGCTTGGAAAAGTTTAATTAAACGATCTACGATAGCTACAAATTTTTTCCCACACGCCTTATATACAAAGTTAAAAACAAGACCAGAAAGCTATACGAAAAAACTCGTCTTATTATAAAGGGGTATAACAACGATAGTAAAAATAATATTATAACCTAATCGTTGACTTTATAACAGATAAGCTACCGTTTCATTCTTATAGTAGTAACCTTCTTTAATACCCCTTATAGCATATATATAAAACTTCGTAATATTATATAAACTGATATAAAATCCAAGAAACGACTTAAATAGTGTATTTAGACCAATGTACTCACGGATCTTAAAAAATACCATTTACTTAAAACGATTTTACTTATTACAAAACCGCTTTATAGCCTAACTAAGGTTGATGTATGCTAATACAACAACTACTGAAGGTATTATAAAAAAACGACTCAAAATAGCTAACTCAACCTTCAATCAATACCTATTAATTTTAATGACCCGTTTTAAAGGCTTTATACTAATTTGTATACAAACGGATAATACTCTAATGTTGTATAACGCGTCATTTTCCTAATTTCAAATTGTAAATTGTTAAAGACCGACCTAAAGGTAAAAGCTAAGGTATATTTGACGGAAAACCAAATAATCAACTTTAATAACACGACTATTACTTCTTAAAACGGTATTTGAGGCCTAACGCAAAAATAGAAATTGAATAAAGTTACTTTTATCGTCTTGAATAATATAAAACGGGCCGACAAATATAAATGTTATCGCGTACGTAGCGTTTGAATTACTTTAGTAGCATAACTTAAAGCGGCGTTTAACCTTTCATTTAACGCGTATTATTGAACTAACCTTTCGAACTATATATACAAGGCGTTTAACAAACGCTTCACATGGCAAATATATAATTTAAAACAAGGTTTACATTTCGTATTATTTAAAACACATATTACGAAACTATTCTTTTTTACTACTGGTTTCTTCGCCAATAACTCTAGTTACAACTCGTAAATAGGGTTCGCTTTTATTTTGGGTAACGAAACACCGGTTGAGAACGGATTTGAGTTTCAAAGAAATATTATCTATTGGAATTCAACCAAATATAAATAGGTTACGCGAAGCTTTTTGGCCTTAGAAATCTATAAAATGATTAAAAGATTCGATTTAGGTATTACCGCCATTATCGCTATCGACAACATTATCAGCGCTACCTAAAAGGTGGCCCTGCGTCTTAATTCGTATACTTTTAAATAAATGCGCGGGTTTTTTTTATCCTTTTTACGGCGATGCGAAATAACATCATCGAATTCGCCTATGTAATCTATGGGTAAGCCCCGCTTTTAGGCGGTAATAGCGACTACCAACTCTTTAGTCCGTTAGTTGACGCCTACTACGTATTAGTATCGGCTTATTTTAGTTATTTAAAAAAGTAATTACTTTTGAAAGCGCATTAAACGACATATTTATAAAAGCTAAGGAATTAAGCTAGCGTTTGAAAACGCTAATTTAAAGGAAACTTACTATAACGTTGGTGGACGCATAATACGGCCTCGACTCATAGCCTTAGGATTACCGAAATAAGGACGTATCCGTTGTCAATCCGCTTATAACGGTGATAGCAGGCCTACCGACCCCCGTTTTAATAGTAATCGTTAATAAACTTACCCGCAGCCGCGAACGCGATACACGACATGCAAGACATATCCATTATATGTCTGGAGCTACAGAATCGTATACGCCACTTTAACGTCTTAAGTATCAAAAAGTCCTTAGGACATACTCTAGCGATACAAAGTTCGAGGCGACGGAGAAGGTCTGTCTTAACCGCCTCGTTTAGGAGAATATTGGTATATCAAAATATACGGGAAGGTTAGGTAATATAAACCGCGTCGCAAATCTGTCAGGCTAAACTTACGGCGGGAGAGGGAGGGGGGAGAATCTCCGCGGGTAAAGGGGTTTTAGCCCACGAGGAAAGGGTAAGGTTAATGCGTAGTAGTTGGTTAAATAACCTACTTATCGCAGCGGTTTAAAATAGGTAATTAAAATAGTAGATCAAGTTTATATATACTAATTAACTAATTGAGATTTACATTAGATATATGTATACACCGTTAAAGGGAGAAAAAGAGGTTTTACCTAGGCTGATAATAATATTTTTTATACTAATCCCAAAATACGTTACGACGTAATTACCTCTATACAATTGAACCTTTATAATACCTATGTAATTACACCCTTTTAAGGAATAATAACAGATACTATTGATATTATATCGCTACCGATTAACTAAGCTAACGAAACTTTTATTATAATTATTACCGTGGTTAAAAACTACTAATTTGAACCTTTATAATTTTTACTATAACTACACTAATATTACGAAACTATGAAAACGAATTACACCACTACTAAATTATTATTACTAAATTATGAATACAGACGGTAATAGTGGAAAATAAAAGATGATATATATATATGTATATCATACTATTTAGATAAGTAGTCGTGATATGGAATACATCCTTATAGCAGTGCATAGTAACGTACCAATTTATAAGGTACATTTTTGCAGAGTCTATAATATCGTGTCACTGCCTGAAAATGGCATTTGAAAAGTGTACAGTAGAATGCCACTGCCTAGGTGATAGGTTTATAACCTCTCACTTAAAGCGTGTACTGTATAGATGCTTTTCCCTTAACATCTATCTTTTACTATTTCAATACCAATTTTTACGATTACTCTTTTACTCTTTGACGTTCACATGAATAAGTAGATATCTTATAGATAGTTGAAGTTAATGATTTTCATAAAGGTGTTTTTGTGAATAATATTAACCTTATATTCTAAATTAGATTCCTCATAATATTTGTTAATGACTATAGGTTTAACAGATAGTTTATGATTCCTAGTAACCATGTAGATGAAATATCTGTCAAATTTAAGCATATAATTCGAAGTGTATTGATATTAAAGGTTTACTGTAGAATGGTAGGTTTCAAGATTAGTATAGTAATCTACAGCACATAAAAAATTATCACTAAATAGTTGGAATTACCTTTGATATCTGTAATTATATATATAGAATTCCAAAGATTTCATGAGTATTTGTTAAAGATGAGCACGATTAATGGAAAATATTTATTGATAAATTTAATAGCTTCGAAAATATTAGAAAAATCGGGAAAATCGGTGAATTTCAGTTTATTAACGACTGATATAACCCTGAAAATTGTATAACTAAAGCTATATTCAATAATTCCTGGAAAAGGTTTTTGAATAGTAATACGCTAACCGTTCGAAAGAATGATTAAGTAGACCGTTTGATACGTAATATAAAGGAATATTGATGCCTTAGAAAATTAGAAAACTG
This sequence comes from Anisogramma anomala, assembly GCA_038502455.1. Taxonomy (NCBI): domain Eukaryota; kingdom Fungi; phylum Ascomycota; class Sordariomycetes; order Diaporthales; family Gnomoniaceae; genus Anisogramma; species Anisogramma anomala. The sequence goes on along the minus strand of JASMMZ010000002.1, from coordinate 3,012,371 downwards.
TTAGGTTAATGATGGCGACAATATTAATAGTATATAAGAAAAGCATATTCGTTCCTATTAACAGAAGGTACGTAATTGATAGCGAATAAGTTTGTGATATATATGAGTTTTTAGCGAAAGATTTTTGTACGGGAGTTGAAGAATGAAGGGACTGTAAATTGAGGGTAAAGGGCAGTAATTTTAGATAGTTTCAGTAAAAATTAACCAGAATTGATAGGGGTATTGTATGGGGATTTAGGAGGTAGTTTGGGGCTTATTGCAAAAATATGATTGACCACACTTGAATATATAGTTGGAAAACAAAAATCCGCTAGTATTTAAATAGCAGTCAATTACAGCACAATTAAGTCAATTATACTTACAGTTATTTAATTGTACTAATTTCAATAATTAACTGTAATTCATGGGATTTGATTGCATGTACTGCAAGTCAAGTGAAGTAGGTACTCACTCTAAATTAGGGTACGTGTCAAAGAAAATGTATTTATAAATTAATGTGTTGACCGGCTAACGGTCTACCAAACTTAGAAGTAGCGCATCACCAATTTAAATGCGATACACTTCGACCAGATAATAAAGTCTACTACATTGAAAGAATAAAGGCCTACCAAACATAAGGTTTATAATTATAAGAGCGAATGTAAGTAAAAAAGGGAAAGTTTATTATATTTTATTAATAGGTTGTGCTTGTCCAGTAATCGACATAATTAATATTCAAAACCCCTAACACAATAGTAAAAATATCAGAATGAGAATTATATAACGTTACTTAGGTTACAACTCTTTTTTTCTTATATTCATTTGAGGCGAAAATGATTTTACTTCAATGGAACAGCGTAAAGCCTTATTATCTTCAAGGTTATAAGTCTTTTTTACGTTAGAAAAACACTCATTTCAATTTCACATAATTTTGGTTGAGGTTTAAAAAGTATTTCTTATAATTTCATATTAATGAGGAAAATATTAAACATTTATATGAACTAAATTTTAATAAAGAGTTAACATAAATTTGTTTTTGATTATAAAGGCCTTTTAGTATCATCAATTGTGAATTGAACTCCGTTTACCAATAAAAAAAACCTTCGTTTAATGAATTCCAAAATGTTAAAATTTATAAATTAAGTTTATGTTATTTGTATATTGTTTAATAAGGTGATTAAGGTTTTTACATAACCTTTGGAATTTGGTTTCGATCTTACTCTTACAAATATTAACAATGCTATTATAGTGGTACTACCAAACTTCAATAATGACTCGGATTATATGGTTTTATTAATCTCCCTTTTAATACGAATAAAATTTTAACCCGAATTTGCGTACATTCAGGTTGTTGAATGTAATACACAAGAATATATTGTGTAGGCTTGTAGATTCAAGTATTCTAGAATTTACATGGAGGACTTAATATATGATCAAGTATATCTTCACAAGGATCTTGATCAGGATCGAGACTCCTTTACTAGTCAATACTAGTAAATATTTTTTCCTCTATGCTAATAAATACTATTCCAGGTAACATCTCCGTGCTAATCTTCCGTACTAGATAATACTAGTACTCGTACTAGTAAAACACTAGTTCTGGTGGATATATCTACAACTCTGGTGAATTACTTATCTTTTGGTATTAAGGTATTTAGTATTGGAAGTCTGTACCAAGTATTGACTGGCCTAGTTGGCCCTGCTATTAAGTTGTATAATGTATAACTATACCTATTATATATTTTATCATACCCCTTTAAAAGGTACCGTCCCCTTGAAAGGAAAGGAATAGAAGTAAGAAACAAAAGGTAAAGTATAAAGTAAAGAAGTGTAATGCGGGGAAAAAAATCCGTACATGTAAAAACCAAAAAGACCTATATAGTCCAATTTAAACCAAAAATCTTTCGAATATCCCCTTTGTCAATATTTCAAGTTTACACCAAAACTGCTCTACCATTTTATACCTACAGTATCATAAGGTAACTTAAAGTACAAAGCTTTATAAATTATCAATTTAATTTAAACCCAAGTTCATTAAGCTAAGCCATTACATCATTATGTCGTATTTTTCCCTTAGTAATATCTTTGTTAACCTATTAGCCTGTTATTCATTAATAAAAATCCACAAAATTTTTATTGTGTGACGCTTTACTTTATCTCTTATAAAATATTTTAAGGGGTATATATTAAATGCGTTAGTGATATTTTGGGTTTCTAAATAATTCAATAGCTCCTTTGTTATTACAGTATATCGTAACGATAATAGTAATGTGTTACTTTGTAAATAAGGTCCTTATTTAAACTATATTTTAAGTAACCTTCATTACTACTATATCATTAAAATTTAGAGAAGAGAAGTACACTTTAAATCCCCTTTTAGATACCTAGTCAATTGTATTATTAATGATATAAACTGTATATTTATAGGTAAACTTTCCAGTAGCCTTGTCCCCCTTTAAGTCGGAATAATACAAGCCGTTAATTTAAAGTCTTCTTATATTGTCATAATAATCTTAGTTAAAATTTATAACGTTTTAATACAGAGTTACTAGAAGATTTTTTTACCACCTACTTATAGTTTATAGTTTTTATACCAGTTAAAATATCTAAAAGCGTAACTAATAAGTGTAATATTTTGATACAAAGTATTATAGCGAATACGTAAAATTACTGATATAAGGAAGGCGATATAAGTCCTCATTTGACACATTATATAGCCAAAAGACCCCATATCCGACGAATACATTTTGGGTTGTAAAATATTAACTTTATCTTTATATATCATAGCACGGATGAGGGATCAGGTTGTAATATAGATATAAGACGAACGTTTATTCAATCTCTTCATTTTTAAATCTAATTCTTTTTAGATAAACGTATCTTATACTAAAATAATCGTAAGTGAGTTTCTATTACTTAAGATACGCACCCTTAAGAAGGGGTTTGCCTGTTTTAGGTCCGTATATTTGAATTGCTTTCCAATATCTATCTTAAAAATCTTAATAGCGTTTGGATTAGGGCATGTTATCAGAAAGTTAACGTAAATACATATAATAAGTTGATAACAATAGTAAATATATACCGCATTATTAAAACATAGTCTTTTGAACTTAAGGGTATTAAATACTTCCTTAAACCTTCTAGACTATTGTTTTAAAGCCTGTTTCAACTCGTAAATTAAAGTGAATAATGTAAAGACTTAGTCGACAATAGAATCAAAACACAAAACATTTAAATTTAAACACTTCAAAAAAAATCTTAATAGTGTCTGTGATTTTCATTAACACTAATTCTTCAAGTTTCCCGTTAAGGAAAGCCTAGTCGATGTCGATTTATTCGATATCTTATCCTTAAAAGACAAAAAGTGTAATAAATATCCTCCACGTATAAGAATTTATTATAGCAATAACGTTTTTAGTGTAATTAATACCATATCTTTACTTAAATCTTCGAATTAAGATTTGAACCTTGTACCTTTCGATTTAAAATTTAAAATTAATTTTAAACTTGATTATATGTTAATAGTTCAGACATAAAGTATAATATCTTTTTTGATAGCCTCAAAAAGTTTAAAAGTTAATGAACTCAGTATTTTACTATAAAGAGCTTTTTTCAAGTATTTTATATGTAGAACTTTCAAAGCTTTTTTATAGTTAGCCTTTTCTCGAATCTATTAACTAAAAATACAAACTAAACTATATCTTTATTAATAATAACGTTCACTAGCAGATTTACCGGCAAGCTGTTTGATATTTTCTATATTACTTGGCGAATTCTCCGCCTCAACTTATAATTTGAAGTTTCTGTTACAATATTATAAGGGATATCAACATCAATAAATTTAATATATTTTCCCTTTACAACTGCTTTATGCGGTTCTTTAATAGTTTTTTTTTTCGAGAATCTTTAAATTAAAAGTATTCACGATCTTTCTCGAAGAGTCCTTTGCCGGTTTGGTAAATAAATATCAAAGATATAACAAGGCTTCATAATATTAAAAAACATACTATAAAAAGGATTCCCTTTCTTATTAAATTAGTCATTTAACCATTCACTCGTCTTATAAAGGGTATATAAATAATAAATATAAAACCCAAAGTAAAGATAAACTAAAATTGAGTTTGTAACCCTTTTATCCCTTTATTTTATTGTAAAAACCCATATAAGTCGTAATTTACTGGATTTTTCTCTTATCGTTAACTATGGATATTACTATATACCCTGATAGATAGAATATATAGGCCAAATTACATTGCACTATATTACAAGATACATTCCTATAGGATGCATGATAACATGTTACGCTGCAGACTGCACTCTTGCAAGACTAAAATCATGTATGGAACGGTCTGGAATTAGTATTCTAGACCGTACGGCAATGTATGGAGCGGTCTGGAATGGGTATTCCAAAGTGCATGGAAAAAGAGCTACTACCCAGATGGAAGGTTTATAACCTCCCATCCGTGGCGTTCCCTTTCTAAAATACTGCTCCTAACATATTTATCTTTTAATACAATACTAATTTAACGATTACACTTCTACTTACCTACTTTATATAAATAGGTTAAGATCTTACCGATACTAATTAGTAGCCGACTCTGTTGATTACAGATAGCCTAAAAAATAAAAGACAAACATAAGTTAAATACCTATTACGTGATGTTATTGCGATTTTAATTATTTGTAATTTAATACTACATTTTGCAAAAATTATAAGGGATGTATACAAAGATTGTAAAAGCTGAGTGACTTCAAAAATGATAACTTTAGTACGATATTATTAACCCTTATTTGACGCTTTAAGTTATCCAAGTAATTTTCGAAAAGCATCCTATTACGTATCAGACCATGTAAGATAAAATCACCAAGTTTCGGAACCCTTCGTTAGGACCCATTTAATTCAAAATCAACAATCCATACCACTCGCAAAACACAAAAACGGTTACGAATACAGCATCAAAACCGCTCGCTTAATTTAAAAGCGGTTATAAACATGTCATCCGAGCCTCTTGTTTAATTTAAAAGCCGTTACAAGTACACTATCTGAATCTGTTACTCCACCAAGAGCGGTGTTATGACCTAAGTATGATGGCGGGTCAGGAAGTAAGCCAGTGTGCAGCTGAGCCACTTAGAGCCTGAAGTCCAACAAATCAGGCGGGGAACACCTCTCCTTTGTTAGCGGAAATAACTAAGCCAATCATGTGATTAGGATCAGTGGGATCGGTACTGATCCAAGTGATCCAGGATCAGCGGGCTCAGCACTGATCCAAGAGATCTAGTACTGAAGACGGTATGAAGGCACGAATATATAAGGATACGGTCATCACCACATAGATAGTATTTCCTTCATATCTCTTCAGTTGTCAATCTAAGTATTCAGTCTTAATATATTCTGAATAGCCTCACGGCTTTTGATCATTACTTGCACGGTTGCGATATTGTTCACTCAGCACCTCTGCTACCTTCTTGATAACATAAACCCTATGACACCTTCTATGTACTCACGGGTATTTAGTGTGATCATTACAAGTGGCCACGATACGTTAATCCCGACTGTTTGCTAAATACGAACCAATACCCACACACCGGATTACATACTACACCTGCTTACAACCATACTTTATTTACCTTATTCGCCTTCCCACATTCGCCTTATAAGTTCTAAGTTTGGCCATGTTAGCCCTACGTGTTTTAATTTTAACTCTTACAACGTTTAAATTTTTCTAATCGCTTAGCTAATATAACTTTACGAAGAGTTAATAAAATTAACTTAAGAAGTATAACTAGTTTATAGTTACGTTTTAGTTACGTATCATTTGAAATTTATTTGTATTAGTAAGCGCTAGTAGCCTTACTCCGACCGCTTTAATTATTTTATTTACTTTGTATTTGCTAAACCACCCTAAACTTTGAAATCTAAACGTATTAAAATCTAATTATTGTACGAAATCACCAATTCACACAGTTCTAACATACCAGATATACATAAAAACATCCAACCTTAACCGCTTAAAATACTTACAGTTATGGTTACAACACTAATAACACTAAAGGAATCCAACGTTTACTTTAACCTTCTAGTCGAGTATATGGGAATTAGAAAGACTATAATATACGAAATAGACCTGAACCTTTGAGATGACATCATCAATACATTAGTTAAAGAATGAAACCTATATACGGCAAATACGTATATCTTGGCCGTGATTTTCTGTTATTAGGAGGAGAAAACCCAAGGACTTGATATGTTGGATAATTATTACGAAAGATTTTAGAATTGAAAGTTAGGAATGTGGTAAATGGTAAACCCCTTTATTACTAAAGCCTCACGAATCTAATTGCGAATTGGAAGTATTAATACCCTAGGAAGTAGTCATGGTCGCCTTGTAAAAGATTTATTCGAAACAGTACAATTTAACAACTTATCAGATTAAAAGAATAAAGATGTATATTAAACGGAATTTGTAAAAGGGTGTTATTTGACAAAGTATAAGAAATAAATAGTAAGGGATATGCAGACAAAACGAAGAATTTGAGGCGTAAAACGATCTAATACTGTACCCGCATCCTAAATTAGAAATACAGACCTTAAAAAGAAAAAAAATGGCCGTAATCTTTATCCATTACACAGGAATAATACACCACTATACTGGTATATATTATAAATCAAAACCAAATACTAAACTACTCCTCAAACACGGCTAATAACCCGTTAGGATATAGCGGAAACAGCCGAAACACCGAAAACAACCCTCTCTAGGAAACTACGAGCGGCTTAAAACGCTAATACGTACCTTATAAACCAATACCCACCAATTATAACCCCTACTATAACCTTTCACCGTACCGATTTTCCACTAACAAAAGAGATTTAATAAAGCTAACCAATTTCTCCATGCTTTGAGAAAGGGACTAGAATCAAAGCGGTTAGTTAAAGGATATACTTAACAATAATATACAAGTTATGCTTAACACATATAAGAAATTGGATATTAAACGATCCTAATTTTATGTTATCCTGCCTAGTATACTATCCCAATAATCCAAATAATGGTATATATTTCATATGACGTAGGTGAATATTTTAACGAAATACTATATCCGCCCGAAGTTTTACTTTAATATAAAGATTGATTACGAACTTTACGATAGAGATTGGATTGGTATACTCTAGGAATCCGTGAAAAACTAATAAGAAAACGCTGATAAAAACCTATATGAAGTTTTTACCGTCTTATTGGATAAGTTTAAGAAGTTTTAGGCAGCCTTTAGACCGGAATATAAAAAGGAGAAACTGTTTATTTAAGAAATGACAAAAGTATTCCTCAAAAACCTAGATTTCGACCTTGCACTTTTTAAGCCAGAAAAGGACTTAAAATACTTTTATACAAGCTTCAAAACATCGCTTAAAACCTCTATACGCCGATAGGCAAGCTTCATATCAGCATTTGTAGCCAAGAAAAGTGAAGGTAAGAATTGGATCACCAAAGTAGACCTCCTCAAAACTATCTACCACGTTTTGGATCAAAGATCCAAAGTGTACTTAAATCAAGGTGATCGCCCCAAATACAGCTACTATAAAAAGAGATATTAAGGGGGGAGCCCTGGAAGTAAAAGACAAGGCAATTATAATCGAGGACGTTCTTACGGTTAGGGACGTAACATAGTACGGCTGTAGTAATACTAATAAAAGGGCATACAAAGTCCCGTAGCCTTACAAAAGCGTTGTATCGTATACGGTAGGGTGGGCTGCCAATTTACTAACCATCTCGTTTATAAGCAATTTCGGGTTAAACGACAGTTTTCGGTCGAGTATATATTTGAAGACCGGACAAAAGCCGACTTTACAATTTATGTAACTAAATGCAAAGGTATCTAAGATAACCTTAACGCCTTGTCTTACAAATACATATCCGGAAATGATTTTTTTATAAATAATTATATTTACCTGACAAACTACGACGATAAAACCGCCTATCTTATTTTCGCAAAGTTACAAGACACATTTTTCCTACATATTACAAGCTTGGACAACGTAAAAAGAGTGTTTAAAGCTTACAAGACGTCATAATTTACACTTTTAAATAGATATAGCAGTCGTTTTCAGGGAATAATACCTAATAACGGTGTTACTAAAATCTAAACAATCGGAAAACAATAATTCGACGTGTTCGTAGCGAAGTTTCCGAAAATTAAATTAAACTGAATAGGAAAACACTGAAAGGTTGTATTTAATAAAGGCAAAAAGTTATTACTTAGAACGGTCTTTTTATATATGCGATTAGGACCAGTTAAATTTTACGTACTAGATTTGGAAGTAGTATTTCTGTTTTCGTTAGATAATGTAAATAAGCTTGAAATTAAAATCCGGAATACATTTAACCAACTTATCCACACCTCGGATAACATATATGTATCATTTCAGTTTAAATTCAGTTACTTGTAGTTTTTTTCCGAAACACGTATAATTAAGGTTATTTACTTCATTTAACCGGAATTACGAATTTTATACCGCCGATTCAGACACCCAGCTACAAAACGCCTCTTACGCCTACTTCACACCGCAGGCTATACGGATGTTGGAAAAGACGTACTTAAAGTTATCAAAAAGTTTTGCTATAAGTACCAACTGTATTTACAAGCCCTATAACGGTTTAAGTTCCGCCTTTAGGACGATATAAACTTTAATTACAAGGTAATTATTAATATTATATATTTAAATAGCTAACCAGTCTTTTATATTATTGACGCAATAATATTATTCCAACCGCCAGGTTTATATGGAGCGTTTTCGCTATAAACTGCTAGGAAATTCTGGTTAACTATTAATCTAACATCTACCTAAATCCCTTAAACTAGATTATATACGACGCTAATATAGCTTTCGACTTTACTGAATAGCGTATTAAAGCTCGTATATCCGTCAATAAATATGAATAGGTTTGAATAAAAGCCTTATAAGGTATTAGAAAATATAAATGGTACTACAAACCGCTTAAGAAAACGTATATAGTATTATCCAAGGAACTAAAAGGCATCAGTTTCAAGTAATCCATTCTTTAAATAATGGTTAACGCCGTCAATAACACTTTTGGCCTAAGTAGGCTTATTCCGACGCTCCTTATTTTCAATACTTACCTAAGAATCCATATAAACTTTATACCATTACTAACCACGGTATAAAGGTCGAATGCTATAACAAAGGCTATAGTGATATTGAGTTTCTTATAAGCTAAGAACGATATGTCTAAAGCGCTAGCTATAAGGAATGGCTTACGCTAAAATAGCGTTTTGGACCTACCGTTACAATTTAAGGTCTTGGTTTGGAAAATTAAGGACGAATAAACTGGCTTTTAAAATATCAATGGGTTTAAAGGCTATAATATATTCGTTAATCTGCTAAACATCACAACTTAGTTTCGTTAAATGATAATGCGAGAGTATAAGAAAAATATAAAAATGGTTAGCCCGAGACCGTAATCCGAATAAAACCACCAACGAAACACCCCTTAAAACGAAGAATCCAAACAGCTCCTAATTCCAACCCACCCCCAGAATTACGTATCCAGCCCGCTTTTACCAAATAAAAGCGGCCCGCCTATATCGACCCTATTCGTACCTTACCACCAGAGCCGCCCCCTTAACTTGAAAGCTAAAAAACGCCCCGAAACTTTTACCATAAGCTCCTTTATTATCCAAAAGAAGATGGCAAACCGTAAACTTAGCTTAAAGCTCCGCTACGACGGTATTATTACTACCTTAAATACACTGTTCGAATAGTTTACCCAAAATGAAATTTCTTCCCTAATTGACCAAAGCATATTTCACTCTAAACGGTTTAATCCAGCGGTCTACAGTGCCTATAAAAATTTTACACTTGCCTTGTCCACGAAATTAAAAATAAAAACGAAAAACCTTACGAAAATACCCGCTTAATTGTAAAAGGTTATAACAACAATGGTAAAAAGAATATTTTAACTTAGTCGCCCACCTTACAACAAGCTAGCTACCGTTTGATTTTTACGTTCGTAACCTTTCTTAATACACTGTATAACTTATATATCGAATTCCGTAACATAACGCAAGTATATATTGAATTTAAGGAGCGGTTAAAACGACGTATTTACGCCGATATAGCTAAAGATTTTTTTTTTTCAAAAAACACCAATTACCTAAAACGGTTTTATATATTATGAAACCAATTTATGATTTGGTTATAACAGGCGTTTACTAGTATAATATTTACCAAATATATTATAAAAGGTTCGAAATAACCAGTTCGACTTTTGACTCATACATATTAGTATTAACGGCTTGCTTTAAAGTCATTGCATTAAATATGTATACAAATAGACGACATACTAACGTTGTGTAACGTTTCGTTTTTCGTATTTAATTTTTTTTAAAAGTCGGTTGAAAAATGATACCCCAAAAGTACCTAACGAAAGACCATATAATCAATTTTAATAAAGTTACAATCACTTTTCGAAGCAGAGTTTTTGGCCTTATGTAAAAAGGGCAGTGAGATAAAGTTGCCTTTGTCATTTTAAATAGTGTAAAATGAGCCGACAAATATGAATAACAACGCGTACGTAGCGCTTAAGTTAATTTTATAATATAATCGAAACCGGTTTTTAACCTTTTAGTCATCGCGTAATACCAAATCGCCCCGTCAAACGATATATATAAAACGCTTAATAAGCGCCTTTTATGGAAAATAAACAATCCAAAGCGCTGTTTGTAATTTTTAACGTTAGATATACGTACTATAAAACTGTTTGTTTTTACTAACCACTTTTTCACCAATGATTTCGACTTGAATTCGTAAATAAACTTCGTCCTAATCCTTGGTAACGAAACCCTAATACGAAACGGTTTTACGTTTTCTAAAAACATTATTAATTAAAGCTTTACCAAATATAAAAAAGTTACGAAAATCGTTTTAACTTCCGAAATTTATAAAATAGTTAGAGGTTTCGATTCAGATATTACCATAACGATAATGGTCCGAATAATTATTTCCAACATTACCTTATGCTCCATCCCTATCCTTTTATATACTAATTTCTTCTCGCTTTATAAGTATCCGGTTCAACTGGGTACTTCGAACTAAAAACGCTTAATAATCGATATTATAGCTTTTCGCGAATTATATAAATACCGGAAAATCGAAAAAGAAAAAAGGATAAATCAATGGGAAATCGAACTCGATAGACGTAATAACAAAAATTATACCGAAAGAAGCTTTAAAACCGTTTATAAAGATAAGTACACTATTTGTTAGTATAGCTAAAAAGGTTTTGAGACCCCAATATTCTATTACACTACCTTTATCGATTTAAAGCAGTCCGAAATCCGCTATTCACACCACTCCCCGATTTATACCTTATTACTTTTTGTTTTATATACCTTAATCCTGCCCAACTTTTCGTTTTTTTACTTTTTCTATTTGGATTTATTATTTCGCGTCGCTTCTGGAATATTATTACACTTCAATTTATACCTTTCGTCCCGATAGTTAATATTCAAATATACTACTTCGCACTAGTTTTACGATATTTCTATCCTTTGTTTTACGTAATTCGGACATATTAGGTATTTTACTATTTACACTTCTCTATTTTGATTTACGATATCTTACCGTATCTGGAATATTGCCTCTTTTTATTTTATACACTTCAATTTACAATTTTTACTTTTTAACGATTTTTGGGAAAATAATGATATTGATGTGGCTGGGCGCACCGGCTCGGCTAAAAGGGGCAGCTAATTACTATTAAAAGGAAAATTAAAGGGTAGCACTGTCACGTTCCTACCATCTTCGCCGCCCCCCTCTCCTTTTATGCTAACGCTACCGTTATTACTGCTATCGATTCCATCGGCGCCGGCAAAGATATAGTCCTACGTCTTAGGTTATATACCTTTAGACAAAGGTGTAAGGCGGTTTTCACCTTTCTCCCAACAACGCGCGATAACATTATCAAATTCGCCTATGCAGTATATACGCAATCCCCGTTTCCAGGTAGCAATAGCGGTTGCCAACTTCCTAGTGCGCCTGTTAACGCTTATTAATAATTAGTATCAAATTATTTTAGTTATTTACGACCGCGGTTTTTTTCGAAACACCTTGAAAGTTAGTTTTTTTATAAAGATATTTTTTGGAGTTTGGTTAAAACTTACCAAAAAGTCAACGGACGCATAATATGACCTCCTTCCATAGCCTTAAGACTAACGGATCGGGGGTGTATCCGTTATTAGTTCGTTTGTAACGGTAACAGCGAGCCGAACGACCCCTGCTTTCGTGGTAATCGCTAACGGATTTGCCCGCGGCCGTAAACGCAATACACGATACGCAAGTCGTATTTATTGGCGGCCCCAGACTGTGGATCCGAGTACGCCGCCCCAACGCCTTGAGTATCAGAAAAGCCTCGCGGCGCATCCTGGCGATACGAAGCTTGAGGCGGAGATACAGGTCCGCCTCTTATTCCTCATATAAAAAGAAAAAACATTAAAGGTATAAAAACAGGTGCATTTAAAGTATACAAACCTTGGCGTAACTACGTCAAGTTGTGTTTACAATGTAAAGAAGCTCCCGCAGGTAAGGGTGTTTTTACCTACAGGGAAAGAGTAAGGTTTATAACTCTAAAAGCCCTCTTCTCCTCCACTTAGGAGCTAGGAAAGAGAGAGGGAAAGGGGGGAAAGAGGGGGGTAGCGGTGGCAGGGTTTGGTAGGGTGGCGGCAGTGGGTGAGGTAGCTGCTATTAATGAAATTATAATTGTTAAGGGTAGGCTACTAGTAGTAATAGAGATGGCAGCTATAAAGAAGTCGACGCGTCAGCGCTCTTGCGCCAAACGGCGTCTAGCTGTTCTATTTTTATACGATATCAATTTAAGGAGGAGGTTAGTATATAGATGTTAGTTAAGTAATCTACCCATCAGAGAGGCTTAGTTTAATTGGTTAAAATAAAAGTTAAATTAAAATGGGGACTTACATTAGCTTCAACTATGTACCTTCAAAGAAAAAAAAAAGGTTTACCCAAACTGATAGCGATACATCTTTTTATACTAACCTCATACGTAATAACGCAATCACCCTTATGTAATGACTCCTATCCAAAACCCCAAAAAACTATATCACTAACTATATCGCTACTATTTAACTATATCAACCAGACCCTATCTATAATCACTACCGCGTCTAAAACTTATCAATTCGAACCCTTACAACCATACTATTATTACGAAAACTACTAATTTAAACCTCTTACAATTGATACCACAACCACACTATCACTACAAAAACTGCTAATTTAGACCTTTACAACCACATCATTATTATAGCGCTATCTATACGGAACCGCTATAATTATACTGTCGTTACTAAACTATGGGTATACAAGGAAGAAAAAAAAGATTACCTATGTGGATATTACTATATACCTTTATAGATAGTATATATAGGTCAAGTTTCAGTGTATTATATTGTAAGGTATACTCCTGCAAAATATACGATAACGTGTCACGCTGCAAGTTACACTCTTACAAAACACAAAGTGCATCATATATAAAGCGGTTTGGAATGAGTATTCCAGACCGCACAGCAATACATGGAGTGGTCTGGAATATGTATTCCAAAGCGCACGGCAAAAGGACTACAACCAGGATAGGAGGTTTATAACCTCCCATTCGTAGAATGCCCTCTCTGGAATGCTTCTCTAGACATATCTATCTTTTACTACAATACCAATCTAACAATTACTCTTTTACTTACTTACTTTACGTGAATAGGTTTAGAGCTTACCAATATTAACCTTTATATCAGTTATAATAACGGTCACTTAAAATAGGTTAGGTTATAAATAGTATAATACTTTTCCGACAATATTCCAGGTTTTTATCTATTCCAAAATTACTCTATTAAAGCGTTCAGAAATGACGTTTTTTTAAGCTGTATATAGTAAAGAAAACTCAAGGGTAAAAACGAAGTCAATAAATATTAGCGTGACTAAATGATTAATAACCTCATTATTTAGGTTAAATATTTAAAAATCTACTATACATTTTATACGTGTGAAGTTTTCATTTGATATACGATAAACGACTTTTGGTTCCTTAGTAAGGTAAATGATATTTATATTATGGACTTTATAGCTATACTTAACCATTATATCTATTTGACCACGAAGTTTTCTTTTCGATGTAACAATTATTTCCAGAAAGCTATTAATGGTTTAAATAAACCATCTTTTTTTAAGGTATAGTATTGAAAACTTGGTCGTTAACGGGTGCTTTTGGAAAGTTTATAAAGGGTATAAATAAAGTCGCAACACTCTATTTCCTAGTCTTGTTTCAGACCGTTTAACAACCTTTTAACAACTAAAGTCATTCCTATACTAATTTGAGACTAGTGTAACCAAATCTGATGTACCAAAGGGAAGTATCGAAGGATATAGTACAATTTATAGTAATTACATTACAATAAAACTATTATGTAGCCTAAATAATATTGAGATTGCTATAAATGGTAACAACTATGTATTTAGTTTTAAAGTTAACCAATCATAAGTTTTTAACTTTAATACCTAAGATACAAAGTTTCAATATATTAATTAAATTTATAATATACCTAATGAAATAAAAACAACCGTAAAAATTTGGGTTACTATAACTATAACCATCTTTATATTTAACCGATATTTGAATTATTTCCTTACTAGTAAGCTTAATAACACTTTCTCCAGTTCGTAATTCATAGTAACTTTCGCCTTATATCTCTAAATGTAGAAACTATTTGTTGTTGTTAAAAATATAAGAATAAAAACTTGAATTAACTTCAGTAAAGTCTAGAAACTAGAGTTTATTGATTGCAAAATAATGTTATGATATGTAAGAAAAAGGTAAAACCTTAAAATTTAATGTTAAGTTTTGAAAACTTAATGTTAAAATTGGGTTTATATTACGGTAATACCTGTATCAGGTACGGATTTTAATTAGTCGTTTTGGTGGATTAACGTAAAAAGTGAAACCTTTAACGTTAAAAGTAAATACTTTAGCATTCAAAATGGAGACTTTAAAGTAGGCACACCCGTATAAGATACGGTATTCAATTGGTTAAAACTCTCTAGTACAAGGTCCTATATAAAGTCTTACGTGGTTAATTACGTAATTGATTGTGACAACACTATGAAGTTATGTTGTTGGTAAGGTCTAAAACCTTGTTTTCAGAAGAGTAATCGTTAGATTGGTATTTGTAGTATAAAATTAAGATATCTCTGAAGAAGAAGAATCCAGAGGTATATACCAGAGGTGAGGGCTTATAAGCCCTCGCCCAGAGTGTACCACTTCGGAATATCTCTTCTAGACCGCTCCACGTATTGCCGTTCAGTCTGGAATAGCTATTCCAAATCGCTCCATGCATTATGCACTTTTACGTCTTGCAAGAGTGTAGCCTGCAGCGTGACACATTATTGTGCATCCTATAAGAGGGTACCTTATAATACAATGCACTGCCACTTAGCCTATATATACTATCTATGAGGGTATATAGTAATATTCACATATAATGTTACACGTGGCGGAAGTTTTTTATTTTACAATTATTTATAGTAAGAGCGTCCGATTTTTCATTTCTATTAATAGATCTATCAGTATTAAAATGCCATAACTTTCAATTTAATGTTTAATAAACTCGTACCGAATAGCATTTGTAAAAGCTTATAAGATACTTTTTTTCAAATTAAATAATTTTCTGGTAATGGTTAATAGGTGAATTATTTTTCGTTCTTCTTTGAAAAATAGAATTTGACGTTTATTTTTCATTTTAAAGTCGGTTTCCATTTTGAAAGTCCAATTGTACTTTACGTAGTAATAAAGGAACGACTTTCCTTATTTTACTTCTTATACGGACTATTAAAACTAAAAACTAGAGCTTAATATAAGTTAAAGACTGTAGGGAATATTTAATATCTCTAATATAACGGCTTTGATAAATCAAGCTTCTTTTAATGTTTTTAAACGTTTTTACAAAACGAGTTGCAGCTAAATAGTATAAAGAGCGAAGGAAACAAAGTTTTTCAAAACGTTCTTAATAGTAAACCGTTCCAATTCCTTAATATATACTAATCAACTTTAATAATGCCTTATATAAGTTTTTAATACCTATAATAACAACTAAAAGGTTTAAATGAATAAAAGAAGTGATTATTCTATAAGTTAGTTTCCGGGTATGTATAGTTTTCAAAATCTCTTTAAAACTATAATTGATAGGCGTAAATAAGTGAATATAGTTTTTTTTCCGTAAGTAATATATTTTCATTGATTTTAAAGATACCCTCCAAGATTTTCAAATAGTTATTACTAATAGTATATCCCTTAATAACTGTTAACTAAACGTTAATGTTTGTAAAAATCAACATTTTAAAGTCTTTAAATAATTTTAACTTAGGATTTGTAAATTGTTCCCTTTCTTCAGCGTCAAAGAGGGGAGTTTGAATGTTTTCCCCCCTCCTCCTTTACTAGTTTATTAGTGCTTATCGATTTCGGTTATTCCGGGTTTTTAAGGTATTTTTTAAGCTTAGATAATAAACTTTCGTATTAATCTATACCTAACTGTAGCGTTACTAATTCTAAAAAACTTGTATTTTAATCTCTGGCTTCTATTTCCTTATTAGCAAGATTATTAACATTAATTTTTTTTTTTACTTTGATTTAGCTTTGCTGGCAAACAAGAGTTTATTTTCTTCCTTTTATCTATAAATTTAGTGTCTAAAACCCTTAAAGTAAGGGGAGTAGCCCTAAAGCATAGGAATAGAAGGGATAGTGATTTAGCCGGAGCAAAAGAATATGTAGGTTTTAAGTGACCGGAAACAATAACAGTCCTTTATAAAAGATGACCATTATTACTGGTATTGCTGTAAGACAGCCCTGGTAGCGGAAATAAGCCGCGTTTTAGGAATAATAAAGGGGCATCCTTAAAGGCATCAAATGGTTTTAAAAAGTATATATTTTAATTTGTGAAAAAGGAAGTAACCTATTCAATAAGCAGTAGTATACAAGAGTATTGATTATGCGTTAAATAAATTACACAAAAAGATATTGTATGGGCTTGTAAATTTAAGTATTTTAGAATTTACATAAAGAACTTGATATATGATCAAACATATCCTTATAAAGATCTCGATTAGGATCGAAAATCCTTTACTAGTCAATACTAATATATATTAATAAATACTAGTTCCTCCGTGCTAGTAGATGCTAATACAGGTAACATCCCAGTACTGATTCTCCGTACTAGTCAATAATAGTACTGGCACTAGTAAAATACTAGTGCTGGTAGAGATATCTATAACTCCGATAAATTCCTCATATTTTGGTATTGAGGTGCTCAGTCCAGGAAGTCTGTACCAAGTACTAACTGGACCTGTTGGCCCTACTTTTGAGTTGTGTGCTGTGTTACTGTACCTATTATATATTTCAATATAGTTATCGAAAGTTCATTTACTAAGAGTTGGAAAATTCATTGCTATAGGAATAATTTCAATATTACCTGCAATCTAATGAATAAACAAGATATCCAGATACGCGTGGGATTTTTTTTACCTAGATATATGTAAACTTTTTACAAGCGATAAGAAAATCCTCTTCGAATCACGCAAAGTTTATAACGTAGTGGACACTTAAGTTTTACTAGCGTCGATATTGCATAAAGAGAATAAACGTGATCCGCCCGTAAACCGTTTTGTTTATTAAGCATAAGACCTCTCTTTCAAATGTATAATGAGCTTGGATTGACCTGTAGAAAGTATAAATCGATAAGACTATTGATATTATAAAGCTATGCATAATAATTCCCAACAAAAGATTAGGTTGTATTAATTGTTACTCAAAACGTATATAGAGCTTTTAATGGTGTTTTATAATAACATGATTCGGAAAATACGCCATATAAAACTTTATCACAATTGGTTTACATTTATTGTAGACTTTTGAACAAATGGAGAGGTAAATATACAACGTGAAATAGCGACCATAGGGTTTTCGAATCTTTTATATAGAACTTTTGAAGACTTCACTTTCTCCTCAGTTTTCTATGTAGTTTATATATCAAACCATATCAAATCTTCGTCGAATCCATAATTTATTTACGGAGATGATACTTTATTCATACACATGTTTATTTTACCTAAAATTAATAACGAATGTTTGAAGGAGTATTTATGAAAGGCGAACCGTGACATAGAAGATAGAAAGCTTAAGTTTATCTTCAAAAATTGAATTTTTACATGTTACTAGTTGTCAAACTCCATTTGATTTCAAAACTATGGTATTCCGATCGTTATAAAAGATATGAATCCGGTTCACCCGGTTATTAACCTTATATTGAATATAAAAGTCTTTTGGCTATCATAAACAACATCTTAGTTTTGTTACATCTTGGTTTAATTACATTATATCAAGCGGCGCTTACGTAAAGAAGCATATAATTAAATTTTTAAAAAAATATTTCGGGAAAAGATTATAATATACGAAGTACAAGCTTACCATTTATTTCTTCTAAAGCGCTTTCTTCTTCATAGTCATTTCTATGTTTTCATTCTACGTTTAAAACTAGTATATTAGTTGTAGTTAACGTTATTTCAAAGATAAAATCACTGTTTTTTTTTCCACATTTTTAAGGCGAGATTAATAGCCCTGTTGTATAAGATCTTATCTAATATTATCGCTTTTAAAACTGCGAAGTTACTCTTGAGTAAGGTGTTTTTTAAACGAAAAGACTCCGTTTTATCTATAGGCTAAAAAAGTTGAATTTGAGTTATCTTTTTACCTGCTACGTTTTGATCGGAGATTCAACCTAATAATAAGCCTTATTCAGGAAAAGAAGCTATAGAACCGCTTATTAAAATTACCGCACTATACAGATTTTTATCCTGCTATTACTTTCGGTTTTATAATATAACGGCTCATATATTTCCAAATGTCACGTATATTATATTATGAAGTTTAACTTTGGAGACCTCTTGAATTCAATTTTTGTGAAAATAAGATGGTTTTTGTTGGTAAGGATTTAGATGTTGCAATATTGTCGATTCGATTGGTGGAAGTAATAGTAGTATTGCGTAGTCAAGTGGTAGATGCATTGTTCTAGGTTTAGCATACCGCTAGCCGGTTTGTATAGTAATTTGTATGGTCAATTACTTGGCTCGTTCCCTAGTGTAAAGTAAGAGTATACTGTACTTGCTTTGTAGCCAATATAATAGGCCCTTATAAAACAATATACTCAACTTGCACTTAGGATAGTTAACCTACTGTATTATAAATACTATTATTTTAATACTAGCGGCTTTTCAGTTTGTGTGTATACGCTAGTGTAGTTTACTAATCTTTTCCGGTAAGCAATAAACCGCAACCTCGTTAACTGGTCAGATCCCTATTAATCACCATCGACTTCTATATCAAAATGCATATATTTGTACTCAGATTGACCCTAATTACTATTAATTGCTCTACGGCTTCGAGGTTCGACTTTATCGACTCTTACAAAAGTTCTTTCGCTATAGGCTTATGTAAACCTTCACTTTAACTAAGGCAGTTAAACAAATCGTTATACTTAATCCTCTAGTAGTCTTTTATTTCGCTAGCATATTCCTGACCATTATCACGTGATTTGGCCTTTCCGGGAAGCCTATTAACGTAGCCCTAAATACGTATGGTTAGCCTATTTCTATCTACAACCCTTTTAATGGCCTTATTTGGCGATACCTTTGTTATATAATTAGTGGGATTGTCTTTTCCGTTAATTCACCAGAGCTCTTTAATTTCACTCCATTCGTAAGATTTACAGAGTGTTATTACGTCGATTATTAGGCGTCTTTCGCTAGTGGTTCCGAGTTTTGAAAGGTGTTCGAATAGGCTTTTCTAGTTGGTATATTTTGCTACTGGGATAAGAGGAATCTTTAGCTACCTGATAATTACTTTAAGGGTTTCCTATAATATCATACTTATATTTAAACCTGTTATTATACCATAAACCTCCGAAGTTAACACACTTCGTGTAATCCTTTTACATTTGATAAAGGTCTAGTAAATTAGGTTGCCGATAATTTTAATTTAATCCTCCCGCCTATGTTAATTAACTAGGGTTATGAAAAAGCCGATATATAAAAACAGGTCGGTATTATTGACGAAAGACTTATCTATGAACACTATTAACTTAGCCTTCGATAGGTCGATTGTAATTATATTAATTATTCGGTCCAGGTTTCTTATTTATCACTTGAGCATTTCATTTAACCGTTTAAAGTCGTCGTTTTTTAGGTATTTTATTTATATCAATATAGATAAGTTGTAAAAGGCCTTCAGTTGGCATAAAGTGACAATATAGTTGCCACAAGTACGCTATTCCAGGTACCGTTGTGCCTTAGTTATGTTGGTTATGTCGATTATAGCTAAATCAATACTTTAGCCCTTTTTGCAAAACCTTAGAACAGCATGAATACCAAGTATATGAAGTAACGATTTATGAAAGTCCAGTTCATTATTTTCCCTTAGCGTTGTAACCAGCTTATAGTTCCAAAACTTAAAAAAAAAATCACCTGTGGTTTCGCTGCCATAAAGCTATCCCTTTTAACGAAAAGGGTATCATCAGTTTTCATACCTATTAAGCCAAAGTTTTTCTCCTACGTTACTAGTAAATACGGGTCTTATATTAGAGACTTTATACATAACCGTAATTTAAACTAAGAACAATAGGTTAGAAACTAGTAGACGTCAATTTTAACTAGTCCGTATAAAGGTATAATATATCGTATTACCGTTCCTCAAAGGTAAATAGGCCGTAGTTCCTACGGAAATTCTAGCAGTATAATCCGCTATAAATTTGTTGTTAACTAAGTATAGGTTTACGTTATATCCAGGCTATTAAACGTAAACATACCTTTTGTTTTAGTTGGAAAACTTGTTATTAGGGCGACCACTAAACGTTAGCAAGTTTTTTAAATCGTTAGAAATTATATAAAGATCTAGTTTTTGCCTTTATTACCGTATCCTTAAGCGATTAAGCGTGATTTACAGTACGGCTACCCGAAGTTTTACCCTTAACTTTGTGGATAATCCTCGACTTAAAGATCGTAATATTTAGGGCTTAAAAGTTAAAGTTATCTTTCGATACGAATTATATAACTTTTAGAGTTTGTAAACTGTTAATTTCGACCTTGTATTTTTCTTCGAAAGATTTACCGAGGGTTTTAATAATATCTTATACTCGAAGATTTAGTACTAAATCTTTGTTATCCTTTTTTATCCTTCTTACTTAAACAGTATTATAGATAAGATCTAGTATATTTTTTTTCTCTTTAATATTCTCTTTTTTCGGGGGCCGTCGGCGTTAGCAGCATTTTATTAGCTTGTTTATAACAGGTGAAAGGGGTTCGTATTAACTCGTTGGCTTTACTTAATGGTCTTCATCGTTGGTAGCCTTAATGTAAGGCTTAACTTAGGTGATGCAGAAAGTTATAGGACCCTTAGAAGTTTTAACCACTGTTTTAAAGTTAATGATACTTAAGGTTTTATATAGGCCCTTTCATTTGTCCTGCTTCCTTTATACGAGAACTTTACTTTATAACGGCAAAAAAATTACGTCTATTATCGTAGTGCAATTATTGGTATTAAGGGTATTGTTGACCTGGCGACGTATTAATTTTTTCCGCAACTTTTTTAATGTTTGACTGTTGGATAAAACTCATTTTTAAGTACTTGTTAATAACAGAAATTTACTCGTTAAACATGGATACGCTTCAAAATCCATTAGCGTCGGAATTGGGTTTTTAAGGCCTATAATATCGTTAAGTCCCTTTACCGCCATTTAAAATCGTACTTTCGACTCCTTAAAGCTTTCAATCTTTAACTAAAAGATGTCATATACTCGATAAAGTAGTTATTATAACCTTTTAACCTTTCCAATACATTAGTAGGCCTCTAGAAGTACCTATTTGTACTAAATAACTATTATTTTTGCATTTTTTGAAACCCTTTCGCCGTAAAATTGGTAGCGGTATCGTAAACAATGACGTTAAGTGGGCTTAGATACGTGTTTATTTACATCATCCTTAGCGTTTCCCACGTATCTTTTGCAGAAAGATATTTTAAAAACTTAGCTTTATAAATAGAGGTTGCGATGTTAATGGCGTGAGAAATAAGCTTATTATCTAAGTAAAACATATCGATCAAGATGTTATAATTAAAGTCTCTATCATCTTTTACTGTAAACTTAAAAAAAAGGGGGGGGGGGGGTATACGTTTAGCAGTAGTGGTAAAACTTTTTAATAGATTTTATGACAAAATATTACATATTTTTTTTCTCTATGGATTTTAAAACTTTTCATAGTTTGTTAACGGCTATGTGGTTAAGTTACCAGTGTAGTTGGCGTAACTCCGGCCCTGTCAAATTGAACACCACTATCATTAGACCTTAAATATAAAACTATAGGTGCTCTTACTTAAGGATAAGGGGAAACCTCTGGCCGTTTTTAACTAGCTTGTCAGCGTTAACATTAAAGTTTACGCTAAGGGTCTTTAAATTTTCCAAGTAAAAAAAGAAAATGGTAGAGGATTTGAGAATGTGAAACGTAATCGACCTAATAATGGTTTAAATTACTATTATCTCTAGTAACGATATCTATTGGACTAATCCAAAGCCAATATTAATCTTTCTAATATCGAAACTATCGATTTCGATAGCTGTAATACTTTCCCTTCATAGTGTCACGTACTATAAATAGCCTTTTATTTAATACCAGATTGCTCTTATGTATGTAATAATACCTTAAAACATATAGTCCGTGTAACAATCGCAAAGGTTAAAGTTATGTAAAAGATTTATGGCTTAATGGGAGCAAAGATAAGTGGTTTTACCGCCTAAACCATATATGAAGATATAGTCGTCTAGTTATTAAGTTGCGCTTTGAATAGTATTTTTATTTTATTTAATCTTCATGGGGCTATTATCACCGTTAATGAGCTTGTCGCCTTTAAAATTTACGATTTAATTTAAGTAATCCTGATTGAAGGTGATAGTATTTTAAATGAATTATATTACTCTTTTGTTATTTCTCCCTGCGAAGTGGTAGCGAATGAACTAATAGTTAGACTTGCTATAAATTTAATATATTTTACTACTATTACGACGATAGGTTTTACAGTTAATAGGTCTATTTAAATTTTCACTTTATTAGCGTTAATGTGACTATTTCCTTTAGTTTAGGGTCGATAAGCTAGATCTTAGGCGTTAAGGGCACTTATAACCGTACTTAAAATGGACGTAACTAACTACCATAAGATATGTTTTATTTACGTTTGGGAAATTGCAGATTTAGGGGTACATATTAAACAAGTTTGGTATACGCGCTATCACAGTTACAAGAGAGAAGTGCAACTGGTTAAAAATCTTTCGTAAATGATATAAAGGCGTTATAAGGCGTATTAGAACTTGCTAACACTCGTAACAGCTTCCCGTACCTATTAGCGAAGTATAAATTCTTTAATGTAGGCCTTTATTATTATCGGCTGGCATAATATTAGCCTATAAAGCATCTAATTTAACATATCCATCCATATTTCCTCCCTTTTCCTTTTTCGTTATTATTATAGTTTACCTTGTAATATTCTAGTTTGTAAAATATTAGGTAAGGTGGACGTTATATTTAAAATAACTTTTTATATTATCGTAAATTTTGCGAGGAGTAGTTGATTGTGATAGTAAGGTTAGGTAATAATCCATGGTATACCTTATAAGAAATTTAGGGAATAGTAAATAAAAATTAGGAGAAGGCACCATTATCTACTTATAAATATTTAAAACCGGTATTATATCTGTACCGAAAAGTTTATTAGGCTTTTTATTATACTAATTTACATTGTTTCAAATTTTGGTGAAGTTTATAAGGAGTTTTTAATTAATTTTAACTAGTTTAATAGATTTTAGTAATAAGTAGCAATGGTTATCCTAGTTTTTAATAGTTATGTATCCTAGCAGGTTAAGTTGTGAAGTATTTGAAGCATGAATTTAAGGGGAATTGCCAGTCGCCTAACCTAAGGGTTAAAGTCCTATAATAAATCCTATAATAGGTTCGTATATATAGGTAAACCTACTGTGGGAAGGCTTTTGAGAGACTTGGAAATTAAAGGTCTAAAGGGTGATAGGAACTTAAGGGTTTTAAAAAAACTTAACGATCTTATTTAATGAATTGGTATAAGGTGCCAAAGTTAATTCCCCTAACCATATTGACAACTATTTTTTTACGCGCTTTACCGTTATTAAAATCGTACTTCGCGTTATCATGTAGGGGTATTAAGCTGTCGAACAAGTTAATAGGTTTTTTGTCGCTAGCGCGTAAAAAGGTTCAACTTAATTAATTGCAAAGAAAATTTTCCCGGGATCGCGTATAAGGGTGTTTTCATGACCCAGACAGCGGTTAGATCAGGAAACGGGCCAGTATACAACTGCGCCACTGAGAAGCTTGAAGTCTAACACATCAGGTGGGGAACATCTCTTATGTCAGCCACGATGACTAAGCAAATTCACGTGATGGATTATGAAGGATTATAGCGATCCAGTATAATCCAATCCAGGACAGTACTGAAGACGGTATGAAGGATAAAGGATATAAGGATATGGTTAGCACCACATAGATAGTATTTCCTTCATATCTCTTCAGTTGTTAATCTAAGTATTCAGTCTACACACTTGAATAGCCTAACGGCTAGTGATCATTCTATAGTATAAACAAACATCTTCTTGATATTGCACCTTTGTTACTTCTGCTACCTTACTGCTAACATAAACCCCCTGACACCTTTTATTTACTCGCGGGTATTTAGTGTGATCATTACAGGTGTTAAGGTTTTTCAATACCTTTTACCCTAGAGTATAGGTTTCAAGAGTACTCCTTAAGCTGGGCCAAGTTGAAAAGGGCTTATACTAACTTTATAACACTTTATACTTAAACGTAAATCCTTTGTTTTTAAAGTTTTAATTTGAATTTCGACTTAACCCCTTTTTAGATTGTTTTTCATATATCAATAGTCTAGTCGTCGAAAAAATCGCAATCTCTTCAAAAGATATGTTCAGTATGTTTACTGTTGGTAGGCCTTAGACATTACAACGTTGTCGATTCGATTGGTTGAAGTAACAGTATTATTTCATAGTCAGATGGTGAATGTATTGTTCTAGGTTTAGCAGACTGCTAGCCGGTCTGCATTGTAATTTGTATAGCCAATTGCTTGGCCCGTACCCTAAAGTGAAGTATAATGTACTGCACTCGACTTACACCTAATTCGGTAGATCTCCACAAAGCAATATACTTGCAGTACGGTCAACTTTACTGTAAATAAAGTTGACCTACTATACTGTATGTAATACTATTCCAATACTGACGGCTTTTTAGTTTGTACGCACACGCTAGTATAGCTGACTAATCTTTTCCGGTTAGCGTTAAATAACGGCTTCATACCCTCAGTTATTCCAATTAACTTCCATACTATATTGCATCCAATTTCATGCAAATTGACCCCATTTGACCTTAATTGCGCCGTTGCTCCCGAAGTCCAAGTTTGCCAACTCCCACAAAAAGTTCTTTGGTCATAGCCCTTCGCAAGCCTCTACTTCAGCTATGCTACTTAAAAAGATTACCATTATCAATACCCTATTAATCTTCCAGTTTGCCAGTACATCTCTATCTGTCGTCATATGGCTTGGGCTTTCCAGGCGGCCTATTCACGTAACCCTCGATACGTATAATTAGTCTGTTGTTGTTCATAAACCCTTTTAAGGCTTTTTTTGGCGTCGCCTTTATTATATCATTTTCGGGGTTGTCTTTGCCATCGATTTATCGGAACTTCTTAACCTCCCTCCCTTTATAGGCTTTACGAAGTATTATTACGTCGATTATTAAGCGCTTTTCGCTTGTGTTTCCGAGATTCGAAAGGTATTTAAAAAAGCTTTTTAAGTTGGTATAAATCACTATCAGGATAAGAGAAATCTTTAAATACCTGATGATATGATTAAGGGTTTCCTATAGTGTTATGTCTACGTTAAAATCCGTTATTATGCTGTAAACTTCTGATATTAACACGCTTCGTATTATCTTTTTATACTTGACAAAAGACCAGTGGATCAGGTTACCGGTAATACTAAAATGGTCTTCCTACTTATCCTCGTAAACGAGGGTTATAAGGAAGCCGATTTATAAAGATAAATCGGTATTATTTACAAAGAACCTATCTGTAAAAATTATTAGCTTTACCCTCGACAAGTCGATTAATATCATATTAATTCTACGGTTTAAATTTTGTATTTGCTATTTGATATTTTCCATTTAGCCGGTTAAAGTCTTTATTTATTGGTTCTTATACTTATACGGCGATAAATAAGTCGTATAAGACTTTCACCTGGTATGGAGTAACAATATAACTGTCTCTAATACGTTATTCTAAGTATTTTTGAGCACTAGCCTTATTAATCTTGTCAATTGTGGTCAAAATAACACTTTAACCCTTTTAGCGAAAGCTAAGGCCGGTATTAACACTAAGTATATAGATTAAGAATTTATTAAAGTTAAATTAGTTTTTTTTTCGTTAACATCATTATCGGTTTATAATTTTAAAAATTGAAATCCTTAATCTTTTATTATTCTCATACTATTAAGTTAACCGTTCCGACTAAAAAGGTATCATTAATTTATATACCTATTATACCGAAGTTCTTCTCTTACGTTACCAGTAAATACGAGTCGTATATTCAAAATTCTATCGCTAGTCGGGATTTAAAATGCGATTAGTAGGTTAAGAACCAATAAATACCTGTTTAAACCAGTTTTTATAATTATTTGATACATTGTATTAACGTTCCTAAAGGGTAGATAATACATAGCTCTCACAGCAGTTTTAATAGTATAATTTTTTGTATATTCGTTATTAACTATATATAGGCTTACGTAATATCACTGTTATTAAGTGTACATTTGCCTTTTATCTTAACTAGTAAACTTATTGCTAAGGCAACCACTAAGCGTTAATTGATTTTCTAAATCGTTAGCGACTATATGAGGATTTAGTTCTTTCTTTTATCGTTATACCCTTAAGAGATTAGTCGAAACTTTCTATACGACCGCTCCATGGTTATGCCCTTAACCTCATAGATAATTTTCGACTTTAAAATCGTAATATTCGGGTTTTAAACATTAAAGTTGGTTTTTCGTATTGATTATACAACTCTTTCAATTAGTAGGCCATCGATTTTTACCTTATTCATTTTTTAAAAAGATTTACTGAAAGTCTTAATAATCCATTATGCCCTAAGCTTTATTATCAAGATTTTATTATCCTTTTCTTTTTTATTTATCTAAGTAGTATTATAGATATAGTCCGATATATATTCCTCGTCTTTAACATTTTCCTTCTTTTTTGGGAGTCGCCAGCGCCGCCGGCGTTTTATCGTCTTGTTAATAACGGGTGGAAAAGGTTCTTATTAGATTGGTTGCTTTACTTAGCATGAATAAGAGTCTTTATCTTTGATACCACCAATGTAAGGTTTGATTTAGGTAATTCGAAAGGATACAAAACCGTTAGCAGTTTTAATAACTACTTTAAAGTTTGCGATATTTAATATCTTATATAGCCCTATTCATTTTCCCAGCTTCCATTGTACAAAAATTTTACTTTACAATAGCAAAGTAAATACGTCGATTGTTAAGGGACTGTTCCTAGTGTTAAAAGCGTTATTAATTTGGCGGCGTGCCGATTTTCTTCGAAATTTCCTTCAAACTTTTCTATAGGTTGTAATATATTTCTAAGTACTTGCCGAGGGCATGGATTTACTCGTTAGGTGTAGGTACTCTTTAAAGACTAAAAGCGTTAGCACTAAGCTGTCAAAGCTTATACTATCCTTTAGACTCTTTACTATTATTTATAAACGTGCCTCCAGATCCATAAAACTTTCGATTTTCAACGTAAGGATATTATACGTTCGGCGAAGTAAGGCGTATTCCTTTTTAACCTTTTTAATGCCTTAGTGGGCTTTTATAGGTACTTGTTTACACCAAGTACCTATTATCTTAACATTTTCCTAAAACTATGACATTGTAAAGTTGGTACCGGTATCGTAAACAACGATGTTAAGTAAACCTAGGTACGTATTAATCCATAGCATTTTGAACGTTTTCCACGTATCTTTTGCCGAAAGGGATTTTAGAAACTTAACTTCGTAAAAGAACGTTGCGGAATTAACGAGGTAAAAAATAAGCTTATTGTCTAAGTAAAATATATTAATAAAGATTTCGTAATTAAAGACCTTATCGTTTTTTGGTGTAAATTTAAATCTCCGAGAGGTTTGAATATATGTTTAACAATGGTAATATAGCCTTTCAATAGCCTTTAGACAAAGTATTTTACATTATTATGACTTACAAACTTCAGGACCTTGTATAGCCTATTAACAGTTAGGTGGTTAAAATGCTGGTATAGTTGACATATCTCTGGCTTTATTAGGTTTAACATCACTATTTCTAGACTTTAAAGGTAAAACCATAGGTACTTCTACTTAAAGGCAAGTAGAAACTTTTAGCTGTTTTTAATTAACTTATTTGCGTTAACGTCAACTTTAACGCTGAAGGTCTTTATATCCTTCAAGTAGAGTTAAAAAGAGTTAAACGACTAAAGAATAGAAAATGTAATCGCTTTGACAATAGTTTAAATTACCGTTGTACTTAATAACGATAGTTGTTCGCCTAGATTAAATCCAATTTTATTCTTTTCCATATCGGGACAATTAATCTTAGTTGTTATAATATTTTCCCTTTGTTGTACCATATATTATTAATAACCTGTTATTAAGTACCTTATTAACCTTATATCTGACATAATACTCTAAAACGTGTGGTTCACATAATAGTTGCGAAGGTTAAAAGTATATAAGGGATTAAGGGTTTGGTTAAAGCGAATGTAAGGGTTTTTACTACCTAAACGGTATAAAAAGGCGTGTTTAGCTAGTCACTAGGCCGTCGTATTAAAAGCAGTATCTTCGTGCTATTCAATCTGCTTAAAATCGTTAACAAATTTAATTAGCTTATCGTTTTTAGTGTTTACGACTTAATTTCAATAATTTTAATTTGAAGTAATATAGTATTAGGCGTAGTATATTGTTTTCCTATTGTTACGCTTAGCGGGGTAGTGTGGTATTAACTAGTATCTAAACTTGCAATAAATTTAATTTTTTTTGTCATTATTACGACGATAGTACTTTCGGTTAGCAGGTTCAATCGAATCTTATTGGAATTAACGTAGGTGTTGCTTTTAGTTTAGGGTCGAGGTTGATAGGCCAAACTTCAGGCGTTATAGGCAGCTGTACTTGGGTTTGACGTGGTTAATTACCGTAAGGTTTTCTGTATTTACGTTAAGGAAGTTGCCGGCTTAGGAGTATATATTAAACGAGTTTGGTGTACGCGTTATTACGGTAGTAAGTGACGATCTTAAGTAGCTAAAGAAGCTTTCGCAAGTGATATCTAAGCGTTATAAGGCGTATTCAAACTTATTAACACCCGTAATTGCTACTCATACCTGCTCGCGAAATATGGTTTTTCTAACGTAATCTTTTTTATTGCTTTCTGACATAATATTAACTTGTTAATTATTTGATTGAGTACGTCTATTGGAATTTCCTCTTTGTTCTTTTTTGTTATTATGGTAATTTACCGCGTGGTGGCCTAACTTTTATAATTTTACGCGATGTGAATATCGTATCCGAAATAAACCTTTATATTATCGTAGATTTTACGAAAAGTGATATAGCTTATTAGAAAGGTTAAGTAGTAGTCCGTAGCGTGCCTTGTAAGGATTTCAGGAAATAGTAAATGAAAATCAGAAAAAGGGACCTTTATTTATTTGTAGATATTTAAAAAGGGTATTATCTTGGTATTAAAAGGGTTGTATGGCTTTTTGTTATACTTTTTTATATTATCCTAAATTTTAGTAAAGTCTATAAAGAGTTCTTAATTAATATTAATTATTTTAATAGCCTTGGGGGCCTTAAGGCACAGTGTTAAGAGTAGTTACAAGTCGCCTGGTTTCAAGGGTAAAGTCCTGTGGTAAAACCTATAATCGGCTTTCGTGCGTAAGTAAGTCTAAAAGAAAAGGGGTTTTGAGGTGTTTTACGATTATAATACTAAAATTTAATAAGTACTTATAGGTTTTGGAAAGCTTGATGATTTTATTTAATTAATAGGTGTAAAGTGTTAATGTTAATAACTTTAGCCACGTTAAAATCACTTATTTTACGAATTTTACCGCTGCTAAAGGCGTACTCCGCGTTATTACGTGGTGGTGATAGGTTACTGAAAAATGTTAATATACTTATTACCCGAGCGTAAAGAGGCTTAATTTAGCTAAAAGTAGAAGGGACGTCTTTTAAATTGTTTGTAAGGGCGTTAAGATTCTTCAACACCTTTTTCCTTGAGCCGTAGGTTTTAAAGGCATTTTTTAAGCTGAGTTAAATTAAATAAGGTTTTTACTATCTTAGTTTAACTTTTTTTGATACGTTAATCCCTTAACGTTTAAGTTTTTCCTTTAATTTGAACTTAACACTTTTTTAGATTTTTTTTATATGTTAATAGTCTAGTGGTTAAAGAATTTACAATACTTACAGAAAATGCGGCTGCCACGGTTACGTTTTTCGTTGCCATCTTAGTTAACGATATAGTGGCCGACAAAGTTGGTAAGGTGTTCTTCGGTTAAGTTTTCATCAATATCTTTTCTCTTAACGTTACTATTATAGTATTTGGCGAAGACAGATCCGAGTACTTTAAGTGTTTCTTTCCTTTTGAGGTTGGTAATAGATTTAAATTAGGCGTTAGCGGTAGACAATCTCGATGTTTTTGCTTATATAGGATGCGTAGAGCGTGTAGGGCGAGGGACTTGATTTTTTAGCGTAAAGTTGTGTGGGAACTTGGCGATTTAGCGATTTAGTAACTTGGTGTAAAGTCGCACAACGTTGCTGTTTTAGCGCGACTAAGTATTTTCGTTTAAAACAGCGAACTTAACGATTGAGGTAATGTATGTAATAAAAAGAGTAAAATAAGATAAAGGTTTGGTGTAAAGAGTAAGGTCGAAGGTCGTTGTTAATGGTGAAGGTTATTTGGTATAGGAACTTAGTCGTTTTTCTTGTAGTAGTAGCACTCGTAGTAGTACTAACCTAACCGTTTGCCAACTTGTCGTTTAAGACTTTTACCAGTCAGTCTCAACGTTTTTCTTCAAAAAGGATCAATGAATATTTCTTGGTATTTTCAAGTAGCAATACCGTCGCTTACTTCTAGATTGCCGTTAGGGACTAACGCAACCTAGAAGTCTTCTCTGTTTTCCTGCCATTGTGGACTAGCGCAGTCCTAATAGAGGCCCTTCGCAAAAATCTTTCCTCTACCTCAGCCGCCGTTATTGACGTAGAGCGTAACCTGAAAGTAGTTTCTTCTTCTACTTAGTTTATCTGTTTTGAATCTATTAGGCAGGCAAGCACTGATCAGTGTTGGTAGGCCTTAGACATTACAATGTTGTCGATTCGATTGATCGAAGTAATAGTAGTATTGCATAGTAAGATAGTGGATGTATTGTTCTAGATTTGGCAGACCGCTTGCCGGTCTGCACTGTAATTTGTATTCCAATTGCTTGGCTCATGCCCTAGAGTGAAGTGTAGCGTAATGCACTCGACTTACATCTAATGCGGTAAGTCTCCACAAAGCAATACACTTGCAGTACGGTAAACTTTACTGTAAGCAAAGTTGACCTACTGCACTATATAGAATATTATTCCAACATTTACCGTTATTATACTTGACGATATAATAGCCGATGAAGTTGGTAAAGTATTTTTCTGTCGAGTTTTCGTCGATGTTTTACGCCTAAATATTTTCGTCGTAATACTTAATAAACATGGGTTTCAAGGCTTTAATTGCCTTTATTAATTCCTGAGAAGGTGTTATCTTAAGGATTTGACTTGTATAAGACTTGGTGGGCGAGAAACTTGGTATTTTGGCATAAACTCGTATAGGAACTTGGAGGCTTAATGATAAATATACGACGTAAGTTTTTCAACGCGACTTAACAAATTTTAGTGTTTTTATTTAAGATAACGAATTTGACGATTAAATTGGCGAAAGGGGAGTAAAAAGAGTAAAGTAGGGGTAGAGGTTTGATATAAAAGATAAGGTCGAACGTTGTTTATTATTATAGATAAAGATTGAAAGTTATTTATTATTTTAGCCGTGGCAATTAGGTATTTTTATAATAGTAACCCCCGTAGTAATACTAACCTAGCCTTTTTCCAACTTAACGAACTTTAAGATTTCGGATAGTTAATTTCAACGTCCTTAAAAAATATTTAGTAAAGTTGGCTTAGTGTTTTTAAGTAGCGATACCGTCGTTTACTTTCAGATTGCCATTTAAGACTAATGTAACCTAGAAGTATTCTCTTTTTTCATGCTATTGTTAACTGGCGTAATACTAATGGAAGCCCTTCGTAAGAATCTTTCCTTTACCTTAACCGCCATTGCGACCTTAAAGCGTAAACAAAAAATAGCTTCTTTTTTTACTCAGGAAATCTTTGCGTAACCTAATAAACATCTATTAGTTTGATAGACCTTGTCTAATAGGCCTTTAGACGTTGCAATGTTATCGATTCGATTGGTTGAAGGAACAGTAGTATTGTTTGGTTAAGTGGTGGATGTATTATTCTAGGTTTGGTAGACTGCTAACCGGTTTGTACAGTAATTTATATAGCTAATTAATTCGCCTGTGCCCTATTGTGAAGTGGGCGCATACTGTACTTGACTTAGAGCCCATACAGTAGGCCCACACAAAACAATACACTCAGCTTGCACTCAGTATAGTCAACTTTACTTTAAGTAAAGTTAGTCTACTGCACCGCAGGTATTACTATTCTAACACGAACGGTTATTATACCTGTATTTACTTAAAAAAAATCGATGTAAAGTTCTAAAGGCTTTGATATTAAGGTTATTATAGGTATTTATTTTACTTAGGCCGAAAATTATATTAACGTTCAAAAGAAAAAAAACGTATTATTTATGTATAGTTGTGTATAGAAGTTGAAAGAACTTTGATTCTATTTGATATTTTCGCCTTAACTTTTTAATAGCTTTTCGTTTATAATGAATTTAATTTGTAATTTGTTCTATTTTCTTTACTTTCTAGTAAACCTGAGTTGTTAGCAGTCTAACTTTATAAATGAACAGTTGAGTAATCGATTAATATTACCGCGTATCTCTATTTTTTTTCCACGATACCGTGAAATTACGCGTTACGTAATTAGTTCCGCTTTACGGTTTATTTTTATAACCTTTTTGAATATTAACGTTAAGGGATAACGGTATCGACTATAGGCTTATATTATTCCCCATTTGGTATATAACGTTATTTTGGGTAAACTTTGAATGAAATATTGATAGGTAACTTATACCGCTTTAAAATACGTATTACGTTTGAGATAAACTGGTAACCATTATATTTGGGAACGAATGTTTACCCGGGTATTAAAAAAACCTAAAAAAGTTAACGTTACCACCTTTTACGTTATCCTTTGAAAGAACCGGGGTTAGCAAATAGTTGTTATGCAACTTGCTGCCTTCTCCTTCCAAAACATTAATGAAACACTCATCCTAAAACTATTTATCTTTATTAACGACAAATTCTTCAACATGTTGAAGTAATTCGCCCCATCATTTAATAAAAATATAAAGAATGAATTACCTCTTCATTACTTCGAAACCGATTTTAAAATCGTTTTTAAATCGATAATTTGGTTTAACATTTAAAATTCCTGTAAGTCTTGTTATACGATATATTGCAGGAAGAGTTTCTTATATTATAGAACATATTCATCTAGTTATTCCACTAAGGTTATATTTGCGCGAAGAACTCTATAACAGGTACCTCCGTACTTTTTATTTAATTACCCGGGGGTAATTTACGTTTTTGTATCGACTATCGTAAACCTAAAGTCATTATAAAGATATGCCATTAGCTTTTATCTCTTATTCAAGAAATGTTTACAAATATCTCCTGAACCAAATAGTTTACTAAGTTGGATATTTGAATCGCTTTTGATAAGCTTCGTATTAAAACGGGAAATAAGTGAAAAACTAAGTTGTCTATACGTTTTGAACTTTTAGAATAACTTGTTACTCCTTTTGGTTTTTTAATATACTAACTACCTTTTAACAGTATATTAACAATTCGTTACGCCATTTTTGAGATATTTTTTATCTTATATACTTTATCAATATTTTGATATTATCGAACCATATCTTGAACTATTATTAATTTAAAATTAAATATGTATTCAAAACTTCAAGCGTAATGGTCCTTAATTTCGAAATATTTCAATAAGAGTTCGGAGTTCAAAAAATTCAATACTTGGTATTTAATATTAACGTTAGGGTTGGTGTACATATAAACCCGGAAAAGTTACGCGTTATCTTGAAATGAACAACTTTTACTTTTATATTAAATATAAAAGGCTTTCTCAGAATTTTTCATTTTTACCAACAATTTATTCTCGATTATTCTACGATGATCTAGCTCTTCATTCAACTACCCCAGAAAAATACTCTTTTCCTTCAAAAACCCGAAGAGAAATTCGTTCGTAAGAAGTTTAAATTTAGCTTCCTTTTCGAGCCTATTTTTACTTCATAGGATATTGACCACAACACCTTTTGGAAAACTGATTATTTTAGCTGGGTTTCAGGTAGCTACTTACTTCAATACGACAATTATGATAACCTACACCTAGTAATATACTACTTCCGCCGTTTTTCGTCGGTCAAACTTAATTACGAAATTTTCAATAAGAAATTAATTGGTATTATAAATTGTTTAAAAAAGTAGATTGTGGAGTTATAGAGCACGACTATCCCATTTATCATTTTTATAGATTACAAAAATTAGAGCACTTCATCATTACGAAACGAATTTTCGAGCGATACATATGTTGATTTGAAGGCCTTTGCCAGATTTATTTCAAACTAATTTACAATAAAAAAACGAAGTATATATAAAATGATATACTATTCTAAAAAGACTAATATATTTCTGATGGTCTTTTCAACCTACAGTTTCTGAGCCGGCAACTTTAGCTCTTACGCCACGAATGAGCTGATCTTCAATGGCTTTCTTGAGCGTATGTTTACCGGTTAACCGTTATTAGCGAATCTATCTCAAAAGGTCACGAATGCTTTACCAATATTGACTTTCAAAGAAGTTAGGACGTTATTATTACCCTAAACGTTACATACCCCCGCCTGATTAGTATAATACATATAGGCGACCGTTTCCTTTCCTACATTTATATTAATAACAACCAAAAATTTACAATCTTCATTTAGAAGTATTTCATAGACGATAATAATATTTTACGCTTTCGTAACTGTATTTAGATACCTGTTTACGAGTCTTTTACTAACGCGTTGATACAAATTAATTATGATTTAATTTGAATTATCTACTCGGGCTGTGACGTTATTATCGTTATCATTGTGAAAATACACTGTTAGCTAAGGTTACATTACGTGGTCCGGCTCTTTTATTGAAACCACGATATTTGTAGATGTACAACCTATTAGAGACATAGTCGAAAAAGGTTCCTTAAAACCTTCTCGATTTTTAAACGTCTTTAGAGAGAATATTTTGTTGACTTTATAATAGATCTTCCTTGGAAATATTCTGGAAACCTACGTTACCTTATAGTTATTACAGCTTGTTTAAACAAATTTATTACCTTCAAGTTTATGACTATTCTAAATATTAGAGTTCAAATAAAACGGGTTTCAAATTGTTATTGGCTCTTTAACGGATTTTCCGTATAATTATTAGTAATCAAAGTTGGAATTGAATTGATATATCTCCGTATTTGTATAAACCAACTTATTCGAACTGTTTTGGACCAGTTTTCGAATCAGTGAACCCGCGATTTTAAACCACTGGACATCTATATTATAAGTAACGAAGGCGAAACAAAATCTAAGTACTGCATTAAAAGTATTTTTCAAACTAGAAATAAGATCTAGGTTAGCCGATACCAGCTTAACAACCACTCGAAATAATAAGTATTAGTCAAATAGATGAATTACGTACATCTCACTTGAAAACAGTTTTCGAGATTTTTTAATATCGCGGCTGTCGATCTTCTCGATTTACTTTATAAATCGGCAGAATATAATAATAAGATTTTCAGCATATCTTACAGGGGAACTTGAAATATTACACTTTATATTACCAAATAGTGTAAGAGCCATTATTTTTTAGGTATAAAATATAAACTTAACTTGTATTTATAATACACCTGAAACTATTTAAATATATTATCGTACTCGCTATCCTTAAAACCCTCGCCTAGTAATGTATTACCTCTTTTTATCAACTTACCTAACTTGGGTTTAATACAACCTCACTTACTATTGATACGTTTCGAAACTTCAACCAACTACTTCATCGCTTTCAATTACGCTTCCTATCCGCTCAGGAACTGCGATTCCCACAATTACTTTCAATATATTAACTTATCTAAGAATTACACTCTAAAGCAAACATTCCTACATTTTCAATAGCCTTATTGACGGTGGCAACCAGTTGTGAATTCATATTAAAGACCGTTAACGAAAATAATAAAGAAGAAAAATCGATCAAAAAAACGTAACACGGAGGCACTACTTATAAATATGGTAGAATACTATTCGTATGGAAGGGTAATTATAAGAGGAAAATTTTACATTTCTAAGTGAAGGGCCTATGAAACTATTTATAGAAAGGGTGACAATGGAACCTTTTATATAGTATCAAGTTGTCCAATAGCCTAAAACCTTCTATACGATAATACAATGTTTCAAACCACTCCGAAACGGTTATTTTGCACCTTCTATATCTCTTACTTCACCAGAATCTTCTACTACCTTCTTCATCATACCATGGGAGGGGGGGGTCAAGCTGAGAGGTAATATTATAAACTAATACCTGGGCTAATGGTTACTAGGGATCTAGCCCTAATAGTTGCTATTCACATTCTGACGGTTCTCTAAAGCCGCTTGGAAGCCGCATGAGAACATGCCCTTACCCGTTATGTAACCGGGTTACTCCTATTTCTACAGCTCTATAGCAGCTCCCTAACAGGGGTTTCTACTTTCTTTTCCATCAAGGATTATAGACAGTATCCTACCACCTACAGCGATAGCTTTGGCTTTAGTCCTTTCACATGACCAAAGAATTGATATAATCTCGATTAACTTATTGAAGACCAAATTAATAATCTTTACGGATGGATCCTTTAAAAATAATTTGAACTTATCGTTATAAATTTACTTCCTAATAACCCTTATCAGTAAAACTAGAAAAAAAAAATCAATATTACTGAGAGCTTAATTTATTAGACTTTTGTCAAATGAAAAAGGATAACGCAAAACGTGCTAACTTTAAAGGTTTACGGTATGATAACCGGCTTTAATATATGTATAACACTATAAAAAACATCTAATGTCATCATCAAGCAACTAAAAATCAACTCTATCCCGTTAATAATCTATACCAATTCGAAAAATCTATTCGAATACCTTTTAAAACTCGAAAACACTAGCGAGAAACGTCTGATGATCAATAAAATAACACTTTGAAAAACTTACAAAGGTAGGAGAATGAAAATTTTCTGATAGATTAATAGCAATGAGAATAACGTTAATATTATAACGAAAACGTCATCAAAAAGCCCTTAAAAATTGATATACAATAAAGGCTAACTATACATATCAAAAGCTACGTTACCAAGCTATCTAACAAACCTAAATCACATACCAAGGAACAAGAATATACCAGCAAACTAAAAAAATTACCAAAGGAATAAAGCTAGCAATAAAGACTTCTTGAATTGGTACGATTGAATTAAGTGAAGCAATAAACCAGTTAAACCACGTGGGTTAAATCAAAACAAATGGCAGTAATAAGTTATAAAACCCATACAGGTTAAGTAAAACAATAGGCAACTTAACACATGTTAATCAAAAGAATCAATGACGGCAGGATACCACTATGTAAAGGGACTGATTCCGGAGCTGTCGCTCAAGGTGGTCGGATTCTGTCTATAAACCTCAATAGAGAAAGAGAAGAGAAGTCTCTGCTAGAGAGCTGCTGTGGATCTGAGAAGATAGTATAACCCGGTCACGTAACATGTGGGGACGTGTTCTCATTCGGCTTCTTCCTTACTTTAAAGTATTGTAAAAATGTGTAAAACTACCAGGGTTAGATCCCTAGTAATACTAGCTAGGCATTAGCTTATAATATTACCCTTAGAAACACCTTGAAGACCCTCCCCCTTTTTTTTCTCTTTCACTCCTACGCGGCGATGCGCGACGTGTAGAAGGTACATGGGATGGCAAATGCGAAATAGTCGCTTCAAAACCGTCTAAAATTTCGTGGTTTCTTGTAAAAGGTGTTAGGTCAAACGATTTTCTTTTTACGTAGAAAATGCCCTAATACTCTCCTCCCTTATAAATAATTCTTAGAGTTTTGTTTCTAAAAAAGTTATAATCTTTCTTTTACAACACCATTAGTATTATAATACGGCTAACAGTAAAGTCTAATTCAAACAATTTCTTTCTATATTTGCGTTTATAGTCCTTTCGTATAAAAAATCTTTAACTAGCTATAAAGTTTGATAAATCTATTAAAAAGGTAAGTTAGATCTGTTAGAAAACAATTTGGTTCGTATGAATAAAAGTATATTTTTTTCAATTTACGGCCTATTAAAATTTACCCTAACGAAACTTGTAAATAAATACACTTTAAATGTGTTTATCGAATAGCGTATAATCCAAGGAAGTTTTATTCGAAAACCGAAAGTAGGTTATTTATATATCCATAAAACAATCGCTAACAAACGACTTCATACTGGTATTCGGTGACGCTTTTATTTCTTCGATATTATAAGACGTAATTCGGGTTATTTATATAAGCCTTTAAACTCAAATGTTAATATAAACAAAGTTATTCAAAAAGTATTAAAATCTTATTTAACTTTTAATATTTAGGATCGAAGTAAATCAAGGTACTCGTAAGCCGTTCTTTAAATGCTAACGAACGGATAAAAAGCATAGAAACCTAGGTTATTTCTGCTAAAAAAGCTATAAAACTTTGATATGTTATATAACGAAAGGTAGATACTCGAAGGTGAGTGGGTTTTATATCCGTTACCCCTATACGCTTGATGGGTGTACGGGCCGTATAACTTATAAACGAGGAACGTAGTACTTAAGTAAATTATGTATAATAAGATGAAAACGTAAAGAATATAGCTAACGAACGGTTAGAAAACGTAGCTAAAAGCGACTCAAAAGCTCGTCGAAGTTTTCGAAAGTATCAACGTAAAACTAGGTCGTATAAACATAAAACTTAGTAAATTAGTCAAAATAAGTAAAACTTTATTGGGCAAAATTTTTAATAAAGATTTTAAGAATATATTCGAATTGTTTTCATCTTCGCTTCAATTTTATCAATACTTTATTACGTTTACTCGATACCCATAGAATAACGGCTTATATTTTACCTACTCATACAATATAAAATGTAAAACGTTAAACCCGTTTATAGGCTGTGTATAACAGCCCGTCATTATATTCGATCATTCTGTAACATAATTCAACAATATCAAATGCTACGATATTAAAAGAATTAAAAATGGCTTTTACGTTAAGTATATGTAATTTATCTATTTTACTAAAATTTGCCGTTTCGATAGATTATAAAGCCGGTTAAGTCCGGCTTAAAGTTTATTACAGGCCTTTAATATACTTTCGACGTAATATTCCGGTTTCGTTTCGCTTTCGTCGTTAATAATATCTATGGCCAGTAAGTAAAAGTCGCGAATTATTTAGTTTAAAAGTGGATCTTAAGCGGTTCGAACAAGTTAATCTACATAAAATCGAAAGTATTTTCCGCTCAAAACGTCGAATTTAATAACATGAAAGTCGATTACACGTAATACACGGTACTTATTATAAATTTAACTTAATTTCTTAAAAAATTCATTTACGCAAAATTTTTTCAGGAAAAACTAAACGTCGTCACCGATCTGAAAACGTTACCAAGGAGAGCGCTACTTGTTAGTGGCTTCCTCTATACATTGTTATGTAGCCGCCATTATAGCTTATACGGATTTTGTAATCTCGCGGATACATTGGATAAAATCTTTAGCTCTCGTACATAATATTATAATTAAAACGAAAAAACGTTATACCGGCAATATAAAGTCGATATAGTAATCTTGCGTCATAAAAACGAATTAATACCGATAATGATCGTATCTTTATTATTTCATACCAATTAATAAATACATAATAAGTGGTTTTATTGAAATTAAGTAAAAACAATAAAAAAACGTAAATATATTAAGACTTTTTAATTAATACGTTTGGTTACGCCGTCGGTTTCAGGATCAAAAGTAGTGTTTAGGCGTTTTTTTACCTTGATTAAGTCATAAAATCGCATTTCAAATCCACTAATCCAATTTGAACCGCGGTTGTTAACGCACGTATAGGGATATCTGTAAAATCGCTAATAATAATTTAAAAACCGCTTCGTATAAGCTTCGACATTTATAATAGCTATAGCTATAAGGGTAGCGGCCTTATTCAAACTGTCCGTAATAATGATAAGGTAACGTGGGTTACCGGTACGTTTTTATGGTAGGTTAATTATAAAATCAACCAAAAACTCGATTTTAAACCGTTTGAAAACCAAAATGGGTTTGAAAAAACATTTTCGACGGTGTCACTAATATGTTATACGCCCACAAACGTCTTAGTTTCGGTAAAAATGCCGAATTACGCGATGTAATCCGGGTTAAAAATACGTTTTAAAAATAATAATAACGTC
Source organism: Anisogramma anomala (assembly GCA_038502455.1). NCBI lineage: Eukaryota > Fungi > Ascomycota > Sordariomycetes > Diaporthales > Gnomoniaceae > Anisogramma > Anisogramma anomala. The sequence goes on along the minus strand of JASMMZ010000002.1, from coordinate 2,971,425 downwards.
GCGACCTAAGTAACCGGTAAAAAGTAAATCATAGATAATTTTAATGAACCATATAGTAATCGATTCGGAAGAAAGTAACCAAATATAATTGCGAAACCGAAAAACCTTACAGTTGTTGATTAAACATTCCGAAATTAAAATTTTCAATACCTAATTGTCATCAGTATAAATATCTGTGGGGAAATACCAATCGCCTATACGTATTACACGAACTAATTGGGGGTAAGTAATATCGCGTATAATAATGGCGTTCTAATAATTTTAAAGATTGATATTAATAAAAAGTTCGCGATCTTTTGAGATAGATTCGCCGGCGACGGTTAACTGAGGGATATATATACGCGGGAGCGAATTAAAAGCGGCTTGTTAGGGGCGTAATAATTAGAGTTTTCGGTCAAAAAAACATAAATCGTAAATGATTTTTGGGATATTTTAATTTTGCGGTAACAACGCATTAGGCCATATATAATTTGCCGCTTTGTAATAAACCAACCGCAAACGGAATTCAGAAAATCGTTGAAACTAACGAACTTATTATTTCAAAAGCCGTTATATAATTATAAAGTATTTCAAATTCTCATCGTTTGTCAAAATCGTCAATAGGTATACCGTATGCCGGATCTTTACGTTCGATGTTTTTAAATAACTTATAATCCCGAGTAGTTTTTTATCGTAAATTTCGTAATTAAATTTAACGGGAGATGATCAACGAAAGTAATACATTATGTGGTAAAGTTTACCGCGGTCGTTGCGTTGGAAAAGATAGTCGCCTAAGTTTAAAACGGACTAATCGGTTTTTCAAAAAGTGTTAGAGTCGGGGTTTTATTAAGTAAATACAAGTTCAAAAATAAATCTAAACTTAAGCTATTCGAAAAGAGATTTTTCCTCGGGCCCCTAACGAAAAGAGGTGTCCTTAAGGGTTAGTCAAAATAACGGTTGAATAATTGTTGAGTAATTGTAAATAAAATACCGGTAAAAGTTAGCGATTTAAGAGAACCCTATATATTGAAAACTAACGTGAAATTTACTCATTTCCGGTTAACACGTAACTTTTCTAAGTTTATATAAAAGTTGATACTAACCTCGATAATGAATTCTAAGTACTTAGGTTTTTAAACATCGAATTCGTATTTGTATATATTAAGATTAAGTTTTATAATGTTTAGGATGTTAAAAACTTACTTACCTTTAATAGTATAATTTTTAAAGGTATCATGAAAATAACAGAAAATATCTTTGACATGAATAAAGTGAAAAATGGCGAAAAGACATAGTAATGAATTATTAATATACTGTTAAAAGATGATTAACATATTTGAAGGACCAAAAAAATAATAAGCTATTCGAAAAGACCGAAATATATACACAATATAGTCTTTTACTCGTTTACCTCTTTAATGCGAAGCTTATAAAATTTTTTAAATATCAAACTTAGTAAATTATTTAATCTGAGAAATATTCGTAAACATTTCTTTAATAAGAAGAATCAGGTAACGGTACGTTTTCGTAATAATATTAAGCCAGCGGTAGTCGATACGAAAATGTAAGTTACCTTTATTTTTTGAATAAAAATTATGGTCGTACCCGTTAACAAGATATTCGTTTAAATATAACCCTAATTAAGTAATTTAATTAATGCTTTTCGTAATATAAAAGGCTTTTTACGTGATATACCATATAATGAGCCTTACAGAACTTTGAAAGATTAATCTTAATTATTTACATAAAAGAATATTTTTTTATTTACTCTATAATGGTAAAGGGGTAACTTATTGTTAAGGGCATTGTTGAATAAGGGGGCAAATTTCGTACAGTTGTTAGGAAGTTTATTGTTAACAGAAAAGGGCGGTTTCCAAGCGAATAATTTATTAATATCTTTGAGGGAAACGACAATAAACTGTGTAGTAACTGCTCTATCTTTATGGGCCTTTCGTAAAATAACGTAAAATATAATGGCTCTAACCCTTTTTGGAGTTTTTTTATACAAGCACAAACCCCCGTTCATAAATACGATAGTAATTAGCTTCTTTTAAAAGTAATATATATTTCGAGGTATCTTAAGTGACTTATTAGTATTTTATTCAAAGTTTACCTAGAATGAGGTTATATTATAAAAAAGGGGCGATATAAGCTTATATCTGGTAATAGTAACTATTAAAACCGATATTTGAAAAGTTTATAGAAAAATAAATCGTAGGGAAAAACCGGGTACGTAATACGAAATTTCGTCAAGTCGTCGTAGTATGAAAAGGATACGCAATAACTTTAAATAGTTTATAAGCTATTTACTCGCAGAAATATAATATTTACAACCTATATTTACAATAGCGTAAATAAGATAAATCAAATTACAAAGTAAATTTATTATCAACAAGAAATTATTTAAAAGTGGGAACGTAGTTATTAGGTCGAATTAAAGTGCTATTAACTTGTTATGACTCAACAGCTGCAGGTCCTACCAGCAGCGGCCCAGAGTACTAATGAAGGAAATAAGTTGGACACAGTCTGACGGCAGGCATCTGGTCCCATAGACCCTCCAAGGTTGGAGTTGTTAGGGACCCACTCGGCACACCGAGAACCAGAAACTGGATATGTTGGATACGCTACATATCCAAATGATCCAGTCTGGATATGTTGGATCGCGCACATATCCAACATATCCTACGCCACCACGTCAACTGAAGGAACTAGATATAGGAACATGGTCATCACCATGTTAGGTAGCTTCATTAGATAGTTCTTCAGTTGTCAATCTAAGTATTTAGTTTATACATCTGAATAACCTCACAGCTTTTGATCATTACTTGCACGGTTGCGATATTGTTCACTCAGTACCTCTGCTACCTTCTTGATAACATAAACCCTCTGATACTTTCTATATATTCACGGGTATTTAGTGTGATCATTACATAAATCCTATACGCGAATATATATAAAAGTTACGTTTTTTCTTTTTAAAGGTTAATAAGATTCTCGGCTGAAGTAAAATGGATTTTTATTAGGGTTTTAATATTAAAGCCGTTCGGGCGTTAAGCTAGATCCAATGGATAGGTACGAATACGATAGCTATTCGCGTTATACCGTAAGTATAACCCAAGGTCTTTACGATAGGAAAGCTCCGAATAGTTAACCCAAACGGCGCGCCGCTTGGAAACGGATCGAAAAGCGTTTACATTAATTATAGTAATATCTCCTTAACTATCTCAGGTGGATACATTGTTGCTATTCATTTCTTTACGTAAAATACTTCCAATAATAACGCCTGATACGTTATAACGATTGTAAAGGTTATAAAGGCGTCCGTTGATAAATTAAGTACAAATGATCTACTTGTTATAATTCGCGAGTATATTAAAGGAGAATAACATATTGATTAATATATTCTTAATGTTAGAACAATATTGACTGCTATTTTTAGCAGGTCAATTGCAGTGTAGTTAGTCAACTTTACTTACAGTAAAGTTAACTGACTGTACTGACTGCAAGTAGAGTGCCAGATTCAGACTAAGGTACGGGCCAAGCAATTAGTTCTATAAATTACTGTGCAAACCAGCTAGCGGTCTGCTAAACCTAGAACAATACATCTATCATCTAACCACGCAATACTACTGTTAGTTCGAAGACCAATCGAATCGACAACGTTGCAACGTATAAGGCCTACCAACAGGTAATATTTTTTTTAAAAATAGCGAGTTTAGCATCGGATTCCTAAGCTACACTGCTAACTTTCACGAGTAAAGTTTTCCAAACGTTAAAAAAAACGTAAAATCGTTTGCGAATTCCTTACTTCATATTCGTAAACCGGGTGATAATAGCTTTAGCCGTGTTAAGATTATAGTAATAAACGTGAAGTATAGTTATAAAGGTGTTAGAGTTCCTAGTACCGCCATCGCCGCTATAGGCGTAATAACTTTTTATACCGATTTTTATAAAGTCTTCAAATTATGAAAAAATAACGTAAAAGTATTTTTTAATATTGATAAACTTCCGGTATTTATATAACTTACGTATTATCGTAACTTTTCATATTGAACATTATAATTTAATACCTAAAAAATGAACCGACTAAATAAAAAGCTTACGTTTAAATTATTAACGCTTGTTCAATAAGACATCGATATCGTAATTGAATTTAAAAAACCTCGAGTTTTCGTTGTTTAAAAAGTTAACACGGTTCGCAGTAAGGAGCAGTATAACAATTATATCGTTCGTAACGTACGTAAAGAAAACACCTTGAAAGGGGTAGTATCTTGAAAATGTAAGCGTGTCGATAATTTCAAGCTATCGGATTATATTTGTTAACGCGTTTAATACGTCAGTATTCCATTATTTTAAGTATAAAATGTATTTCCAAATCACTTAATCCTGTTTCATAAGTTCCGTATATAAGGTGTCGGTAAAACGTTTATAATAAGTCGTCAAATAATAGTACTAAGCTATTAATGCACTTTAAAGTTATTTTTAACGTATATGTCGAGAAATTATTTTAAAACTTAGGGGTCCTAATTCGGCGGGTCAGAGGATAATAGTATAACCTTAAGTTATAACCGCTAAAAAATAATAAAAAACAGCTGGAAAAGAATCGAGGTTTATATATAAAGGGATTAAGGCTGGAGCATTCACTTAAGGTGGTCGAATTCTGTTTATAAACCTCAATAGAAAATGAAAAGAGAAGTTCCTGCTAAGGAACTGTTATAAAGGTGAGAAGATAGTGTAACCCGGTCACATAACGTGTGGGGGCGTGTTCCCATACGGCTTCTTCCCTGTTCCAGAGCATCGTAAGAGCGTATAGAACTACTAGGGTTGGATCACTGGTAATACTAGCCAGGCACTAGCCTATAATACATTACACACAAATCTTTGTTAAAAGGCTTATATACGGGAATTGGTAAAGTCAAAACTCGGAGCTATAGGGAAAAGGAAGGTAATTAAGGCCAATTTGGGTGCGAAAGTCAACTGGAATTAACAAGGGTCTAGCCAATTCACGAAAATGTAATTTAGTGGTAACCGGGAAAGATTGGTCGACCACACTGGCGTACGCGTATAAAAACAAAGCCCCCAGTGTTGGCATAGTAATAATTGCAGTTTAGTAGGCCAACTTTACTCATAGTAAAGTTGAATATACTGACTGCAAGTTGAGTGTATTGTTTTGTGGGCCTACTGTATTGACTGCAAGTCAAGTACAGTATACACCCACTTAACACTAGGGCACGGGCCAAGCAATTGGCCATACAAATAAGTGTGCAGACCGGCTAGCAGTTTGCCAAACCTAGAACAATATATCCACCACTTGACCATTGCAATACTACCGTTACTTCGACCAGAGCCTCGAATCGACAACGTTGCAACGTCTAAAGGCCTATTATAGGCAAGGCCTACCAACAGACTGTTTTATTGTTACCCTGATACAAATAGGCATTAGGTAGAGACTGAAAATGCCGCACTTCCCTGTCCGACCAAGGCTGTAACTTTCATGCTTACGGGTTCCAAAAATTACGGGACACCCTAAAGTCTTAATCGAAAGGATAACTTAAAGGTTGGGATCCTAAATAACGCGCTGTTTAGGGCCTATATTTGCGGGTGGTTGCGATAGAGAAGAGGGCCTTCGAATTATGATCCTTTCTGCCGGTATCTACATGTATATTTTGTAGTAGAAAGTGTCGTACTGAATAGTAGGCGCTGCCTGGTGGGAGTAAACAGAAAAAGAAAAAAAAAAGCGAATGCATGGGTAGAACCTCCCATGCCGGGTTGCGGTTCCAAGGTTTGCTAGCAAGTTTTGTGTATGCACGGGCCACAAGCACTTGATAGTGGTTCTTTTATAGCAGTACATCCCTGCCCTGGTCACTTGTCACGCCACCACTGGCACGTTTTTCAATCCAGTACAAGAGCCATCTCGATATTTCATTTTTTGGACTCCAACCTGAAGGTCCTGCAGATGAAGGCGTTACCTGCTCAGGGGCACAAGGTGGCACGCCCGGACTTATCCTATCAGGGAAAGTGCATAATATCAAAATCCTTGGCATGTCCCCTGATCAATGCGCTAAGCCTGATCGGACATTATGCTACTGTAGATAGTCGTCCGGCCAAGTGCAATACGGTCCACCTCCCAGATTCTACCTTCTGAGGTAGAGCTAAGGGTGCCACCCAAATAATAATGTTATTGTTGGTAGGCCTTTATCGTGGCAACGTAGTCGATTCGAACCGTGGTCGAAGTAACTGGTGTATTGCATTGAAAGTGGTGATGTGTTACTCCTAAGTTTGGCAGACCGCTAGCCGGTTTGCACACTAATTTGTATGACCAATTGCTTGGCCCGTGCCCCACATTGAATTGGGCACTTCCTGTACTTGACTTGTAGTTAATACAGTCAACCTACAAAACAATACACTTAACTTGCAGTCAATACAGTCAACTTACTTGACAATACAGTTGACTGACTGTATTGCAATTACTACTGTTCCAACACTGGCGGCTTTTTGTTTTGTGCGCGTACGCCAGTAGGGTCGACCACTTATTTGCGGTGGCCTTTAAAGTGCCTCCTCGTCAACCGGCCAGACCCCTGTCAATTCCGATGTGTTCCGCGCCCAAATTGACTCCAATTACTTCCCTTCGCCCCACGGTTCCGAGTTCCGACTTCATCAACTTCCGTGCACAAGTCTTTCGCCACAGACTTGTACGCCCCTCAAACTCAACCGTGCCAATCAATCAAGTCGCCAGCTTCAATTCCCTGGTAATCTTACAGTTTGCCTAGGTATCCCTACCTCCCTCCTTATTCGTCGGCACGTGACCTGACCTTGTTAACCAACGCCTTTAGAGTATACATCTCGACCTTGACGGACTTGCCGGATCTGTCGGCCCCGCTGGGTTTACCAAGCCTATTAGGTTTACCAGGCTTGCCGGGCCTATTACGCCTGTTGCGCCTGTATCTCAGCCTTTTAGACTTGCTGGGCCTGTGGCACCTGTTACGCTTGTGCTTTAACCTCTTAAACTTACTGGGCTTGCCGGACTTGTGGCGCCTGTTGGGCCTGTACCTCAGCCTTTTGAAGATCTTTGGGGGGTTAGGTTTTGAGGATCTTGAGGGTTTTCGGCTTGAGGATTTTGGGAGTCTTTGGCTTCGTCTAGAGGAGGGTCTTTGTCTTCGTTTTGGGGAGGATCTTTGGAGGTTGTCAGGTTGTCGAAAAGGTCTTTGTCTTAAGGATCTTGAAAGTCTTCGTCTTGATGATCTTTGTCCTCGTTTTAAAGAAGGTTTTCGACCTAAAAACCATAAGGATAATCCTCTTATTGCACCAATTTAGAGAAGGTTTTTGCGAATCCTTTTGTAATTTTATCTGGAATAAAAATCCTTCACTTATAGACTTCTACTTTCAACTTGGTTCTGACATCTATTTAAATTGTCTTCTATATGTCAATTGTCCAGCCGTGAAAAAAGTATCAAAAGTCTTGTAAAGCCTAGGCACTGCGATCAAACTTTTCGCCGGCGTTTAAGTTGAAGATATACTGGTCAACGTAATTGGTCAAATATTCTTTAGTAAAAGTTTCGTTAACATCTCTACTCTAAAGGTCCTCGTTGTAATGCCTGAAGAAGAGAAGTTCGAAGGCTTTGATTTCTCTTATTCGTTCTTGATTATCTATCTTAACGTTTTGGCTGGCAAGTTGACGTTAATTATAAAGGAGCTTGTTGATTTGAGTAAGGGAACTTAGCAATTTGGGAGCGTGGAGATTTAGCGTTTTAACGTAAAGTCGCATAACATAGCTTTCTTGGAGCGACTTGGCGATTCTTAATGTTTTAGCTCAAAGTAGCAATTTTGACGATTGAGGATCTTGTGATGTAAGGGGAGAAGAAAAGATTGATATAGGAGGTAAGGTTTGGTTTAGGAAGTAGGGTCAAAGATTGTTTGTTTTTGTTATTTATAGTTAAAGGCCGTAAGACTTAGTTGTTTTTGCGATTTGAAATTTGTAGTAGTAGTACCCGCAATAGTATTAACTTAGTTGTTTGCCTACTTTGGCAACTTGATAATCGTTTTCTTAATAATTAGAGACTTTTAATGGTCAATATTAACGTTTGTCTTCAAGAAAAGTTTAATGAAGATTTTATGGTGTTTTCTATCAATTGGTGATGCAGTCGCCACTTCTAGATTACCGTGAAAATCGACGCAACCTAGACGTCTTCTCTACTTACTGCTGTGAAAACTGACGCAGTTTGTAGAGGCCTTTCGCAAAAATCTTTCCTCTACCATAGTTTTTCTCATAGCGTAACCAGAAAGTAGCTTCTTCTTGTACTTAGCTAATCTATACTCAACTCAATAAACACTGATCAGTGTTAATAGGTCTTGCCAATAATAGGCCTTTAAACGTTGCAACATTATCGATTCGAATTGTGGTCGAAGTAACAGCAGTATTGTGTGGTTAAGTGGTGGATATATCATTTTAGGTTTGACAGAATGCTAGCCGGTCTGCACGCTAATTTGTATAGCCAATTGTTTGGCCCGTACCCTGGTCTAAATTGGGTACCTACTGTACATGACTTTATGGTTAATACAGTTAACTCATAAAACAATACACTCAACTTGCAGTTAGTATAGTCAACTTACTAAACAGTACAGTTGACTAACTACACTACATTTAATACGATCCCAATAATGAAGTTATATTATTAAAACATGTAAAAGATTAATGTCAAGGTTAATATCAATGGATGGAGATGATTTGTATGAGGTGATTATGAAAAATTATTCGGGTTTGTAACTCTGAATTTTATGGGTTTACTATTTAGATTTATATGAGTTTGTTGTTACAGCTTTTATAGGTTTATTATTAAGGGTTATACGGGTTTATGATTCAATTTTTCTGGTTTCCCATTAAGTTTTACAGGGATTAATCATTAAACTTCATATAGATTAATTATTAAGGCTTGTACAAATTATTGATTAAGGTTTAGACGTATTTACCATTACAGTTAACATAGGTATATATTTGAAATTTATATAGGTTTCTTACTATTTTTGTATGGGTTTATTATCAAATTTTCGATATATATATTATTAGGGTTCGTAAATATTTTCTTTCCATATTCGTAGGAGTTCATTATTGAAATTTACAAATATTTATTATTGCAATTCATGACGGTTTATTATTAAGATTTGTAGAAATTCAGTTTCATAATTCGTACAGGTTTATTATGAAAGTTTATACGAATTCATTCTTTAAGTTTAAATCTACATACTATTAAGGGTTATATATGTTAACTGCTATAGTTAACATGATATTATTATCAAATTTTATACGGGGTTTTAATAACAATACAAATAAGTTGACTAAAAAGGTGTTGGAATAGCAGTTAAATGCAGTACAGTTAAATTAGCTTTACTGTAAGTAAAGTTGATTGTACGTACTGCAAATTGACTGTAGTTTGTAGGATTTGAATACACTACACTGCAAGTGCAGTGCAGTAGATACCCACTTCAAAGTGGAGCACAAACCAAAGCGTTTGGCCATACAAATTTGTGTGCAGACTAGCTAGCAGTCTGCCAAACTTAGAACTTACAACTCATAAAACAACAAATTTCAATGCAGCACCAGTTACTTCAACCACAGTGATTCAAATCGACTACGTTGCAACAAAAGGCTTATATCCATTGGTAGGCCTACCAACAAGTAATATATTAGTTGTAAAGACCTTTTAAATCCCTTAACTAGTATTAAGGCTAGTACTGGTGGGCAGGATGATTACTTTTAACTGAATTTGAACGGAAAAAACCAGTAGTTGTACCCATAATAGGCTCTAGTATAGAGCTGCTCCTTTCTTAATTTGATTGCTGCAACCGGACGTTTTAAGGAGCTTAGGAGAAAGGGACTTAAGGGTTTCCGTACTGGGAAACTTGGTAATAATCGTCTTAATAGTGTTAAAGGGTGCGTCGGGATTCCCAATTGATTAACTGGTAAACTAAAGGCCTTACAGTACGTAGGTCAATTAATTTTTTAAGGCTAGTAATATTAACACATTAATAACTTTATGTAAAAGAGTCTCAAAATCATCTATGATTAGGCCCAACATTCAAAATGCGTTCAAGGTCGTTAAGGAATGTTAGCTTTAATAATCTTCTTTCCCTTTTCTTTTTATACCTATTAGGGGTTCTTATCAGTGGCGTATTCGTACAATATCTCGGCGAGATTCCCTCCTTCCTTGTTAAGATTCGACGGAAATACGATACTTTATTTAAGTAATTCACCTCTTAACTTAAACTTTATAAGTTTATTTATATTCTTTTACATAACTAAACTCTAATCCCTAAAAAACTCGACGTACTCATAGTAAGCCTCTATGGCAAATATCTGGTCTTTATAATCTACGTCGAGGAGGAAGCGATTAAAGTAATTAGTTAGGTACTTGGGGGTAAAATCTTAGTTAGCGTTCGTAAACCAAAAATCGTTGTTGAAGTACTTAACGAATGTAGGTTCGAAACTTTTAATTTCTTTCTTCCTAATAAGGTGCTTAAAGATGTCAATTTTGGCGTTTTCGGTAGTTATTTTAATGTTTTGGCGGGTATAGGACTTAGTGGTAGACTTAGTGATCTTTAAGCATAAGAACTTGGTATTTTGGCGTAAAGTTTCATAAGGACTTAGCGATCCAGTATAATGTCGTGCGACGTAAATTTTTTAATGCGACTTGGTAGTTCTTGGTGTTTTTCGCTCTGATTAGCGATATTAATAATTAAATTGATGTAGGGATGGAAAGAGAGTAAAGTAAAATGATAAGTCGTAGGTTCACCGTCAAAGTTGGTGTTTGTTAAAGGTCGTAGGACTTAGTTGTTTTACGATTTGCAATAGTAATACCTGCAATAATAGTAGTCGTAATAGTATTAACTTAGCTGTTTGCTAACTTATCGACTTAATAATCTTTAAGACTTTTAGGCAGTTAATCTCAACGTTTTTTCTTCAAGACTAGTCTAGTAAAGGTTTATTAGTGTTTTCGGTGATAACAATACCATTGCTACTTTTAAAGTACCTGTAAGCAGCAGACGCACTTAAAAAGTTATCCTCTTTGCTACCTATAAACAGCAAATGCAGCAAAAGTGGGCTCTTCGCAATAATCTTCCCTCTACTTTGCAATTACACAAAGCGTAACTGAAAAGTAACTTCTTCTTTTACCTATCTTATCTATGATTAATATAATAAGCACTAATCAGTGTTAGTAGGTCTTTATAGTTACAATGTAGTCGATTCGAATCACTGTGGTCGAAGTAACTGGTGCTGCATTGAAATTAGTTGTTGATTAAGTTGTAAGTTGTAAGTTTAGCAGACCGCTAGCCGATCTGCACACTAATTTGTATGGCCAAACGCTTTGGCTTGTGCCCCACTTTGAAGAGAGTACCTACTGCACTGCACTTGCAGTGTAGTCCCATAAATTATAGCCTATTCGCAGTAAGTACAACCAACTAAACTAGGGTTTAGTTGACATGATTTTACTGCGTTTGATTACTATTCCAACATCATCCATATTATAAATAAAATTATATTTTACGATCATTCGGAAAAAATATAAATTAACATCGAGTTCGAATATTCATTTTTATATATGCGTAACTGACTATATAGATAATATATGTATTCTATCGTAATCCTAAAATTATATCCAAGTTTAGAAAATATAATAGCCGAATTTACTCTAATCTTAACTATTATATTTGTAGATACTATTATATATCCCTGTAGTTTGTATACGTAGATCAAGTTGCAGTGTACTATACTACAAGGTGTACTCGTGCAGAGTGCATGGTAATGTGTCAGGTAGTAGGCTGCACTCTTGTAGAGTGTATCATGCGTGGCGCGGTCTAGAAGGGGCGTTCCAAAGCGTATAGCAAAGTACCACTACCTAGATAAGGGGTTTATAACCACTTATCCGTAGCGTGTACTTTTTAGATGCTTCTTCCTGAAACTTATCTACTTTTTCTTCTTTAATACCAATCTTTCTGATTACTTTTCTGCTACGTTACCATAATAGAGACCTTACCGAGAATATAAAAACCTCATTTATAATATAATAATAATTACAACTAGAATAGACTTGAGTATTAAGAAAGAGAATATTATTAAAAAAAGGTATAAAAATACATTTTTATGCATAAATATTTCAATGAAACTAAACTTCTTTCGGCTAAATCTTAGAATTAGACCGGGAAAATTATATAACTTTTAAACGATTTTTTTCCAGATGTAACGTTTTTCTAATTACCGTTAACAAGAAATATATATTTAAGGTTTTGATTTAAACCGTATAAACCTATGTTAAAGGAATAAACGGACGAAGTTTATAACCCCTTTGGAAATAATACGAAAACTTATAACATTAAAAACGCACCATAACTTATCTATTCTCATGCTCCTTTGTTAATATCCATATCGTTCACCGATCCTAATTCTAGATTTAAATTAAATGAACTTATTAAAATAGCCGATCGCGATTACCGTAACCCTTGAAAATGATATCTGCATAGCATAAACCCCCGTTATAACTATATCTTCATACAGAGGCAAAACCTAGACGAAACCCAATAATTATCGTCTATAACACTGTTCCAAGTCTAAAAACTCTAATTTGTTAAAGAGTTCGCAATATTTAATCGAAGTAACAATATATTTTAATCGGTTAAAGTTTGCTGTAATAAACGTCTCTAGGATACGCAGTGAAATACTAGAATGATAATAATAGTATTTACCAACCGAAAGCTAATTTATACCTTCCGCTTAGATTATTAACGTTTTGAACTTAATAATAAGCAATTCCCATACGTTCCTATTAATTTTAAGTAATATTTGTAACTCAACTAATACTTTATCCGCGTAATAAAAACCACCGAAAATAATCTTAATATAATAAAAAAATTATAAACGTTATATATTTCCTCAAATCTCCCGGCCTCATAATAAGCCGTAATAGTTAAACTGATAACCAGTATACAATATTCCTAAATATACAAAACGCGTACAGACAGCTTTTCCGGATTTATAAGTATTTCGATTGACACTTTAATAACAAACCTTGAATTCATAGTCTTTGAAATATTAAACTTATACTTAGATATATCAAAGTTTAACTGAATAGCATTTAAGCTGCTGAGTGATTATTTAACTTTATAGTTATGGTCATCGAAAACATTATTCAAATGTAACAAAATATCGATAAAGTGAATGAAATAGAAAATATGAAAACCTAAGTATAATGAATTATGAATATATTGTTAAAAGCTAATCTATATATTGGAAAATTCGAAAGAGATGACTTACTATTTAAAAAGTCTAAGAAATATGTGGAATGTCATTTTGCATTCGTTGTCTTCTTTAATACAAAATTTATAAAAGACGATTTCAATATCAAATTTAATAAACTATTTAATTCCTAAAAAATATTAACGAACATTTTGGTAATTAAGGAAATAAGAAAGCAGTTGGTTTTTGTAATAGCGTTATGTTTACCGTAATGAATAAAAAAACGCAAATCTCCACCGGAATTTTATCAGAAAAAATACAGAGGCACCCGTTAAAAAGCTATTAACGCGAATATAACTTTAATCTAACAATCTAATTAACAACTTCCATAACATTTAATGCCTTTGCCTTAATATACCATATAACGAACATTAAAAACCATTTAAAAGCTAGTCTAAATTGTCATTTTGAATAATAAGTTTATAATTGGCTTCTAAACAATAAAGGCGCAATTTATATTTTAAGGCTTCATTCAATAATGGCGCAAATTACTTAAAGGTAATAAGGAGTTCATCATTAATAGTAACGGATGGTTTTGGGGTTAACGCCTTATTAATACCTTCAAAGAATATAGCAACGAATTATACAATAAAGGCTTATATTGGTAGGCCTTAGACGTTGCAACATTGTCGATTCGATTGGTCGAAGTAGCAGTAGTATTGCGTGGTCAGATGGTAGATGTATTATTCTAGGTTTAGCAGACCGCTAACTGGTTTGCACTGTAATTTATATGGCCAATTGCTTAGCCTATACCCCAAAGTGAAGTGTAGCGTATTGCACTCGACTTACACCTAATATGGTAAGTCCGTACAAGGCAATACACTTGCAGTACGGTTAACTTTACTGTCAGTAAAGTTGACCTTCTACACTGTATATAATACTATTCTAATACTGGCAGATTTTTAGTTTGTGTGCGCACACTAGTGTAGCTAACCAATCTTTTCCAGTTACCACTAAATTGCCTCCTTATCAACTAGCTAAACCCATGTCAATTCCAGTTAACTCCTATACTAAATTACACCTAATTGCATATAATATAATCCCATTGAACTTCAATTGCTCCGTTGCTTCGAGGTTCGAGTTTATCAACTCCTATAAAACTTTTTTCGTTATAAACCTTTGTAGGAATTTACTTTAACCGTACCAATTAATCTCGTTAGCCTTAATTCCCTGGTAATCTTCTATTTTACCGGTACATCCCTGTTTTCCATCACGTGATCCGGGCTATTTAGACAATCTATTAACGTAGCCCTCGATTCGTATAGTTAGCTTATTTCTATCTATAAACCTTTCCAAGGCTTTGTTTAGTGATCTCTTTGTTATAGCATCAGCGGGGTTATTTTTGCCATTGATTTATCGAAATTCCTCAATCTCCCTTCTTTTATAAACTTTATATAGCGTTATTAAGTCGATATAGATTATTACTAGAATAGAAGAAATTCGTAACTACCTGATAATAATATTAAGGGTATTTTATAATATTATACCTATGTTAAACCCCGTTATTATATCATAAACTTTCGATACTAATATATTTTGTGTAATCATTTTACATTTAATGGAGGACTAGTGCATTAGATTACTAGTAATGTTAAATTAATCTTTTCGCCTATTTTTGTTAACGAGAGTTATTAAAAAACCGATTTGTAAATACAAGTCAGTGTTATTTGTAAAAAAACCCGTATATAAAAATCATTAACTAAGTCTTTGAAAGATCGATTGGCACTATATTAATCCCGCGGTCCAAGTTTTGCATCTGCCACTTCAGCTTTTTGTTTAGTCGATCAAAGTCTTTATCTATTAGTGTTTGAATTTGTGCTGTAATGGATAAATCATAGGAAGCATTCGATTGGCATAAGGTGGCAATATAATTACCACATATACGTTATTCCAAATACCGTTAAGCTCTAACCTTATTAGTCTTATCGATCGTGGCAAAAACAACGCCCTAATTATTTTGGCGAAAGCTTAAACCGGTATTAATACCAAGTATACGGATTAATAATCCATTAGAGTTAAGTTGGTAATTTTTCATTAACGTCGTTACTAACTTATAATTCAAGAACTTAAAGTCCTTAATCTCTTATTATTCTAGTTTTACAAAATTAGCCGTTCCGACGAAAAGAGTATCGTTAATTTGTATACCTACCATATCGAATTCCTTCTTTTATATTATTAACAAATACGGGTCGTATATTAAAGACTTCATCGTTAGCCGGAGTTTGAAATGAGACTAATAGGTTAAAACCTAGTGGATATATACCTTAGCCAATTTATATAATGGTTTAACATATTTTATTACTGGTTTTAAAGGGTAAATAACAAGTAACTTTTGCGGTAGTTCCAGCAGTATAATCCTTTATAAATACGTTACTAACTGTATATAAGTTCATGTAATATTATCACTATTAAATATAAACTTGTTTTTCTAGTTTTAGCTAGTAAATTTGCTATCAGGGTAACCATTAAACGTTAACTGATTTTTTAAATCGATAGCGATTACATAAGGATTCAGTCCTTACCTTTATTATCATATCCTTAAGCGATTAGTCGTGATTTTTCGTATGGTTGCTCCGTAGTCTTACCTTTAACCTCGTAAATAATCCTCGATTTAAAGATAGTAAAGTTTAGGTTTTAAAGATTAAAGTCGGTTTTCGGTACAAATTATATAATACCTTGTGTTAGTAAACTGTCGATTTCGACTTTGTAGTTTTCTTTAAAGGGTTTGCCGGAAGTTTTGATAATTTTTTATACCTTAAGCTTTATTACCAAGTCTTTGTTAGTTTTTTCCTTTTTCATGTACCTAAGTAGTATTATATATGCGGCCCGGTATTCATTTCTCCTTTTTAACATTATCATTTTTTTCTGGATGTTGTTTGCGTCGACGGTATTTTATTAGCTTATTAATAACGGGTAAAGGAAATTCGTATTAACTCAGTTATTTATTCAAAAAACTTAAAGGTTTTTATTTTTAATACCCCTAATATAAAGCTTAATCTAAGTAATTCGAAATTGTATAAGGTCGTTAACAGTTTTAATTACTACTTTAAAGTTTATAATACTTAATATCTTGTATAACCTTTTCTATTTATCTACGTTTTTTTATACGAGGACTTTACTTTATAATGACAAAGTAAGTACGTCGATTATTAAAGGACCGTTCCTAATATTAAGAGCGTTATTAATTTGGCGGCGTACTGATTTCCTTCAAAGTTCCTTTAAGACCTCGTTGCATACTGTAACACGTTTTTAAGTACTTGCCGAAGGCGGTAATTTATTCGTTAGGAGTAGGTACGCTTTAAAAACTAAAAGCGTTGATACTGAGCTATTAGAGCCTACAGTATCATTAAGACCTTTTACTACTATTTGTAAGCGTATCTCCGGATCCATAAAGCTTTTAATTTTCAACGTAAGGATATTATACCTTTGAATGAGTAGGGAGTATACCCTTCTAACTTTTCTAATACTTTAGTAAGCTTTTACAAGTACCTGTTTGTATTAGATACACATTATTTTGGTATCCTTTTGAAATTTCACCGCCGTAAAATTGGTACCAGTATCGTGGACGACGACGTTAGGTAAATCTAGGTACATATTAATCTATAACATCCTTAACGTTTTTTACGTATCCTTTGCCGAAAGGGATTTCAGAAACTTAGTTTCATAAAAAAAGGTTACTGAGTTAACGACGTAAAGAACAGGCATATTATCTAAGTTAAAAATAATAATAAATATTTTATAATTAAATTCCTTGTCGTCTTTTAATACAAACTTAAATTTCTGGGGGGTTTAAGTAAACGTTTCATTATAATAGAATAGCTTTGTAATAGTTTTAAAAGCAAAATATTTTATGACGTTATGCTTTATAAACTTTAGGATTTTGTATAACTTATTAATAGCTACGTAATTAAAATGCCTGTATAATTAACGTATCTCCGGCTTCGTTAGGTTTAATACTACTACTGTCGGGCCTTAAAAATAAAATTATAGGTGCCTCCATTTAAAGGCGAGTGGAAACCTCTAGTCATTTTTGATGAGCTTATTGACTTTAAAGTTAACTTTAACGCCGAGGGTTTTTATATCTTTTAAATAAAGTAGGAAAGGGGTAAGGAACTTAAAGATAAAAAACGTAATCGATCTTATAACAGTTTAAACTACCGTTGTCTTTAGTAATGATAGTTATTTACTTAGGCTAAAGCCAACTTTAGCCTTACTAATATCATGACGATTAATCTTAGTAACTATATTGCTTTCCCTCCGAAGTGTTATATACTATGAATAGCCTTCTGTTAAGTATCTTATAGCCCTAGTATTTGGTATAATACCTTAAAACGTGTGATTCACGTAACAATTGCGAAGGTTAAAGATGTATAAGGGAGT
The DNA here is from genome assembly GCA_038502455.1 of Anisogramma anomala. Taxonomy (NCBI): domain Eukaryota; kingdom Fungi; phylum Ascomycota; class Sordariomycetes; order Diaporthales; family Gnomoniaceae; genus Anisogramma; species Anisogramma anomala. The sequence continues at coordinate 2,953,781 of JASMMZ010000002.1, read as the reverse complement.
AGAAATATGGTTAGGGTAGAGTTAAGGATTTTTATCGCTTAAACAGTATAAAAGGTATAGTTGGCTACTTATTAAGCCGCCGTATTAAAAACAGTATCTTCGTGCCACTTAATTTGCTTAAAAGTGTTGGCAACATTATTTGACTTATTGCTTTTAGCGTCTGCGATTTAATTTAAGTAATTTTGTTTCGAAGCAATAGGTTACTAGACGTGGTACATTATTTTCTCATTGTTACGTTTGGCCGAGGGGTACCGAGTTAATTAGCAGCTAGCCTTATCATAGATCCAATATCTCTTACTACTATTATAACGATAGTGTTTTCGGTCGATTGGTCCACCTGAATTTTATTAGCGTTAACGTGAGTATTGCCTTTGGTTTACGGCTAAAGTTGACAGTTCTAAGCTTAGGCGTTATAAGCGCCCTTATTTGCGGTCGACATAATTAATTACCGTAAGATTTTCCTTATTTACGACAAGGAAGTTACCGACTGAGGAATATATGCTGAGCGAATTTGGTGTACGTATCATTACGGTAGCAAACGAGGAGCGCAATTAGTTAAAAAACCCTTCGTAAGTAGCATTTGGGCGTTGTAAGTCGTATTCGAACTCGTTAACACCCGTGACTACTAACTGTACCTGTTCGCGAAGTGTAGCTTCACTAATATAGGCTTTCCCTATTATTTTCTAACATATTATCAATATGTCGAGTATTTAGTTAAGAATATTTATTAGTGATTTCTCCTCCTTTTTCTTTTCTATTATTGTAGATTACCTTATTGTAGCCTAGTTTGTCTGATATTACGCGAGGTAGATATCGTGTTTGAAGTGAATTTTTATTCTTTCGTAGATCTCGCGAAACGTGGTGGTGCTTATTAAAAAGATTAAGTAGTAGTTTTTGACGTAACCTGTCAGGATTCCTAAGAATAATTAGTGAAAACCAGAGTGTAAGACCTTTATTTACCTGTAGATATTTAGAAAGGGCATTATTTTGGTGTTAAAGAGGTTATAAAACCTTCCGTTATAATTTTCTATATTATTTTAAATCTTGGCGAAATCCGTTATAAATTTGTAGTCAATTTTAATTATCTTGACAGGTTTTAAGGGAAGGTCGCGATAATTATACTCGCTGTAAGTAGTATTTGTTTGGAGGTTTAAGCCTTAAGGCTTTTGAAGTATAGTGTTAAAAGTAATTACTAATCGCCTGGCTCGAAGGGTAAAACCCTATAATAAGAACTATAGTATAGTACGTGTAAGTGTATTTGAAGGGGAAAGGGTTTTAAGGATTTTGACGATTGGATTGCTAAGGGTCAATAGGTATTTAAATGTTTTAGGAAGCCTGCCAATTTTGTTTCATAAACTGATGTAAGGCGTTAACATTAATACCTTTAACCGTATTGGCGGCTTTTACTTTACGTGTTTTACCACCATTAAAAACGTACTTCGTGCTGTTACGTAAAGATATTAAACTATTGAGCAAATCAATAGGTTTTTTATCGTTAGCATGTAAAGAGGTTTGACTTAGTTAAGTGTAAGTTGGGAGTCTCCTGGATCGCGTATAAGGGCGGTGAGGTTTTTTCATTTTCTTTTCTTTTTCGCATGGTTTTTAAAGGCGTTCCTAAAGCTGAGCCAAATCGACAAGTTTTTGTACCAACTTTATAATACCCTTTAATGGTATATGAATTCCTTGCTACTTAAGATTTACTTTAACCCTCAACTTAACCCCTTTTTAAATTAAAATTTATATGTTAACAGTCTAGTCGTCGAAGAGTTTATAAAATTCGTTAAAAACGTAGTTAGGGTCGTTATTATTACTATAAGTAACAATTTAATAGTCGATGAAGTTGGTGAGGTGTTTTTCCATTAATTTTTTGTTAATATTTAACGCTCAAAAGGTTTCGTCGTAAAACTTGGTAAAGGTAATTCCGAGGGCGTTAATTCCTTTTTAAATCTTTGGGGTAGGTGATATTTTAAGGTTTATGGCGATAAAGGACTTGGTGGGGCGTATAAGGCGAGGGACTTGGTTATATTGGGCGTAGAAACTTGGTGTTTTGGCGTAAAATAGCGTATAAACTTGGTGATTTAACGTGGAGTTACGCAACGTGACTTTCTGAATGCGGCTTAGTGTTTTCTGTTTAAAGTATCGAACTTGACGAATGGCGTGGCGTGGAGAGTAAAAAAAGAGTAAAGTAGGGAAAAAGTTTGGTATAGAGGGTAGGGTTGAAGGTTGTCTGTTGTTAAATATTGTAGATAGAAGGCGAAGGTTGTTTGTTATGGTTGTTTGGCGTAGGGACTTAGTCGTTTTTGTAGCAGTAACACTTGTAGTAGTATTTACTTAGCCTTTTATTAACTTGTCGAACTTTGAGACTTCTGTTAGTCAATCTTAACGTCTTTAAGAAAGATTAAAAAAAATTTCTTGGTGTTTTCAAGTAGAGATACCGTCGCTAACTTTTAAATTGCCGTTATGAGACTAAAATATCCCAAAATTCTTTTCTGTTTTCCTGCTATTGTAAAACTGACACAGTACTAATAAAGGCCTTTTGCAAAAATCTTTCTTTTACCTTAGCCGCCATAGCGGTAGAACGTAACTAGAAAGTAGCCTTTTCTTTTACTTAGCTTATCTATGATTAACTTAGTAGGTAATCACTTATTAGTGTTAGTAGGCCTTAGACGTTGCAACGTTGTCGATTCGATTAGTTGAAGTAACAGTAATATTGCATGGTCATATGGTAGATGTATTATTCTAGGTTTGGCAGACCGCTAGCTGGTCTGCACTATAATTTGTATGGCCAATTGCTTGGCCCGTACTATAGAGTGAAGTGCAGCATACTGCACTCGACTTACACCCAATACGGTAAGTCCGCACAAAGCAATAAACTTGCAGTACGGTCAACTTTACTGTTAGTAAAGTTGACCTACTACACTGTATGTAATACTATTCCAACAGATTAATTCCTAAGGGCTTTATGAAATATAACATGAAAAGTAATAACACTAACACTCTCAAGTAACTTTTATACCGATATGAATACCCACTCCTATTCATGGTGATTACCTGTTCATCCTAATCTCAATACATATTCAGGAACGGTGTAAATTACCTATTTATGTTCTATTCAAAGTTTTCCTTAATTAATGTCGTATTATAAGTAAGGATTAATAAAGATCCAAATTGATATTAGTATTAATCGAGGTTAATGTTTAAATAAGTTATGAAAATAAGTTGTAGATTAACTTTCGGTATGTAACGGGTAACTTTATCAAGTTTTTAGGGTGGAATTGGGATACATAGTAACTGTAATAGGTAGGTAAACTACTTATTTATCACGTTATGATATTTAGAACCCATAAATATAAAAACTTTAACAAATGGAATAAAATTAAAAAAAAATAAAAATAAGAAGCTATTCAGAAGTTAGAGGTAGACTACTAAGGAGAATTAAAGTCCCTTTAAGTCTTATATGTAACTATATATAAAAGTTAAGCATTTTCTTTTTAAAAGTCGATAAAATCGTTGGTGAAAATAAGGTCAATATTTGTATTAGCTTGAATAACAAACTTCTTCGGACGTTACGCAGAATATGATAAATAGATATGAAATCGATAACAATCTGCACCGCATTTTGAGTACAAGTCAAAATCATTAAAAAAGTTTAAAAAATCAAGATAGGTAATAAACCACTTGATTCCAGCTCGAAAGGCGTTTACATTGGTTGTGATAGCATTTTCGCAATTATTACAAACAGGCGTATCGTTTTTATTAATCCTATTATCAATAACGCAGTCGTTAATATTATTACCAACGTAACTAACTTTACCTTAATGAATACAGAAGTTATAAAATCGTCCATTAATAATTTTGACGTAGGCAATCTATTTATTTTAATCCATTAACATTTTAAAAGAAGGCAATACGTTAATTAACGTATCTGTCGGTAAAGTCTCAAGCCTATAAGGTTCATGTAAACTAAGGTCTTTGAAGAGTAATCAGAGCGATTGGTATTGTGGTATAAAAGATGATGGAGATATGTTTAAGAAGAAGCATACAGAGGTGTATATCACAGGTAAGGGCTTATAAGTCCTCACCTAGAACGTACTACTCTAGAACGCCCCTTCTAGAACTCTATGCATGAGAGTATAATCTGCAGCATGTCACGTTATCATACACTATGCAAGAGTACAGCCTATAACATGACACGTTATCGTACGTTCTATAAGATTGTACCTTACAACGTAATGTACTACCACCTAAATATACTATCTATAAAGGTATATAATAATATCCACACAGGCAATCTTTTCTTCTCTCTTTATACGTTTCGTATCCAGTAGTATATTTCAGTATTCAGTAGTGATAGTATAAGTAATATGGTCTGTATTAGTCGTTTAGTAGCGATATTCTTATTGGTAGTAAGAGTTATATATATTAGCGTTCCTGAATGGTAATAATAATTATGTATACGCAATATTCCTGTTGGTAGTGATAGTTGTATATATTATAGTTTCTGGTTAGTAATAACTGTAGTGTATACCATCGTTTTAAGGAAAATTTTATTTTTCTCCGTTTTCCTCCCGTTTCTTTTATTTATAGTAAAGTATTAATATTACAAATTAGGTTACATGACCTTCGTCGTAAATTTGATGGTTGAAACGATTATTAAAAGTATCGCACATGTTTTGAATATATACGTTAAGGTGTTGTACATGGGTAGAAGCAGTGAAATACTATTGTAGGTAATTTGTTTTCGTAGGTAATTGGTTTGTTTTCGTGGGTAGGTAACTTATTTTTGTGGTGACAATAACACTTTTGTTTTTTTGTAGGGGCCCAGTTGTATATAAAGCATTTAGTCATTCCTCCTCCTAAAGTAGCGGCTTGGATTGGTGTGGTGTAGGCGATCCTGTTAGTACGATCGTTGTAGGTGTTACAATTGTAACCGATTCTGAATTAAGTGAGCAGTGCATTTGTTATATTCGCGGAAAATCTTGTAATTCGTAATCGGTTGGAAATTGTATTTGCGGCTGATCTGGCCCTTTTTCCCCTTTATCCTTTTGCAACTCTTTTTCTTCTCAAGGCTACAGCCCAAACTGTATACCTAGGTCTCTTTGTTCTTGTAAGTACGGCCTAGATTACGTTTTTAGCCCTTCCCCCTCTTCCTTTTCTTAAGGGTATAGCCTGGATTTTGCACCTAGCTTTTCCTCCTCCTGTAGCCCTTTTTCGCTTCGAGCCTGTGGCTTGGAATACGTACCTAGCTCTTCTTTTTCCCAAGGATGTGGGTTGGGTTACATATATAGGCCTTACTTTTCCTAAAAATGTATAAGATATGTTTTTGGCCTTTCCTTTTCTTGGAAACGTATGGGAGCAGTTTTTTTCTTTCCCTTCTTTTTTCTAAAAGCGTATGAAACACGCTTTTGGCTTTTCATTTTCTTAGAAACATGTGGGAGCAGTCTTTTCTTTCCCTTCCTTTTCCTAAAAGCGTATAGGATACGCCTTTGGCCTTTACTTCTCTTTCTTCCGTAGCCCTCTCTCGTCCTAAAGCTATGGTAGCTTTTTGTATCCCAATTTCATTATCTTAAATAGGTGTTTCTAAAGCTTCTTTAGGTAATATCCCTTTATAAAATTTATTTATTTTACTTTATCGTCCGTTTACTTCGGTATTTGTATTAGTTAGACCATTACAAACAGGGCTTTTAAGATGCATCTATTACTTCTCCTGGGTGTATTAATATCTTTGCTTTATATTTTTTCCGCAAGATTCTTGAAATTGTACCATTGATCATTCGCCACAGGTCCAGTGACTAGTCTGCAAAGTCTTTCCTGAAATCTTCAAATAAATTGCATCCTTTAATTTCACTTTTATAATAGTAAAAAATCATGTTCGTAACATGAGTATTTGCCACATAAGGGTCCAAATCCTTCATTAACGCCTCGATTTTATTATACTAAAAGTTAAGGTCTAAGTGTTTTAAAATGTTATTACTAAACGATGTGTATGTAAAAAGGTACTTTATATATTCATTAGCTTTCGCTAAATTCGTGGGTAAAGTTATTGTAGGCTCGGGAATAGTAGTTATTATTGGCTAATACAAATGAATAAAATGTAATTATAAACAAATTAGGCGTTTTGAAAAATCTTTGTTAGCGTTTAGTAGCTATATACTTGCTAACCAGCTAAAAAAATTAAATAAATAACATATACAAAGAGATAAAGCGAACATAGAAACAGGGTGAATGCGGGTAAAATAAGCAGAGAAAAAGGAATGTAATTGTATGATCCGGTATTTGGTAATTAGTCTGTATTGGTATATCATAGCAAAACTTGATAGAGGGATCGGTTAGTTATATGATGTGCAACTGATATTGCTAAGGCGGTCAGTTTATTTGCTTGTGTATGACTGATATTAATAAGGCGATCGGTATAGATTGTCGAAAATTGGATAGGTCCCAGCGAAAGGTTTCGAAACTTGGTGTTTTTGGCTTACGTGGCCTAATACGTAATAAGATGCCCTTTAAAAAGGGCTTGTGTACGTTTAAAGCGCTAATACAAGTTGGTGGTTAACAGAACGGGGCTGTTTTTATTTAAGTCTCTCCGGATCTTTTAGTCTTGTAACGCTCCGGGTTTCTCGGTGCTTCCGCATAATTCCACACTCCCGTTTAGTTCTTATAAGTCGTAGTGTTAAAACACAGGCAGTTGGGACCGCTATAGCATCCCGTTAGGTATTTAACTTGTGTTTGTCTCTTCTTTTCTTCGCTGTCTGTAATCGACCTAGTCGGCTACTGATCAGTGTCAATAAGGTCGCAAGCCTATAAGGTTCACGTAAACTAAGGTTTTTAAAAAGTAATCAGAGTAATTGGTATTGTAGTATAAAAGATAATGGAGATATGTTTAAGAAGAAGCATCCAGAGGTGTACGTCACAGGTGAGGGCTTATAAGCCCTCACCTAGAACGTGCCACTCTAGAACGCCACTTCTAGACCGCTCTATGCATGAGAGTGTAATCTATAGCGTGTTATATTATTATATACTCTGCAAGAATACAGCCTGTAACATGACACGTTATCGTGTATACTACAGGATTATACCTTACAGCATAATGTATTGCCATCTAAATATACTATCCATGAAGGTATATAATAATATCCACAGTATATTTAGTAAACCCTTCAAGAATAGCGAGTTTAACTGCGGATTCAAAGGCCATACCGCCATTTTTAACGAGAAAAGCCGCTCAAACGTTAAAAAAACGTGAAACCGTTTACAAACCTTTTATTTAAAATCTATTAACCGGGAGATAATAGGGTTCACCGCATTTATATTATAATAATACGCGTAAAGTATTACTGCAAAGAAGTTAGAGTCGCTATCACTGCTGTTGGTACCGCCAACGTAATAAGTTTCTATACCGATTTTTGTAACGCATTCTAATGATTGAAAAATAACATAAATGTAATCTTATCAGTTATTAATAAACTTCTCATCAATATATAATTTACGTAATATGATAACTTTATATAATGAAAACCATCACTTAACGCCTGAAAATGTAACCGGCTAATTGGAAAACACACGTTTAATTCGTTAACGATAAATGTTCTCGGATAAACCATTAATATCTTATTCAAAGTCGGAGATGTACGGGTTCTTTTTGTTGTCGGATATATTAACATAGCCATTAATCAAAGTAACGCGATAGTTACGTAGTTCGTAAGTAACGTAAAAGCGGAACCCCTTTAAAGGGGAAGTTATGTCGACAATATAGCTATACTAATAACAACTTTAAGCTACTGAATCAAATTTATTAAGGTGATCAATATGTTGGTATTACGTCATTCAATATAAAAATCAAGTTTAGAAACGGCTTAATCCTTTTCAATGAATTTAATACATAAGGTTTCAGTAAATTATTCGTATAAAATAGTTAAATACTCACATTACATTTCTAAAACACCTTAAAGCTAAGCATTTATATATTCGTCGAAAAAATTACTCCAAAGTCCAAAAGTTAAGTTTAGAAATAGCGGAAGATATAGCCTTGATCTAAAACTGTTTGAAAGTAGCTAACCTACTATCCAAAAGAAATATCGAGAATTATATGTACAGAGACTAAGCTAAACCTATTGCTTAAAACGGTAGAATACTGTTTATGATATTCAATGAAGAAAAGAAAGGAGAAACCTCTGATAAAGAGTTGTTATAGAACTATAAAAAGGGGTCGCCCGGCTACGTGATAGGTGTAACGGTATGCTTAGAAACGGCTCTAAAGCATCATAAAAGTATGGCAACAGCTAGAGGTAGATCTCTAGTGACCACTAGCCTAGGTACCAACCTGTGACAATAATATAACTTATTTTAATAAGGCTAGGACTACTAATATGAGATTATTCAAATATAAAAACATATGTAACTTATAAATTGTCGAAATACAATACTAATTTTACCGCTAAATAAGTTGTTATGAAAAACAACAATTTAAATATTATTCAAAATCATTATAACCTTCAACGATATAAATTTATCATGATATATATCATACGTATAAGTTATTAACATTTTGACGCCAAACCAATGTAATTATTACTATTGATTGAGAGTTTGTAATATCAAACCATTTAATTCATTAGTACGGTTTCAATTAAAAATATATTAATCGTTGTTTTTCCTCTTCAAATTGGAAGCTATTTTCTTAGATATATAGTTATTTTTCTTGGTTTCAGGGAAATTCTATTCAAAGCTTCTGGGAAGATATAGTTTAAGGATGATATCTTCAAACTTTCAATATAAGTGATTGTTAACATTAACATACGACGCAAAATAATTCTGTTTTTCACTTCTTCCAAAGGCTTATTATTAGTTAATAACTCTACACTAGCCATTTTAAACCTCAATAAATTCATTCGTGCTATAACACAAGTAGTTAAAGTTTTAGGATATACATTTCGATCTATTGATATTTCTATTAAAAAATAAATTGTTCCAGGCAAAATTAATTTTAATTGAAGTTGAGTTATAAAAAATAATTTTGAAATGTTTAGTTATGATTTATTCATTTCTTTTAAACGGTTTTTAACACTTTGAAAATTGTGTAGCTGTTGGGGGTGAATGAATATATAATCGGTTGTAAAAGGTTCTCAAAGAAATCATTTTCAACGGTAATGTTACCATTGTATTGTTATATAATAACTGAATTTTAGATGTCCAAGTACTTATAATTATATCTATCCAACGTATTCATTATCATTGCAAAAGAGGAATCTAACAAATTAAATAAATTAAAGTAGACTATAACAAGGTTAGAAGTAATATCAAGAGATTAATTAGTGAGGATAGGTATCAGATTTTACTCTTTTATTTACAGTTGTTATTGCATATTTATTTTTAACAATGGGCGCGTTTTTTGACCGTTCGACAGTTAATTTCGAAAAGCATATTCAACGTGTAAAATTGATTGATAAAAACGGTAAAATTACAGAAATTCAAGTAAGTCAAGTGGCTTAGTAACGAAGGGTAAAGGGTAGTCATTGGTAATAGATTGTCATATTTGTAGAGGGAATAAACTTATTTTCTTTAATAGAATAAAAGCTTATTATAAGTAACACCAATTAGCTAAACTAGAGTTTTAATACATACAATCAAAAGAGTAGCAAATTTAACAACAGTGGCTTTATATAATGTGTTATAAAATATATTGTATTCTACCATTATAGTTTGATGATATATGAAAAAAGTTGCCTATAAAAAACTTCAATTTATATAAAAAGTCGATCTCTCTTAAAACAGTATCGTAAGCTACCGAGAACTTATAAAAAGGATGAGTATCTATTTTCAAACAGATGATTTTGTAACCTTCAAAATTTCTATAAAACTTCAACTCTTAACCTACTAAAAAAAAAACCTTCATTCAATATTTAATATTAACTCAAATCCATATCATATTTATTTTACGTTATTCAAACCCATACCGTAAATATTCAAAGAAAAACAAATCCCAGTTCACTTTCAACCATCTCATTTTCTTTTAGATATATGTGGCTAGCTTTCGATACTGAAATATTAGGTCGCAACGGTAATGTATACATTTAAAGACCATGGTTTGGTCGAAAATAGAGTTTTTTTTACGGAACTCGATACCTAAAATGACTAGTTTAATATCGTCTCGGACGTCATATTACATTAAGTAAAAAAGGTAATAGTGAATCCCGTCCATAGCGATTCGTTTAAGTCGTGTTATTTTTGCATTTCTTTCTTTCCTAGTTCCAGTCAAGTGTTATTCGTATCAGCGGCGAAAAGAAGAACAAAGAAGTATTAGTCTCTCCAGAAGACATGTGAAAGGCATCAAACGACTTCGGAAATCAGTCTTTCTAAGAACATCAGTAAAGTAGGGCTAAGGGTGCCACCCTGATAATGATGTTGTTAACAGGACTGAATAGACTTGCCGACAACGGGAAGAACACTGACTATGTCCCCGGCATCCACCGGTCGTCCCTTTTTCCACCACATAAGGTCCCCTTCAAAACAGTGCCGCGGACCACCAGACACCTATAAAAAGGATACGAATCTCTCTTTCCGAGCAGACGATTTCGCAACCTTAAAAGACTTCTAAAAAAAACTCCAGCCCTTTAAGATTTGAGCTAGGATTGGATGTTGGATGGAGGATCTTTTGAGTAGGTAAAGGGTTGAAGTCTTTGTAAGGTTTTTAAGGTTGTAAAATCGTCTATTCGGAAAGAGATACGTGTTTTTTTGTAAGTGTTTGGTGGTTTATGATGTTATTTGGGAAAAGGTCTTATGTGGTAGTGGTGGGTATGATGTGTTAGTTAATTGTATCTTTTGTCAGAGTTCGTTACCCCCGAGAGTCTGTTGTTGATTTAATTAATTCATGATTATTTGGGTGGCACCCTGACAACCACTTCCCTTCGATTATATAAGGTAAATAAATACATACTCGTGAGATAGTTGGTCTGTGCGCCACACTTGCCCAGAATGTTAGTCCCACACAAAACAGTACGTGCCTAACATATTCAAAGAGTCAATTCAATGAAGCTTTCACCATTCAATACGTATCGCATTAGCAGTAATTAAATTCTACAACGTTGCGGCATTGATTGTAGCAGTTCCTCTAGGTACTGCTCATCAACAGCATCCCACGCCTTGTCCAACGACTCAGAGTATCGTAAGAAGGCTTTTCAACTTGTCCATAATTATCTTTTACCTTCCTCTTGTGCCACACTAAGTCAATGAGGTTCAAATTTGAAGAAACAGGCGGCCATTCGATGATTTGGATGCCACGCTCGCAAAGGTCTTGGAGCGTACCCTCCGCCTTATGCCCTGGAGCGTGTATGTACATACTATAGTAACATGCTATAGTAGTAGAAAAAAAGTGTGGTTTGCTAGGCCCAATTTGGTTAAGTGGGTGCACAGACCAGTTACCTGACGGGGCGGCATTTATTTCGGTTCAAGAAGTGTACGTGGCAATGCAATTCAACTGATAATGCATTGCATTGATATTGCATTGCATGCAATATATTTCACAACAATCGTGATGGCTAGCCCAAATGGCTTTTCACAGCCTGTATATGGCCATTGGCAGCCCCGGTTTATTTTGGAACGGTGAACGTTGGACGCCTGCAAGGCCACAAGTCATGTGACACTCTCCTTGGCAACAATTGGAGTGTCATGGTTGGATGTAGTAGTCTATACAGCGACCTTTCCGACTAATCAGCTCGCAAGCCATCCCGACGTTTGCACTACAAATTTGACTTGAACCTAAACACCAGCAAAACTACCCTCCACTCACATACCATTGCAGTACACACAAGCCTATTGCAACCGTAATTACGATCATGACCATACCAACAAGAATCATAATAGATCACCATGGAAGCCTTGTGTTTTATCTATGAAACGTGACTATCGTGTTGAGAACAAGAATCATCCAAGTATTTTACGTGTGCGGAAATTCCAATATTGTACCAATCCCACAAAAATATTTGTATAGCTTTGAATGCGGTGAAGAGTACATTACAGTTTATGTATGCTCGCGGTACAATGGTAATTTATCCAAGGCCTCCGTTGACACAAGGTCCAGAAGTTTATTCCGTCCATGGAGCACCGTCGTACCGTAGTTCTGAAGTTCATGTCAGTCAACTCCGTGCGGACTCGTTCGGTTAATGAAACGAACACCTCACGTTGTGGATTTTGCAGCCACTACTGTATATAGCAGGAGATAACTGAATGAAAGGAGGTCACAGAAGCCTTTCTCTTCTTCAGCTGCGTCAACCGAATTGTTTCAGTTCTGAACTGCTCACTGCCTGGGTGACGGATATGTTGAGCATGTTCTTTGTTCGTCTTTGTTTGTTCGGCATACAGTCTGCGTCTGTTGGCGGCTGTGCTTCCGATCGGGTGAGTCCCAGGTGAGTCCCGTACCGGTACCATCCTCTGCAAATCATTGTCCCGCAAGCGTAGCCCCAGATGAGACATTTTGCCGCGGCCGAGTATTCGGGAGCCAGGAGTGAGGAGCGCGGAGCGTAATTTGCTGTTTTCGACCTTATTCCGACCTTTTGTGGCCCACGGCGCCCCGCCTGTGTTTGTACTGAAGCGGTTGAGCGGAGGCTGGGCACAAGGACTATTTGATGCCGTCTCTGCGTGTCTTGTCCTCTGGACTTGACCCACAAAACCTCCATTTTCTGCAGTGATTCACATGCAAGTTCAAGTCAAAGTCGAAAACGTTTTACCACCTTCTGCATTCAACATTGCCTGTCAAATCCGACTTTCTCACTACGTGGCTCGGTACGTAACCAAATGGGCCCCTCTTTACTCGTTACATCGCCAAATGGCTCGGAAAATCCGTCCAAGGCGCCGTCGTCTCCTACTCAAGGCACGGCTGAGCACATGCGCACGGCTGCGTCCACCTTTCCCATATGCCTCGTCACAGGAGGTGCCGGGTACATCGGGTCGCACACCGTCCTCGAGCTCTTGACCGCCGGCTTCGCGGTCGTGGTCATCGACAACCTGTGCAACAGCCACCTGGAAGCCCTCGTACGAGTGCACTTTCTGGCCAAGACCGAGTTCGAGCGTGTTGGCGAGGCGACACGCCCGGTTCCGCCCGTCTTCTTCCACCAGGTCGACATCCGAGACGCCGGCCGAGTCAAAGAGGTCTTCGCGTTCTGGCAAGACGGCCAGGCCATCGACCCCACGAGGCTCCCGGTCGACGTCGCAGCGGTGGCGGCCAAGAAATCGTTTGCAGTGCTGCCCTTCGCCATCGACGAAAGGAAACGCACCAAGGTCAGCTTCTTGGCTTCCCAGCCTCGGGCGCACGGCAAGATTGCGTGCGTAATCCACTTTGCTGCGCTGAAGGCGGTTGGAGAGTCGTTGTCGATGCCTCTCGAGTATTACGAGGTCAATGTCACTGGTCATGTCTACATGCTGCAGGCAATGCGCGCGTACAACGTCAACACCTTCGTCTTCTCGTCCAGTGCGGTGGTGTACGGAAAGGGGCATGGCGAGGCCATCACAGAAGAAGCCGTGCAGATCGCAGGAATGGGCAATGGCGGCGGCCTGCTCACCAATCCCTATGGTCGGACCAAGTGGATGTGCGAGGAGATCATCAGCGATTTCTGCGCCGCCAACAGGAAGTTCCACGCGACCGCTCTGCGGTATTTCAATCCCACCGGAGCGCACCCGAGCGGACTGATCGGCGAGAACCCCAAAGGCGTGCCCAACAACATCGTCCCCGTCATTCTCCAGGCCTACGAGCGCCGCCGCAGCAAGGTGCAGGTCTTCGGGGCCAGCTACGACACGCCCGACGGGACCGGCGTCCGCGACTACATCCACGTCTCGGACCTGGCCAAGGGCCACCTGGCCGCGCTGCGCAAGGCCGTGACGGACCAGTTCGACGACGAGGCCGCTGCGCGCGCGGCGCCGCCCGCGCCCGCCACGCAGTACCACGTCTACAACCTCGGCACCGGCCGCGGCTACTCCGTGCTCGAGATCATCGCGGCCTTCTCCCAGGCGGCCGGCGCCGCGGTGCCGTTCGCCATCGGCGCCGCCCGCGCCGGCGACCTGGGCACGGTGACGGCCGCGCCGCAGAAGGCCGCCACCGAGCTCGACTGGACGGCCGAGTTCGGCATCCAGGACATGTGCCGCGACGTCTACAACTGGGCCGCGGCCAACCCGGGCGGCTACGAGAAGCTGCGCCGGCTGTCCAGCATGGCGGGCGCCGCGGCCGGCGGCGCGTCGTCGGCCACGGAGATGCGCCGCGCCAGCGTGGCGGCGCACCTGTTCGAGGACGACGAGGAGTTCGACGCCTTCATGGCCACCACGGCCGTCTCGATGGGCCAGACGGCCGTTTCGGCGCCACAGGCCATCCCGTCGCTGGGCGCGCTGCTGCAGAAGACCCGCTTGTCGATCTCGTCGGTGTCCAGCGACGAGAGCGCATTGGTGAGTGCTACCAGCGCCGAAAGCCTCGCCAATCCTCTGACGCCGGGGGGTCTCACGCAGCCTCGATTCAACATGAATTGGTCCGACAGCCCTTATAAACCATCACAAAATGAGATGAGTGCACAAATAGAAGAGAAGATCGAATCAACGGAATAGAAGCTAAGACGCCATTCGACTTTGGTGGACTTGGGAATCTAAGAGGCGAAGGGGCCTCTACAATTCTCCATGTTTTGCAAGATGAAGGACACATTTGCTACGAGATGGGAAATCATTCTTCCCGACACATTTACCCGCTGTACCCACTTTTATTAGTATAGCTACACGCTACAATTCAAAATCTGAACATTGGAAGAATTTTTGTCTGCTCCTATCATGGCTTTACTCTCCGTAAAAGTTAATATGATATAGTGTGTTTTATATGCGTTTATAAAAGGATTAGCCTACTTTTTATAAACCTTATAAGGGTTATCGCAAAGGCATTAGGTAAATCATTCGTGACGGTAAAACAAATATTATTACGTGTTAAATCCAACATTTCAACGCGAAAGTCTTGAAAAAGATCTTAAACACCTAGAAGTATAACTTTATGATATATAAAAATGTATATTTCATTTGTATAGAAGTTATACATACCTTGATTGTTTATTTCAACAGATTCATTTATATCAAATACCATTTACCTGTTACATACATTATCTTTTATATGACGGATATCATTATCTATCCAATATTTTAGGTCCTTTTAAAAATTTAAACTATTATCTTTTCTCCCTAAGGGAAATAATCCCTCCAGGTAACTCTTTTAAAAGTTGTCTTTTAGAGTTTAACCAACTGACTTCTAGACCAATTCGTATGTTTTCCCCTTATAGTTTCCTTTTTTATGCCCCGTTATAATTTGAGTTACTGCAGCTCATATTAAAAAAATCTGGAATAAGCCTTATCTCTAATCATTTTTACATTTCTCACTTTTAAACGCGATGATAGAAATAAACCTTTAAATTTACCAAAAACTTATCTTATTGAATATACCGCGTTTCATGAAGTTATAAAGAGATTCGACTTTTAAATTTCAATTCTTGTTTTTTTTACACCCCGGCATAACATTAAACACTTTACCCTCAAACACAATTTTCTTATGTGTCGTCAATTGACATTTACGGTTATTAAATCAGTCAACAAACCTCTTTTTCAATTTGCAATTTATTGCCGTAACTTTATTACTCATGGTAGATTGTTTTCCAATAAAACAATATATATTCTTTATGAAATACGCGGAAAAACACATATTATATTATATTAATTTTGGTGTATATATGAAGGGACTAGGTCTTATCTGTCGCTTAAGGTGGTCGAATACTGTCTATAATTCTCGATGAAGAAGAAGGAGAAGACTTTAGTTACGGAGCTGTTACGAAACTACAGAAAAGGGGAAGACCTAGTTATATAACAGGTGAAAACCTGCTTCCGAGCGACTTCAAAGCATCGTAAAAGCATAACAACCACCAAAACTAGATTTGTGATAGCTATTAGCTCAGGCACTAGCCTGTAACATTACCATCGGCTTAATCCCCCCCCCCCCTTTTTTTTTAAATATATATATATATATATATATAAAACAGTAAAAAATGTTAACAACTTATAAATAATAGTAAAAGGTATCCTTTTACAGTAAACTTTTTAGAAGGTATGTAATAATCACTTCGAAGCGGTTTGTAATACTGTAATAACGTATGTAAGGTTTTAGCTTTCAACAGTTTGATACCACGTAAAAAGCGCTAGACTTAACCCCCTAATCATCTTTCCTATAATTAATCCCATAAACCCCCTTGAAAAATATAAAATTTACCTTTTACACAAGCATATTTCACCTATCGATAATGTTTTGCTTTATTTTTCATTGTTTTTGTTAGGGTAACGAAAATAAACCTTTTTCCTTTTTTTTATAGTTATAAATACTAACTTTTAACATAAATCATTATCTTATCGCCGAAATTAACAGAGCTATTAAAAATGTAAATATGATAATTTTAAAACCGTTCAACCCTTATAAACAAATATGTAATTCCTTACAATAAGTTCTATTAAAATATATCTAAATTGTGCTTGAGAATGAATATATTTCGAATATATGTATAGGATAGCTCATAGCTCGCGAAACTCTTGTCAAAAAACGGCAGGTAAATGCAAACCTAAGTGTAAATATTATCATATATCTCTATAGTTAGTAAGTGGCCACACTGCAAATTGCACTCTTGCAGAGTGCATTGTAATATGCTACGATGTAAGGTGCATTCTTTCAGAGTGTATAATAGTGTGCCACTGCCCAGAAGAGGCATTGACTTATAAGAGAGATTGGCAAAGTGTATGGTAAAGTGCTACTACCTGGGTGAAAACTTAAAAGCTTTCATCTCAGGCGTATACTCTCCGGATATCTTTTTTCTCCTTAACTTACATATTTTTAATATATATTAGAAGTTATAATTATTACCTTTACGGTAATGTACCCGGTAAAATAAATCCTACTGATACTTATTAGTAGCCGTTTCGGTTTACTATGAATAGTCCAAAAAAGAAAAAAACGAACTAAACCTAAATACCTATAATGGTATATTTTAACTGCTTCAATTATTCGTGTTTTAACATTATAAATTTCAAAGACTATACGAAAATAAATTAATATAAGGGAGCACCTTTGAAACCAAAAACGTAAAAAGATTATAAGATCTGAAGTAACGTTAGAAAAGACAACTTTAATATAATATTATTCATTTGATTATTGATTTATTTACTAAAAGCCCTATTACGTTATCCATCCATTCGTTTTAGCGCTTTAGACATACTCGAGCACTTTTTGGAAAGCGTTTCATTACGTACTAGTTTACATAAATCAAAATTAACAAATTTTCAAACCTTTCATTAGGACTTATCCCACTAGAAAATAATATCTAAACCGCTTATAAACTTTGAGAACAGCTAAAATATAACTTTCAAAGCGCCTCTATATATATTTTACGCTTTGAAATCAATATTGGAACCCTTTACCAAGTACTTACCACAAGATTAAAACCCATTTCATAACGCTTTGACTCATTTACCAAACTCTAAATATAGTATTCGCAACGTTTACCACACCCAATCTTACAAACTATTTTAAATTTTACTAATCTACCTCCTTTTCCCCGTTTACTATTACACACACTTGTTTTCTTCCGGTCGACACTAGCCTATTCTCCTTATATCATACTGTTTAGTTGAATTTATAACTTGCAACGTTTAAAATTACTAGTTACTAAGCTAATATAGCGTTTGCAAAACCTTACACAACTAATTTTAAGCAAATAACTAACTTTGAATCACGTCTTATTTAGATTTCATTTATATTGATCAATGTTAAACACTTTAATTTAAATGCTCCATTACATTCTATTTTTTTTTCATTTATACGTTATACGGTTTTATTTAACTCGTTTCATTTAGTATATCATTATTTACCATTTCATTCCGAAACCTCTTTCAATATCGCATTTTCAATGCACCTGAATCTTAGTTATTACGTTACTGTAGTTATTACTATATACACTCATAGCTAGTATACATAGGCCAAGTGGTAGTGTACTGTATTGCAAGGTACACTCTTGTAGAGTGCACGATAACGTGTCATGCTGCAGGCTGCACTCTTGTAAGACGCAAAGTGCATGATACGCGGAGTAGTCTAGAATGAGTATTCCAGAGCGCACGGCAAAAGGGCCACTGCCCGGATAAGAGGTTTATAACCTCCCATCCATAGCATGTACTCTCTAAAATGCTTCTTCTAGATATACTTATCTACCTTTTATTATAATAATACCAATCTTATAATTACCCTTCTACTCTTTTTATTTTACGTAAAATAGGCAAAGATCTTACCAACACTAATTAGTAGCCGACTTAGTCGATTACAAATATCTTACGAAAGAAAACATAAATATAAGTTAAATACCCATAGCAGAATATTATAATGGCTTCAACTATTTGGATTATAATATTACGTTTTAACAAAAATTACACGAGATACATATAAATATTGTAAAAGTTTAATAACTTTAAAAAACATAACTTGAGTTCGATATTGTTAACCTTTATTTAAAGTTTCATTTACTAAAAGCCCTATTATATTACTATTAACCATTATTTGACATCTTAACGTACCCAGATACGTTCTGAAGAACGTTTTATTACGTAATGGTCTACATAAGCTAAAACCATTAAGTTTCAAACCCCTTCATTGAAACCCATCCGATTTAAACTAGACACTTAAATCGCTTATGAAACACAAAAGCGGTTACGAATCTGGCATTCAAACCTCTTACGAAACCAAGAGCAACTACAAGCGAAATAACTAAAACGTTCGCTTTAGTAAAAGTGGTTACGATATAATAATCCGAACCGCTTCCCAAATACGAACCAAGATTTATATACCAGAGTACACAATATACATTCTTATACCTGTATTTCCTTTACTTTATTCGCCTTTTCATGTTCTTCTTTTGTATTTTAAGTTTGAATTTTACGAAGTCTAAGTTTTCCTAGCAGTTTAGCAAGTATAATAGTACTAAGTATTAATAAAACTAGCTTAAAACGTCCAATTAGTCTATAGTTACGTTTTAATTACGTATTGTTAAAAAATATTTATACTAGTAAGCTTTGGAAGCTTTATTTCTCTCGCTTTGTTTATTTTATTTACTTCGTATTTGCCGTTTGTAAAACAAACTACCCTAAATGTTGAAATTTAAATGTAACTAAATTTAATCGCAACACGATACTACCAATTTACGCCGCTTTAATATATTAAATATAAAAAGGAATAACTATCCTTCACCGCGCCAAAACATTTATCGCTATAGCTCCAATAATAATAATACTAAAGGAAATTGACGTTTACTTTGACCTCTTGGTTAAGTATATGGGAATGAAAGAGGTTATAATATACAAAATAAACTTGAGTCTTCAAGCTAATACTATGGATACACCAGTTAAGGAATTAGACTTATATACAGCAAATACGTATATTTTAACCGTGATTTTTTGCTATTGAAAAGTGAAACCCCCAAAACCTAATATATTAAACAATTTTTGTAAAAACGATTCGAAATAAATGTTTTATATGTAATAAATACTAAACCCCTTTATTGCTAAAGCCTTATGAATTCAATTGCGAAGAAGAGGTATTAATACCCTAAAACGCAGGAATGGCCGCCTTATAAAAACCCTATTCGAAATAATACGGCTTATCGACTTGCTGGACTAAACAGATAAAAATATATACTAAACGGAATTTGTAAAATAATATTACCTAACGGAATATGAAAAATAGGTAATAGAGGATATGTGAACGAAACGACGAATATAAGACGTGGGACGATCTAATATTATAACTGTACCCTAAATTAAGAATACAACCCTTGAAAAAGAAAAAGAACGACCATAATTTTTATTTACTACACGGGTATTATATACCTTTATACCAACATACACTGTAAAGTAAAACCAAATATTAAACTATTCCCTAAATATAACTAATACCCTATTCGCCTACAATGAAAGCGTCCGAAACACCGAGAATAGTCCGTTTTAGGAAACGACGAGCGGCGTAAAACGTTAATATATGCCTTGCGAACCAATTCAGATTAACTACAGGCTCTACCGTAACCTTTCACCGTATCAATTTTCCACTGATAGGAGCGATCCTATAAAGCTTACAAACTTCGCTAAATTTAAGGATGAAAACGAAAATTATAATGATAAACTATACGATACGCTTAAAAATGTACATGCTATGTTTAATATATGTAAGAGATTGAATATCGAACCGTTCCAGTTTTATGTTATTTTACCCGGTATATGATCAAGGTAAACTAAAAAAATAGTATAGATATCACCCTTTGTAAGTAAATATCTTTTTAGAGTATTATAAGCACTTAAAATCCCATTTAGATATAGAAATTAACTACGAACTTTACGATAAGGATTAGATCAGTATAACTTAAGAATTCTTAAAACATCAATAGGAAATCGTCGATAAAAATCTATAAAAGGTTTATACCGTTCAATTAGCTAAGTTCCGAAAGTAATAAGAGGCCTTAAACTGGAATATAAAAGAAATGAATCGTTTATTTAAGTAGTAACAAAAATATGTTGTGGAAACCCAAATTTTGACCTTATACTTTTTAATATTAAAAAGAATTTAAAGGCCTTTTATATAAGTTTTAAAATATTATTTGAAACTGTTATATGTCGATAATCGAGAATTAAATTAACATTTATAACCAACAAAACTAAAGGCAAAAGCTAAATTACTAAATTAAGCCTCGTTGAAACCATTTACCACGTTTGAAATCAATTATTTAAAGTATATTAAAAGCAGAACTCACGCCTAAAATATAAGTATTAAAGAGGAAACCCTAGTAATAAGGGACAAGGAAAATCATTTGGAAATAGGCGAAACGTTTCGCGACTATAATAATATTTACGAAAAGGTATACAAAGTCTTTTGGATTTGTAAAAACGTTGTATGGTATATGGTAAGATTGGATATTGGTTTATTAATCACCTAGCTTACGAGTAAATTCGGATTGAACGAGAGGTTTTGGTCGATTATATATTTAAAAACCGGATAGAAACTAATTTTACAATATATGTAGACGAATACGAAGGTGTAGATAATAAACTTAACTCCTCCTCTTACGAATACACCTCTAGACGGAAATATTTCAAAGGTATTAATACTTATGAAATAATCTAAAATGAAGAAACCGTTTAGATTAATTTTATAGGCCTACAAGATACTCTCTTTCTATATATTATAAACCTGGATTACGCAGACGAAGTGTTTAATGCCTATATAACGTCATAATTTACACTTTTAAATAAATACAGTAGTCGCTTTTAGCGAATTATTCCCAACTCCGGTATTGATAAATTCCTAACGGCTGGAAAACAATAATCCGACTCGATTATAGCGAAATTTCCGAAGGTTTAATAAAATTAAGTAGGAAAACACCGAAAGGTTTTGTTTGGTAAAGGTAAAACGTTATAGCTTAAGACAGTTATTGTAAACATTCGATTTGAACTAGTCAAGTACGATGTAATAAACTTTAAAATATCATTCTTACTTTTATTAACTAATATACATAAGCTCGGAATTAATATTCATAATACGACTAATTAGCTTATTGGCACCTTGGATAACGTATTCGTATCGCTTCGGCTTAAGTTTAGTTACTTATAGTTTTTTCCAGAAACATGTACGATTAAAGTTATTTGTTTAACGTAGCCAAAATCATGGATTTTATACCGACGATTCTGATACCCGGTTATAAAACGGTTTTTACAACTATTTTACGTTGTAAGTTATATGGATGTAGGAAAGAATGTCCTTAAAGCTATTAATTCTTTTTACTATAAGTACAAATTATACTTATAAGCTCTACCACGATTTAAGTTTCGCCATTAAAACGATATGTACTTTAACTACGAAGTAGTTGTTAATATCACGTATTTAAACGGTTAACTGGTCTTTTACGCTATCGATGAGACAATATTATTTTAGGTCGCTAAATTTATATAGAGCGTTTTCATCATAAATTACTAAGACGTTTTGGTTAACTATTAGTTAAACGTTTACCCAAGGTCTTTAAATTAGATTATATACGATACTGTTACAGCCTTCGACTTTATCGAAGAGCGTATTAAGGTTCCAATAACCGGTAATAAATAAAAGTAAATTTTAGTAAAAGCCCTATAAGGTATTGGAACATATCAGCGGTACTATAAACAGCTTGGAAGAGCGTACACAATACTATTTAAGGAATTGTAAATTATTAATTTTAAAGAATCTATTTTTTTAAATAGAGGTCAACGTCATCAACAACACTTTTAACCCGAATAAGCTTATCCTTACGCTCCTTGTTTTCAATACTTACCTAAGGATTTATATAGATATTATACTATTACTAACTATAGTGTAAAGGGCAAATAATATAACAAATCCAATAGTAGTATTACGTTTTCTACGGGCTAAAAACGGTGTGTTTAAAACTCTAGTTATAAGGAATATCCCATAAGAAATTAACGTTTTAGACCTATATTTACAATTTAAGGTCTTAGTTTAAAAACCTAATGATGGATAAACTAACTTTCAAAAGATTAATAGGTTTAGAGGTTATAATATGCTTATTAATTTTCCAAACAGTATAAATTCGTTTCATTACATAATAGTACGAAAATATAAAAGAAAGATGGAAAAAAGAGGCCTAGAACCATAATCTGAATAAAATCGTTAACGAAACACCCCGTAAAACGACGAATCCAAACCTTTTCTAATTTCAGCTTAACCCCCAACTTATATATCCGGCTCGCTTTTACCAGACGAAAGCGGTCTGTTTATACCAACCCTATCAATACCTCGCTACTGGGGCTGCCCTTTTAATTCGAAAACTAAAAAATTCCCCAGAACCTTTACCTTAAGCTCCTTTATTACTTAGAAAAAGGTGGTGAACCGCGAACTGGACCTAAAACTCCACTACAATGGTATTATGACTACCTTAAATACCTCATTCTAATAATTTACCTAAACAGAAATTTTTAACTTTATTAACTAAATCGTATTTCGCTTTAAACGCTTCGAATAATTAACTTATGGGGCTTACAGAATTTTTTCTACTCGCTTCGTTTACAAAATGAAAGATAAGACCGGAAAACCTTACAAAAAGACCCATTTAATTGTGAAAAGTTACAATAAAAATGGTAAAAAAGATATCATAACCCAATCGCCTACTTTATAACGGGTTAACCACCGCTTAATTTTTACGTTCGTAAACTTCCTTAATTTACCGCACAACTTATATGTCAAACTCCATAATATAATGTCAATATAAACAAAATTTAAAGAACGGTTTAAACGACGTATTTACATCGATATACCTACAAATCTTGAAAAATCATTATTTATTTAAAACGATTTTACGTATTATAAAACCGTTTTACGGCTTGGATAAAACTGCTATTTACTATTATAATATTTACTAAAGATATTATAAGAAACGGTTCTGGATAACTAGTTTAACCTTTAACCTGTGTTTATTAGTGTTAATAGCTTGTTCGAAGGGCTTTATACTAATAGGTATATAAACGGACGAAATATTAACGTTATATAAAGCGTTGTTTTCCGTATTTAAAAAGATAAAATCTTTAGAGGCTGACCTCAAGGCGAAATCTAAGACTTACCTAACGGAAAACCATGTAATTTACTTTAATAGCTTTACTATTACTTTTCGGAACAGCGTTTCAGGCGCTATATAAAAAGGGTACTTAGATAAAGTTACCCTTGTCGTTCCAAATAGTGTAAAATAGGCCGACAAATATAATTGTCAACGCGTACATGGCGTTTGAATTGTTTTTATAATATAATTAAAAGCAGTATTTTACTTTTGAGTCGCCACATAGTGCTAAATCATTCAGTTAAATGATATATATAAAGCGTTGAATATACGGATTTTGTGGAAAATACAAAAATTAAAACTAGGTTTGCAATTTTAACCGTTAAATATATATACTACAAAGCTATTTGTTTTTACCAACAGCTTTTTCGTTAATAATAACAACTACAATTCGCAAATAAGCTTTGTTTTCGTTTTCGGCAACAAAATACCGGCTCGAAACGGTTGTATACTTAGTAAAAACATTATTTATTAAAACTATGTTAAGTATAAAAGGTTTACAAAAAAATTCTTAGCTTCGAAAATCTATAGCATAGTTAAAAGGTTTCGATAAGGGTATTACTATAATAATAATGGTCTAAATAATTATTTCCAACCTTAATTTACACATTATCCCTTTTGTGATACATACTAACTCTCTTTCAATTTATAAATGTATGGTTGAACTACGTATTAAAAATGAGAAACGCTTGATAATCGATATTAAAACTTTACGCGAGTTATAGAAACGCTGGGAAATCGACGAAACGAGGTGGATCGATGGAAAATCCAACCCGGCAGACGTAATAACTAGAACTACACCGAATAGAGCGTTGGAAACGTTTATATCGACAAGCATGCTATTTATTAGGATGGCTTAAAAGGTCTTGCAACCTTAATAGGGTTGGCATATGTTTCCTTACGTTTATATTTTTATTTTGCACTTTTACACGGTCTTGATTATAGCATTCGCGTCGCTCCTGAGTTTGTGCCATGGTATACAAACTTACATTTGCGTTGGCCTTACGAATTTTCCTTTGTTTAAACCTAAAATTTCGCGCTGCCTCTGGTATACTATTACATTTTGCCCTACGCATTTTTACTTCGTTGGGTATTTCACTATTTGCTACTTTCTGTTTTAATCTACGATATCGCTCCGCTCCTAACATATTGACCCTCTTTATTTTTTATACTTCACGTTATATTTATTACTTATAAACGATTGTTTTTAAGGAAAGAAATAATATTAATATAACCGGGTATGCCAGCCCAAATGTAAGGGTTAGTTAATCATTATTAAAAGTAAAGGGAAATGGCAACGCCGTCGCGTCCTTACTATTCTTCCCGTTACCTTCTCCATTTATGCTAGCGTCACTGCCATTACCACCATTGACGTTATCGATGCTAACAAGGATGTGTCCTTATGCGTAAGATCGCATACTCTTGAGTAAAATCGTAAAGGGGTTTTTACCGTTTTTACTACGATATATGATAACGTCGTTAAACTCGCCTACGTAATATATACATAAGCTGTTGGTAGGCCTTTATCGTTACAACGTAGTCGATTCAAATTACTGTGGTCGAAGTAACTGGTGTTGTGTTGATATTGTTGATTGATGTGTGTAAGTTCTAAGTTTAGAAGACCGCTAGCCGGTCTGCACACTAATTTGTATGGGCAAACGCTTTATCCTGTGCCCCATTTTGAAGTGTATACCTATTTCATTGCACTTGCAGTGCAGTCTCACAAACTGCAGCCAATTTTGCAGTCAGTACAATCAACTTTACTGCAAGCAAAGTTAACTTGACTGTACTGCATTTGACTGCTATTCTAATATAAGCCCCGTTTCCAGGTAGTTATAACAGCTACCGACTCCTTAATTCGCCGGTTAACGTTTATTAATAATTAATATCGGTTGATTTTAGTTATTTACGACTGCGGTTGTTTTTCGAAACGCGCGGGATATTGTTTTTATAATGAGGGAAAGTTTTTAAAAATCGGTTAAAACTTATTATAAAGTCGGTGGGTATGTAATACGGCTGTAACTTACGGCCTTATGACTAACGAAACAGGAACGTATCCGTTATTAGTTCGTTTATAACGATAATAACGGGCTTAATGACCCCAGTTTTTGTAATAATCGTTAACGGATTTTTTTGCAGTTACGAACGCAACATACGATACGTAAAATGTATTTATTAACAGCCCAAAGCTACGGATCCAGGTACATCGTTTTAACGCTTTACGCATTAAAAAGGCTTTACGATGTACCATAATAATACGGAGATTTAGGCGATGGAGTAGGTCCGCCTTTTACTCTTAATTTATAAGAATATGAAAAACAAATATACACGTAAATTTAAGAAATATAAATCGCAAAAGACTTCTGCAAGGTTAAGTTTACAGTATTGGGAGATCTCTGTGGGTAAAGGGGTTCTTACCCGCGGGATAAGGATAAGGTTTATAATCTTAAAAACCTTTTGTTCCTCCTGTTAGGAGTTTAAAGGAAAGAGGAAGGGGGCAAGGGAAAAGGCGGGGATGGTAGCGGCAGCAGGAGATGGGGTAACGACGGCGGCGAAGGTAAATGAGGCCGAAAAGGTAACAGCGGTGGCGAGAGAGAGGTTGGCGGCGGCGGCGGCGGATGGGGTGGTGGTGGCGGCAGAGTATAAGGAGGCTGGGAGGGAGGCAGCGCTAGCGGAAGTTGGCGAGGCCGGGGACGCGGCGGTGGTAGGGATTGAAGCGATAACGACAGAGGTTAAGGAGGTGGCGGCAGCGGGGCTTGGAAGGACCAGGGGGGAGGCGGCTATAAATGAGATTATGTCTGATAAGGTCGGGCTGCTGGCTATAGTCGTGGTAACGGCTATAGCGACAGTGGTAGCAGCGAGGTGACGTTCCTGCGTCAAACGGCATCTAGTGAACCTAAATTTACGCGCCATATATTTAAGGGCAAGATTAGTATATAAGTATTAGTTAAGTATCCTACCCATTAAAGCGGTTTCAATTGGTTTATTAAAATAGAAGTTAAGTTGGATGAGGTTAGAAATTTGTATTAATAATAGATACATGCCTTTAAAGGGAAAGAAGAGAAGTTTTACCTAGACCAATAGCGATATATATTTTTATATTCACCCGATATGTGTAATAACGTCATCACCCCTAAATAATGCCCCTTATAACGCCTACGCAATTATATCTCTATCGGAAATAATATAAACCCCTATTAACAATTATTTCGTTATAGATTGATTATATTAACTAGGTCCTTACTATAATTACCACAACGGTTAGAAATTACTTATTCGAATCATTACAATTACTACCGCGACTAAAAAATACTAATTCGACTTTATATAATTGATACCATAACTATACTATCACTATGAAAACTATTAATTTAAACCTATACAATTTATACCATAACTACATTGTTATTATAAAGCTATATATACGTAATCATTACAACTTCATTATCGATACTAGGCTAATATATATAAGGAATAAAGAAAAGATTACCTATGTTAATATTATTATATATCTTTATAGCTAGTATACATAAGCTAAGTGGCAGCATAATGTATTGCAAGGTACACTCCTATATATTGTATGATAACGTGTTACTCTGTAGTCTGTACTCTTGCAAGATGCAAAGTGTATCATGCGTGGAGTGGTCTAGAATAGATATTTCAAAGCGTACAGAAAAAGGGCTACTGCCCGGATGAGAGGTTCATAACCTCCTATCCGTGGCTTACACTCTCTGTAATGCTTCTTCTGGATCTACTTATCTATCTTTTACTACAACAATACCAATCTTATGATTACTATTCTACTCTTTTTACTTCACGTAAATTGGGTAGAGACCTTACCGATAGTTACATTAACTTTCATACCGTTCTACAAATTTTTGTAAACTCTTAAATTAACTTTGAAAACGCATTAAAACATTTGGCGCGCTTACATCTATTTAGTCATGAACGATAAACTTAAAGAAAGCTGACGAATACATAAACTATCTATTCAAAAACATATTGCTTCACTGAAATGCCTTCAAACACTGAGACCCTAACCTATAGAATAATAAAATCAAAACACTGGGAGAAATTTAAACCCTTTTACGACAAATGATATACGTTATAAACATAATTTTCAAATATTATAATAACGACGTTAAAAGAAGCAACTCATTAGATATTTCCGAAAATATGTTACAAACTGGACGCTGCATATATGGCGTATAAGAAAGGGTACGATTTCAAAAAATACTACGAAGATAATTAAGAAGAAAAGGCATTAATATAACCGGTAGCAATAATAGCCGCATCTCAAAACCCTTAACAACAACGGCTTGGCTTATTCAAATACCAAAGAAAATCAACAATAAAGTCAAAAATACAAAAATTAAAAACGGACACTGGTTAATAAAACGCCAAAAACAGCTTATTTAAATGATAAATAATGGGAATTAAGGAAAGACTCTGTAAATACAGGATAAAAGGCGCTTGGTAAGGCTAAACGCACGTGATAAAGAGTAAACGAAGCTTGAAAAATCGATAAAGGAGAAAAATAACTATAACGGTTATTTTATATGCGGATCGAATACAAACCATTTTCAAAACACACTTTTGAAAAGAGGTATAAACCAAACCACTAGACGAATATAATTAATATGCTTTTCAGTCGTAATAAAAACGACAAAAATGAGGAAAACGGCACTTCCGAAGACAAAACAAATGGCATCAAACGATGATACAAACCTTACGGACGAATAGCCAACAACCATAGCCCTTATCAAAACCTTTCGCTACACCGTTTTCCTACTAATAAAGGTAACCCTATAAAATTTACCAATTTTTCAAAATTATGGGATAAGAACGAAAATTATGATATTGAGCTTTACAACGTTCTCAATAATAAAATCCGCATACTACTAAGTAGTTACAAAAAATAGATATCAAACCTTTACAATTTTATGTAAAACATTTTACCAGATATACTAATCAGGTAAACCGAATAGTAATATATATACCATTTTCCGTAAATATATACTTTTATAGAGTGTTATACCCGATCAAAAATCTATTTTGATGCGGAAATGAATTACAAACTTTAATATAAAAATTAAACGGATAATATTGAGACATCCGTAAAGATCAACTTAAAAACGTTAATAAAACTATATAAGAAGTACCTCCAGAATTATTAGAAAAGTTTGGAAATACCAAACAGCCTATCAAATAAAGTGTAAGAGAAAAGAACTATTTATCTAAACATTTATAGAAGCGAAGGGTAGAAACCCAAACTTTTACTTTACGTCATTTAAATCCGAAAAAGATTTAAACGGTTTTTGTACGATGTTTAAAACATCTTTTAAAACCTCGATAAGTATATAAACAATCTTCTAATTAGTATTCATAGTCGAAAAACCCAAAACTGAAAGTTGAATTAACAAAACAAACCTTGCCGAAACAACTTAACACATTTTGAACTAACTATTTAAAATATACCCAAAATATATAGAAAATGAAAGCCCCAAATACGATTACAAAAGCGAAAGAAACCAAGAAGAAAGCACCGGATACCAAAGGTAAATTAATTCCCAATAAAGATAACCCTAATTAAACGTGAAACTTACTATGTAAACTATAATACCCGCGAAAAAACATACAAAGATATATAGGTTTTTTTAACCGATATATTATATATAATAAAATCGGTAATTAGTTAATCAATTATCTGGTACACAAATAAAACTTGGAACTAAATGAAATTTTTAAACCGATTACCTACCTGAAAACTAAACGAAAACCAATTTTACAATGTATGTAACCGATTACGAAGACGCTTAAAAGAAATTCGACGTTTAATCATACGAATATACCTTTAAAGAAAACGATTTGAAGAAAAACGAAATTGACGTAATCATTCAAAATAAGGAAACTGACTAATAAGTATTTATTAACCTGTAAAATACTTAATTGAATACAACATAAGATTAAATAATAAAAACGGCGTATTAAACACCTTTGGAGTGTGGTAATTTACACTTTCTAGCAGGTACAAAAAACGGTTGCAGAGTATTATGTCAAATACCGATACAACGAAAATCTTAACCGGAGGAAAACGACAAGTAGATGCTTTTACGGTGAAGTTTCCCAAGTTTTGACTCGACCCGATAGAGAAATACTACAAAGTTCAATTCGATAAAGGTAAGGCGTCGTCCCTTGACATAATGGTCGCAAATATACAATTCGACCCAGTTCAGTTTTACGTAATAAATATTAAAAGATTGTTCCTATTATCGTTGACTAATATGAAAGAACTCGAAAGTAAGGTTCAAAATACAAACAACCAATTCGTACGTGTTTCGAATAACATATTCGAACCACTTTGTTTTAAGTTTAAATAACTGTGATTTTCCCAAAAAGCGCGTAAAATTAAAACCAATTATTTAACGTAACTGAAATTAAATATACTATACCGTCTATTTGTACAACCGGCTAGGAAGCGCCTTTTACGAGTTCTTTACGTAACAAGATACACGAATATAGGCAAAACCACTAAAATTTATCAAAAGGTTTTACCACAAATGCTAATTATACCTTAAAGCTTTATAGCAGTTGAATTACGCTTCAAAAACAATGTAAACTTTATTTACTAGGTTATGAAAAATATGATATACCTTAACGGTTAACTTGTACTATACGTCATCGACGTAATAATATTATTTTACGTTGCAAAATTTACGAGAAACGTTGTTATTACAGACTACCAAAATACTTTGCTAAACTGCTAAACAAACGTTTATTTTATGCCGCCAGACTGAATTAGCTGCGATAAAAATACAAATTTCGACTCAAACAAATGATTTACCAAAAGAAATATTACCGGCAGTAAATGTAAATAAACACCAGTAAAGAAATTATCAGGAATCGAAAAATGCAAACGGTATTACAAACCGCTTAAAAACGTATACAGTACTATTTAAATAGATAAAAAGTATAAGTTTTGAAAGGTAAATTTTTAAAAATAGAGGTAAATGCCTTTAATAATACTTTTGGCCTAAATAGATCAATTTTAACACTCTCTTTGTTCGGTAAGTACCCAAAGATCATTATAAACGTAACATCATTACTAGCTACAGTATAAAAATCCAATATTTTTATTGAATCCATAGCAATATTATGCTTTCAGCGAGTCAAGAATGATGTTTCGAAAGTATTAGTAATAAAAAATGATCCACGTAAAACTAGCGTTTTTAACCTACTATTGCATTCTAAAGTCCTGATTTAGAAAACAAAGGAAGGATGGATTAGCCTTTAAATGATTAACGGGTTTAAAGACCACTATATACTTGTAAACCTTCTAACTAATACTAGTTTATTTCGCTAAACGATGATACGAAAGTATGAAAAGAAAAAAATATAGACAATAACGGACTGAAAGCGTAATCCAATAAATGATACTTACCAAAATATTTCTATAATAACGAATCCAAACCACCCCCTAAACTTATATACTCCACGAATAGATGTTTATAACCTTCGCCACTTTATAAAACCAGCTAATTTATATAGGCCAACTGGTACCACGTTGTCGAAGGTGTTTACTTAGCTTAAAAAACAAGAAATATTTTAAACCATTTATTAAAAACTTTTTCATCACCTAAAAAGAAACGACGAACCGTGAATTAGATATAAGATTACATAATAGGGGTGTTATTAAAACTTCATAAAGTCCTTGGAAACCATCAACACACAAAATAATATCTTCTTTAATCTAATAAAACGTTCTCAAAAATATTTCAAACGATATATTTACGCACATATATCTATAAAGCTTCGAAAACACTATTCACTCGAAACAATACTAATTATCCTAAAACCACTTTCAAGATTCATTGAGATTAGTGTATATTAGTATAATATCTATTGAAAGAATTATAAGGAGCGACTCGAAAAGCTAGCTTGATGTTCAACTTATACCTATTAATTTCCACATTATCTTTTAAGGGATTTGCACTTATCTCCGTACAAACTGACTATATAATTATTCTATGTAATACGTCGGTTTCATTTGTAAAAAAGGTGAAACTTAAAAAGGCCAACTTGAAAGAAAAACCCAGCATACGCCTAGCGAAGGATTGCCGAATTAATTTTAACCGTATAATAATCACGCTTGGGAACGACGTTTTAAACCTTGTACAAAAGTAACTATTGGATTCAGTTACCCTTATTAACCTAGCTAATACAAAACGAATGAGCTAGTAAAGATATTAACGCATATTCAAAGCTTGGGATACATCGGTAATATAGCTGAAAACTGTATTAAACCTTTCGGTTGCTGTATAATGTCAAATAAACCATTTAAATGACGTATATAAAGCGTTTAACAAGCTTTTTACGTAGAAAATAAGTAGTACAAAACGCGGTTTACGTTTTGTACCGTTTAATATATATATATTAATGCCTTTTGTTTTCACTAATAACTTTTTCAT
This sequence comes from Anisogramma anomala, assembly GCA_038502455.1. Lineage (NCBI taxonomy): Eukaryota > Fungi > Ascomycota > Sordariomycetes > Diaporthales > Gnomoniaceae > Anisogramma > Anisogramma anomala. The sequence continues at coordinate 2,921,629 of JASMMZ010000002.1, read as the reverse complement.
AACTAATACCAATTATAACTCGTAAATAAAATTTATAATGAGTTTTTGTTAACGACATTCCAACTAGAAACAGGTTTACGTTATATGATAACGTTATTTATCAAAGTTAGGCCAAATATAAACGAATAACTCGGAGTGTTTTGGCTTCGGAAATTTATAGTAAAGTTAAAGTATTCGACTCCGGCATTATTACAATAATGATGACCCTAATAATTATTTAGAACTTTAGTTCAAAACCCTTCCCTTTAGTAATACACACTAAATATTTTCCCCTTTACTAATATCTTGTTAAATGCGGTACGATGAATGAGAAACGCCTTATAATCTTTATTATAACCTTACGCGAATCGCACGAACGCCGCAAAATTGAAAAGATGAGGTGGATTAACGGATAATCAAACCTAGTTGATAGGTTAATAAAAAGCGCTCCGAATAGGGTATCAAAGGGGATTGTATTTATAAATAATCTCTTTATTAACGTTACTAGAAAGGTTTTGCGACCTTACTCTGGTTAGGCATTTTTTCACATTACACTTAATACTTCCCCTTTATATAGCGTATTAAAATCTCTTTAACGTTTCATTAGTCTTCGGATTTACCAGTTGCCAAGATTTAAATATACTATCACTCCTTATATTTAATATTTACGCCGCTTCTAACATAATATAAACCTTCATATTTATCATTGACGTCGTTTCTAATATACTGTTACTCTTATCATTTACTATTAACACTATGTCTAATATATTATCAGTTTTTTATTATTATTTACGACTTCATCAGATTCATTTTTATTTTGTACTTTTAGTATTAGTTACTCACTTTAATCATTTTTAAAAAAAGTGTTTTTTTTACTGTGTAACGTACTGCATTGTAGTTGAATGAGCTGGTAAAATGTAAAAATGAGGCAGCTGATCGCTTTCAAATAGAAGAGGGGAGAGAGGGGTTACGTCGTTGTTATCCTCGTCCTCGTCCTCTTTCTCATTGCCGTCGCCGTTGCCGTTACTACTAACTCTACAGCTACCACCGTTATCGACGACGCCATGGGCGTCGCCGCTGAAAGGAGGGCTACGCGCCTTAGGTTACATACCTTTAGGTAGGAAGCGCGAAGGGTTTTTATTTTTTTCGTGACGACACGCGATAACGTCATCGAATTAGCTTACATAGTATATATTTAAGCCCGCCTTTTGGGCGGAAATAACGGTTGTCGGTTTTTTAGGCTTCCAGTCAACACTTATTACTAATTAGTATCGGTATATTTTAGGTATTACGAATGTGGGTATTTTTTTAACAATCTACCGAATGAGGTATTAAAATAAGAGGTAATAATTGGCTCCTATTAGGATAAGGTATTGAAAAAATAGGTAATTTACCATAGGGACGATACGCATGTAATAAGTTTTTAGCCTATGGCTATAAAAGCACCGGAATGGAAACGTATCTATTACTAATTCTTTCATAACGGTAATAATGTGTTAATGGACCCCGCTTTAACGGTAATTGTTAATAAACTTGCCCGCGATCGCAGACGGAATATGATACGTAAAACGTATCTATTAGCGGCCCAGGGACGCGAACCTGCGTAAGCCATTCCAACGCTTTACGCGTTAAAAAGGACTCGCGATGCATCCTCTTGAGATGTAATTTGAGAAGGCGGCCGAATTCGGCCGCCCCGAACTCTTTTACAAAAACATTTGTATGGCACAAATGAAATAGGAAATAAGTGATACGAACCGCGTTACAGCTCAGCAATATTACGCTTGTGGCGGCGAGGGGTTGCCAAAAGTAATAAAGTCTTTATTTACGACGAAAAGGTAAGGTTTATAACCTTAAAAACCACTCGCTCCTCTCCTTAAGGGGTAAGAGAAAATGGGGAGGAGGAAAAAAGAGAAAAAGGGATAAGGGTTTTATCGGCGATGGCGACGATAGGGGAACCGAAGATAAATATTGAAATCGACGATATAATTCCGGAGCAGACTGGGTTAAGGCTAGGGATAAGTTAGCTGGCGTCAGCGGCATCATTTCTTTTTGTTTACGTTTACGATTCTATGCTAAACGGTTCTAGAAAATCCGATTCTTACGAGTTATCCATTTCAAAAAGCGGTGGAAATGTAGCATTAGTTAAATAATCGTATTATACGAGCTCTTTAAATATTCAATTAAAATAATAGTTTGTTTAAGCGTCTATATCTTAATTGGTTTATTAGGAACTTACCTTATAAGTAGGGGCGCATTGTTAAAGGGGAATGTAAAGAAGTTTTACCTATATTGATAGCGATGTATATTTTTATATTATCCCCAAATACGTGATACTGAAAATGATACCTTTAAAATTTCATATTTATTAGTATTAATAATCTTCTTCATCAATATCATTACTAACTGCCTAAACCAACCAAAGCTAATACTACATATATTATTATTGTGAAAACTAATAATTGAAACCTTTACAATTTATATTGTATTGTAACCACTGTCGTTACTAGAATTTTCAATTGAAATACTAAACGAATTACATTGAAAATACTATTGTTAATAAACTATTAATTAGGATTTGAATCAATTAAACTATTACTATTAAATTACGGATAAGAACCATATCAAAGAAAGTAAAGATTACTTATGTAGATATTGTTATATATCTTTATAGTTAATAAGCGGCTGCGTTGTAAGTTATACTCTTGTAAGGTACACAGTAACGTGTTATTCTGTAAAGTACATTTTTGAAAAGTGTATAATAGTATGCTACTACCTAGAAGGAGCATTGGCAGAGTGTTTGGTAAAATTCAACTATCCTGAAGGGAGATTGGCAGAGTGTATGGTAGAGTGCCACTGCCCGGGTGAGAGCTAATAAGCTCTCATCTGAGGAAAGTATTCTCCGGACGCCCTTTCTCCTTTTAAACTATCTATCTTTAATAAATAATAAAAATCCTCTACTATTACCTTTAAGTTAACGTAACCGGTAAAATAGACCTTACCGATACTAAATAACAGCTTGGAAACCGTTAATAAGTGGTAAAATACTGGTGTTAGATATTATATATATGTTATTGGGGCAACCTGTCGAAACTCCAGCCATACGTATACCATTTTGAACCTGAATTCCGATATAAAAGAGGCAGTCGAGGAGATTTCGAAGGCCTAACTAGGATTTAATGCTCAGAACCGGAGTGATTTTTGTTTTTTGTATTGTTTTTTAAATCTCTTTCCAAGTATTAAAAAGAGGCCAAACAGCATATACACCTATTTGGTTACCGTAAAAAAGGAAATAAAGGTATATAGGTTCACGTAACAAAGTTCAATGTATGTGATGATAACAGTTCGGTTCCTTTTACGCCCATTCGCTCTAACGGTTTTTACACCGTACAACGTCTTAATGAAAAGAGTAGTTTTTAGGTAAATAAAACATATTAGTAAAAAGCGTGGGCGTTACTATTGATGAACGGGTAGGAAACCTAACTGGATGCGATTATTCAATTGATAAAGGTTGTTAAACGTATTAATGGCAAACTCAGGTGTATTGATAACAAATTTGGTAAGTGTATTAATGTAGGTGAAAAGCTATTATTGGATAATGGTTTCAAAAAGAAGTTGAAGGATTGCGACTATAAAACTATGAATGAATAATCGTAATTATAATGATAATAGTAGTGTAAGTTTATTATATATATGGTATTCTTACAAAAGAGACTTTTACACAATTTGGTAATGTTAAGTGAAATTAATCTAAGCCTTCTTATAGGATTAACAAAAAGACCCATTATTATTTTCGGCTAAACTGTAACAGAATTTGAAATCATCGAGAACTAAGATATTCGAAAAATTTAAAAGCGAATCCAAAATCAGGTAGATATGACCTATCTATTTAACTAAATTTTATTTTTTCAACGAGTCATTAAAATGACGTTGAAATTTATTTCGAATTCATAAAATGCTTTTAACGTGATATTCAGATTTTGTCTAGATATTGTTACCAATAAATTCGATAATAGGTGATTAGTAATCGGGAATATACTAACTCGAAAACGGGTTCGAAACAACTCGAATGAGTTGGTTTACGTAAAATTAAACGTATTTCTCTCTCAGAATATAAAATTCGATAAAGTGAAAATTAACAACATATAGAATACGGAATCCGTTATAAAACTAACTTAACTTTTTCAAAAACTTATTTGGTTTATAATTCTTAACAAATGTTAAACGTTATTACCAAGCCGAAACCGTGTTAAAGGAAAACGCTACTTATCTGTTTTTTCTATACAAAATTACGAAATCGTTATTACGGCTTACGCGAATTCTATAAAATAGCTGATACTTTAAATGAAATAGTTAACCTTTATACGCGATTTTGTAATCGGAATAAGTAAATGTTAAACAGTTTATAGTAAGTCAACATAACAGCCGTACGTTATAGAAAACGGGTTGGTACCGATAGTAATTATATTTCTATGATTCAACGTTAATTAACAACCGCGTAATAGGAAAATTTAATTGAATGAAACATAAATAACGGAGAAATGTGAATATATTAAGATTTTATTACAATAGTAGTTAAATATAGTTCAGTTAAGTCAATCATTTTTAAATTTAGTTGATTTTACTCACTACAAATTGCCTACAGTTTGTGGGATTAACTGCATTAACTGAAAGTATAGTACATGAGGTACCCAGTTTAAAGTGAAGCACGGGCCAAAACATTTGAACATACAAATTATCGTGCAGACCGGCTAGCGGTCTACTGAACTTAGAATTTACCACATCATCAATCAGAACTAATTTTAATGCAGTACCAATTACTTCAACCATAGTGATTTGAATAGACTATATTTTAATGATAAAGGCCTACCAATACTGATCCTAACTTATTGGGTTAAGCACAGATAAACTAAATCAAAGAAAAGGCTACTTTCTAGTGGTTACGCTTTGTTTCAATAAGGTAAAGGAAAGATTTTTGCGTGGAGCCTTTATACGTTATGAAGTTGTTTGCGGCAGTAAGTAGAGAAGACTTATAGGCTATGTAGTTGTTCGTGGTAATCTATAAGTAGAGACGGTATCACTAGTACTATTAAAAATACCAATAAACCTTTATTAGACCATTTTTGAAGAAAATAGTGGAGATTAAACAGTGAAAGTCTTAACGATTACCAAGTCGGCAAGTTGGCAAACGGCTAACTTAATATTATTACGGGTACTACTACTGTAAATTTAAAATTGTCAAAACAACTATGTTTTACCCCTTTTAAAAAATACCAATTTTAATGATAAACCTATAGCCTAACATTTCTTTACAATATTTATTCCTTCCACACCTTTAAATCTTCAGTTAAACTTTTTTTTCGCAACTTTTATATTGATATTATCATCAATCATTTTCAAAAAGAACAAATCAATTACTATCGATTCATGTTCGCTAAGCACTTCGACAATGATCTTTTGCTAATAAACGACGATAAAAACCACACCTCCAAACACCTGACAAACTACATTAGATATTATATACTTGATACAAACTTTAGTGGACGTAATAAAGAACCCATCGTTCGCGATAACTTTTACTCATGGTTTAATAAATATATTTTTAACATGTGGAATATGATAGATAAATAAGTAAAGACTGGACTGAAGACTGAATTGTTTAGTAAAAGGGTTAACCTCCTCATAAAAAGAGGAGAGGATGAATATTCTACCAATTTATTATACGAATGCGTAATAGATAAAGACCAATAATGGATTCATGCAAAGTGTAAAGATATCGTTAGCAATAGCATCCCTTCATGCCTCTATATGCATTCGTAAGGTTACGTCAAAACTCAGATAAGTTTCTTAAAAAAATTTATATGAGAATAACGATTGAGTGACATTGGTCGTGAAGAATTAATTGATTTATATAAAGCAAGCCTTTAAGTTCATCCTTCAATCAAATAGAAACCTTGACGTACCCTTTAATACTAGGAAGAGTATTATCAAGTCTCCTGCGGCGGAAACCCTGAAACATCTTTCTTTTGAACCCTTTAGTTCGTCTAGTTTCAACAGCTAAATTAAGAAAAGAGAGGCTTTACGAGTACGCATATTGTAGGTAAAATTATTAGCTCCCCCCCCCTAAATTCGACCAGGGGTAACTATCCTACCTACCAACAACAGTACTTTATTCAATACCAGTCGAGGGATTCAGAGGGTCAATACAATTAATATATTAATATTATTCTTCAATACGTCTCCATGGTGGATATGGATAACCGGTCAGGTATTAAGTTCGTTAAAATCTGTAAAGAAAAGGAAAAATATAAGGATAAATTGTATAACCTCCTAAACGTCAACTTCATACCATTCTTCAACATCTGTCGCAAAATAATGGTTCAATTGCCAGGCTTTTACTCGTTATTTCAGTATTCCTACCGGTTAAGCCTAGGATTATTACCTTTAGTATTTGATGAATTGTTTTTTCCCTCAAAGAATTTACGATGGTTTCAAAGGTCACTTCGAATACGATATTAACTTCACTCAATACCATAAAAACTGGAACATTATTAAGTGATCTAATATATGAGATAATAATAAAGAGTCGAAAAGTAAAATTTATCTTTTTAAACAGATGCTTAATATGCTAATGTTTTTCCAATAAGTAAGAGAGAATGTAGATGTTGGTAAGGGCATATTATATTAGTAGGCTCTGTAAGATATTACGGGTTACTGTCATGACCCAGACAGCGGTTGGGTCAGGAAACAGGCCAGTATGCAACTATGCCACTTAGAAGCTTAAAGTCTAACACATCAGGCGGGGAACATCTTTTATGTCAGTCAAGATGACTAAGCAAAGTCACGTGATGGATTATGGAGGATCATAGCGATCCATTATGATCCAACCAAGAACAGTACTGAAGATGGTATAAAGGATAAAGAATATAAGGACACGGTCAGTACTACATAGATAGTATTTCCTTCATAGCTCTTCAGTTGTCAATCTAAGTATTCAGTCTACACATCTGAATAGCCTCAAGGCTTTTGATCATTACTTGCACGGTTGCGATATTGTTCACTCAGCACCTCTGCTACCTTTTTGATAATATAAACCCTCTAACACCTTCTATATACTCACGGGTATTTAGTGTGATCATTATAGTTATAAAGAGTTCGAATATGCCTTACAATACTCTAAAACTATTTATAAAAGATTTTTTTAGCTAGTTAAATTTATCGTTGGCGATCTTGATCACTTATATCTCAAACTCAGCTAGTATATACTCTCAAGCTCCAAAGTTCATCGACGACGAAGCAAACTCCTCCTACGCATACTGTATCGAGTTCAACTATAGAAGACCCAATTAGTACGGTTAATGGAAGTCTTGAACCTATGGATGTGACTAAATCACATATGGAGGAGGGTATTATTTTCCTATAGGGTCTTTAACTTAACTAAGCAAAATCATTTTAAACGTTGAAATATATGAAATTTACGGTATATAAGACTATTCATTAACATATCAAACTTCTTCTAACTGAAAAGCTAAACAGTTAATATATCATATACAATTCCCTCCCAATTTTGATTGAACTTACATCGTTCACTATATAAACTTTGAAGGGAATTATATTACTGATAAAGAATATAAGCCTAAAGTTATCGGCTGGTATAAATATATTAACACCGGTTAAAAAGTAATATAATAACTCGTAGACCACGTCTTTCTATACCGTATAATAGGAAAAATCCCCTATTACCGATATAACGATAAATACCTTAGCCTTATATACCTATTTACTATTTAAGACTGTTACGCTAAACATGTTTTTAAGGTATTATGCCGAATATTAGCGCAATACGGTTTTTAATAGAAAACTATTCGTAATACGTCGCATTTCAAAGAGATAATAATACTGTTACTGTTGGAATAGTATTATATGCAGTGCAGTAGGTCAACTTTATTTACAGTAAAGTTGACCGTATTGCAAGTGTATTGCTTTGTGCGGACTTACCGCATTGAGTGTAAGTCGAGTGCAATACACTACACTTCACTCTAGGGCACGGGCCAATCAGTTGGCCATACAAATTACAGTGCAGACCGGCTAGCAGTCTGCCAAACCTAGAACAATACATCCACCATCTGACAATGCAATATTACTGTTAATTCGACCAATCGAATCGATAACATTACAACGTCTAAGGCCTACCAAAAGTTACGGAACTTGACTATACAGGTGCCGGTAAGGCCAAAGTTGGCCTTCGCCTTAAAAAAGAGCCCTTTTCACTGGGATCGACAACTATCACTACCGTTGTTAGTCTTGTTGTTTTCCATATTTTGAAATATCTTAACCCTTCTTTCCTTTGCTTTAAAGATGAAAAAACTCACTGATATTAACATTAACGTTTATATTAATAAATCAGTTAAAGTTAAGCGCGGCAAAAGGTTTCTACTTAACTTTGAGTGGGGGCACCTTTATTTTTTGAAGGGTTAAAGGTAATGGTATTGAACGTAATGGAGTCGGAACTTCGTTAATTATATCGTTGGTTTAACTAGCGGCGACTAACGGGCTTTATAAGGTTTTAAAGGCGGCTAGTTACGAACATGTGGACTTGCTAGTACTAAAGACAATGAAACGGCTTTATTATTAATGCTGAATATATTTCTAAAGTCCTTTAAAGTTTTAGTTTTCCTTTAAACAAAATTAAAACTTTAATTTTAAAGTTTTCGTAATAGTTTTCTACTTGTATACGAAGTTAATAATTTATATCATTAACTCCGATACGACTTTTCAAGGTGTTTAGTTAATGAAAACTATTACGGTGAAGGAAATATAGGAGGTACAGCGTACTTCACGGATTAAAACGTATCCGAGGTTAATAAATGTGTTGATTTACGACGCCTGTACCAACTTTGTTATGATAGAGTTTTAAATTAATAACAACTTGATAAATATTAAGTACAAACAGGTTTCGTTAAAGCTTATCAGGGTATTAGTAAATTCAAATGGTTTTATATTCTTTTACAAAGGGTTTTTAATATTATCACCCTGGAAATTAAAAACTTTACAAGTTGAAAGGGATGGTTTAAAATAGTATTAAAGGGCTTGAATGATACTGTTATCTGTAATGGCTTGATATTAACGTTATTAATATTTAATTCTTTCCTAAAAATAATGATCAAGTCGTTACTATCGTTAAATTACCAAAAACGTGTTATGGTATATAGTAAAGCCTTAAAAGAATTGAGAAAGTAATTGGTACGCCGTTAGGTTAACGATGCTTTCATTACGAGGAATGGACTATCTATAATAGATGTGCTATCCCTATCCCTTTCAAGTGAAGTTCTTACGTGACGAAAGCCATGTGAATATAATGGACCTTACGAAATCTTAAATAATACTAATTTAAACGTAATAATTAAAACTACCAACGGCTCCGTTACTTTCCAGACGATATAAATTAAGACATATAAAAGATCCTTTAAGTCTAATAGACAATCCTTATGTCAAATAACTTTGAGCCGACCAAATCAGCTAATATAATCCATTCGAGCCGATTTTCGATGAACTAATGGAGCTTCAACAATGTGAAAAACCTCCTAAAAAGAATATATTCTAAAAGGAAGGATGGTAATGAGAACTATAAGTTCAGAAGGGTATACAAAACGACGTGTATATTTTAAAAGGAAAGTTCTGACGGAAAACTTGTCCTTGAGTTACACGTGGAAGGTATTATCAATATATTGATAAAACCCTTTTAGAAAAGCGACTGGCTAAAGATCAATGGTCTTTTCGTATACGGAGTTGTTAAACTCGTATTTTTAACGTAATTCAAAAGTGAAGATGTTATCATTTTTAAGTTAATGATAGTTTACTATGTTGCAAGTAAGATTAAATATCGGCCGTATGAAACGTTACGGCTGATCTTTCAAGAGTAAAGTGATAAAAGTATAAATTATGTCTTTATTTAATAGCATATATGTTGGTAAGGTCTCTATTCACGTGCATGTAAATGAAAGAGTAATCGTAAGATTGATATTGTAGTAAAAGATAGATGATAGGTTAGGAAGAAGCATTCCAGCGATTGTACGCCACGTATGAAAGGTTATAAACCGCTCCTCTGGGCAGTAGCCTTTTTGCAATGCACTCTGAAATAATCCTTTTAGATCGTACCACGTATAATACACTTTATACCTTGCAAGAGTAAAGCCAGTAGTATGATATGTTATCGTAAACTCTATAGGAATATACTTTACAATATAGTGCATTGCCACTTGACCTATATATATTAGCTATAAGGGTATATAGTAATATCTACACAGGTAATATTTTCTTTCTTCTTTATATATTCCGTACTCATACCCTAATAATAACAGTGTAATTACAGCACAATTTGTAAAGGTTCCAATTAGTAGCTTTTGTAATGATAGTGTAGTTGCAGTATCAATTTCAAAGGTTTAAATTAGTAGCTTTTGTAATGATAATGTTGTTACGGTACCAATTGTAGAGGTTTGAATTTGTAATTCCTATAATAACAGTGTAGTTATGGTACTAATTGTAAAAGTTCGAATTATTAATTCTTGGCTACGGTGGTAATTATAGTAAGATCTTGGTTAATATAATTAATAGGTAGTGATAAAGTTGTTAATGACATCTTTTATTATTCCAAATAAGGGTATAATTACGCAAGTATTGGTAGGCTTTAGATATTGCAACGTTTTCGATTCGATTGGTCTTCAAAGTAACAGTAGTATTGCAGTAGTCAGATGGTGGATGTATTATTCTAGGTTTGGCAGACCGCTAGCCGGTCTAGACTGTAATTTGTATGGTCAATTGCTTAGTCTGTGCTCTAGAGTGAAGTGCAACGTACTATACTCAACTTATATCCAATGTGGTCAGTCTGCACAAAGCAATATACTTGTAGTGCAGTTAACTTTAATATAAGTAAAGTTAATCTACTACACTATATATAATATTATTTCAATACTGGAGGCTTTTTAGTTTGTACGCGCACGCCAGTGTGACTAATCAATCTTTTCCGGTTGCTACTAAATTACCTCCTCATTAACTGGCCAGAGTCCGATCAATTCTAGTTAACTCCCATATTAAATTGCATTTAATTGCATGTAAATTGACCCCGTTTGATCTTAATTACTCTATTGCTCTGAAATCCGAGTTTATTAACCCCCGCAAAAAGTTCTTTCGCCATAGCCTTTTGCAACTTTAACTATACTATTCAAACAGGTCGCTATCCTCGATCTCCTAACAGTCTTTCAATTTGCTAACATATCCTTATTCGTCGTCACGTGATCTAAGCTTTCCGGAAGGTCTATTCACATAGCCCTTAATGCGTATAGTCAGCTTATTACTATCTATAAACCTTTCCAAGGCTTTGTTTGACATAGCTTTTATTATGGTATTTATAGGATTATCTTTACCATCGATCTATCGGAACTCCTTAATCTCCCTCCTTTCATAAGCTTTTCAAAGTGCCATTACGTCGATCATCAGGCGTTTTTTACTAGTGGTTCCAAGCTTTAAAAGGCATGCGAAGAGGTTCTATAAGTTGGTACAAATTACCACCGGAATAAAAGTAATCCGTAACTACCTGATAATATGGATAATGGTTTTCCACAGTGTTATACCTAAGTTAAAGCCCGCTATTATACCATAGACTTCCGAAGTCAATACGCTTCGTATAATCCTTTTACACTTGACGGAAGTCTAGTGAATTAGGTTGCCGATAATACTAAACCGATTTTCCCGTTTATCTTCGTTAACGAGAGTCATTAAGAAGCTGATTTGTAAAGGTAAATCGGTATTATTTGTAAAGAACCCGTTCGTAAAAATTATTCATTTGGCCTTTAAAAGGTCGATTAACATTATATTAATTTCGCGGTCCAGGTTTTGTATTTACTACTCCAAACTGTTATTTAATCGATTAAAGTCTTTATACATTGATGTTTGTATTTGTACCGTACTAGATAAATCGTATAAGGCTTCCGGTTAGCATAGTGTAGAAATATAACTACCCCGTATACGTTTTTTTAAGTACCATTAAACCCTAAACTTATTAATCTTATCGAGTATAGTAAAAATAGCGTCCTAACCCTTTTAAAGAAAGTTTAAGCTAGTATCAATACTAAGTATACAGATTAAAGATCCATTAAAGTTAAATTGATTATTTTCCATTAACATCGTTATTGACTTGTAATTTTAAAACTTAAAGTCTTCGATGGATTGTTTTTTTAGTATTACAAAGCTAGATGTTCTGATTAAAAGGGTATCGTTAGTTTATATATTTATTATGGTGAAGTCTTTCTTTTACGTTCCCAATAAACAAGGATCGTATATTAAAGATTTTATCGTTAACCTGGATTTAAAGTGCGCCCAGTAGGTTAGGAACTAGTAAACGCTTAATTTAGCTAATCTATATAGTGTTTTAATATACGCATTACTATTTTTAATAGGTAGATAACATGGAGTTCTTGTAACAGCTCTAATAATATAATATGTTGTAAATCCTTTGCTAATTATATATAAGTTTACGTAATATCAAGGCTATTAAGTATAAACTTACCTTTAGTCCTAGCTAACAAATTTATTTGCAAAGTAATTACTTAATGTTGGCTAATCTTTTAAATTGTTAGTAATTACATAAGGATCCAGTCCTTAACTTTATCGTTGTATCATTAAGCGATTAGCGGTGAATTTTAATATAGCTACCACGTAGTTTTACCTTTAATCTCGTAAATAATCCTCGACTTAAAATCGTAATATTCGGGTTTTAAAGGTTAAAGTTAGCCTTGAACACAAATTATATTATACCTCAAGTTAATAGGCTATCGATCTAGATCTTGTCGTCTTTCTTAAAAGGTTTTCTGGGAGTCTTAATAATTCCTTGAACCCTAAGTTTTACTGTCAAATTTTCGTTATCCTTATCTTTCTTGCTTACCCAAGTAGTATTGTAAATACAATCCGGGTGTATATTTCTCTTTTTAGCATTCCTTTTTTAGGGGTTGTTCGCGTCAGCGGCGTTTTATTAGCTTATAGATAATGAGAAAAGAAGGTTTGTATTAACTTTATCACATAACCAAAGAATATTCATCGTGAGTAATTCTAATGTAAGGCTTAACTTAAGTAGTTCGAAAAAACATCAGATCGTTAGCAATTATCATAACCACTTTAAAGTTTGAGATATTTAACATCTTATAAAGCCTTTCCCATTTACCCGGCTTCCGCTATACGAAAAATTTACTTTACAATGATAAAGAAAGTACGTCGATTGTTTAAGCTCTTTTTTAATATTGAAGGCGTTATTAACTTGACGGCATGCCAATTCTCTTCGTAGTTCCCTTAAAGTTTTTTCATAAGCCATAACATGTTTTTAAGTACTTTTCAAATGCGGAGATTTACTCGTCAGGCGTAGGTACGCTCAAAAGACCAGTAACGATGGTATTAGGTCGTTAGGGTCTACAATATCGTTTCAACCCTTTATTACCATTTGTAAACGTATCTCCGGATCCGTAAAACTTTCAATTTCCAACGTAAGGATAATATACGTTTGGCGAAGTAGGGCGTGTACCCTTTTAACCTTTTTAATGCTTTAGTGGAATTTTATAGATATCTATTTGTATTGAATACCCATTATCTTAGTATTTTCCTGAAACTACACCGCCGCAAAGTTGGTACCGGTATCGTGGACGACGACGTTAAGTGGACCCAGGTACATATTAATTCACAGCATCCTTAACGTTTTCCACGTATCTTTTACCGAAAGGGACTTTAGCAACTTGGCTTCATGGAAAAAGGTTGCAAAGTCAACGACGTAAAGAATAGGCTTGTTATCTAATTAAAATACATTAATGAATATTTTATAATTAAAGGCCTTATCATTTTTAATATAAACTTGAATTTTTGGAGGGCTTGTGTATGCGTTTGACTGTTGTGGAAAAGCCTTTTAATGGCTTTTAGGGAAGAGTATTTTAAATCGTTATACCTTGCAGACTTTAGGACTTTATATAGTTTGTTAATAGCTGGGTAGTTAAAACACCGGTGTAGTTAACGTATCTTCGGCTTCGTTAAAATTAAAACCACTGCTTCCGAGTCTTAAAAATAAAACCATAGGTTATCCGACTTAAAGGAGAATAGAAACCTTTAGCCGTTTTTAATCAGCTCGTCTACATTAATATTAACGTTAAAGCCGAGAATTTTTTTTATCCTTTAAGTAAAGTAAACAAGGGGTAGTAGATTTAATGATGTAGAACGTAATTGTTTTCACAATAGTTTAAATTACTGTTATCTTCAGTAACGATAGTTTTTCGCCTAGGTTAAAGTTAACTTGAGCCTTGCTAGAATCGTAACGATTAATCTCTATAGCTGTAGTGATTTTTCTCTGTAGCGTTATATACTACAAATAGCCTTCTATTCAGTACCTTTTCGCTCTAATGTCTGACATAATACTTTAAAACGTATAATTCGCGTAACTATTGCAAAAGTTAAAGGTATGTAAGGGGTTAGGGGTATAGCTAGGATAAAGTTAAGGGTCTTTACCATCCAAATGGTATAAAAAGGTATAGTCGGCTAGTTAATAGGCCGTTGTATTAAAAATAGTGTCTTCGTATCACTTAATCTGCTTAGGGGTGTTGACGATGTTAGTTAGTTTATCGCCTTTAGTATTTGTAACCTGGTTTAAGCAATCTTATTTCGAAATATCAGGGTACTAAACCTAATACGTTGCTCTTTTTATTGTTACGTTCGGCGAAGGGGTGGCGAGTCGACTAATAGCTGGCTTTATTACAAATCTAATATCTTATGATATTATTACGACAATAGTGCTTGCAGTTAACGGGTCCGCCTGAATCTTGTTGGCGTCAACATAGTTATTGCCTTTAATTTGAGGTCGAGATTAGTAGGCCTAACTTTAGGCGTTGCAGGCGCCTGTATTTGCAGTTGACGTAATTAACCACCGTAAAGTCTTCCTTATTTATGTTAAGGAAGTCACCGGCTTAGGAATATATACCGAACGAGTTTGGTATACGTGTCATCAAGATGGTAAAAAAGGAACGTAACTGGTTAAAAAAGCTTTTATAGGTTACATTTGAACTTTATAGGGAGTATTCGAATTTACTAACGCTTGTAATAACTGCCCATAACTATTTTCGAAGTGTGGCTTTACTAGCGTAAGATTTTCCTCATGCTTTTTAATATATTATTGACTTATTAATCATTCAATTCAAAATATTCAATAGTGATTTCTCCTTTTTTTTCCTTCATTTTTATTATAGTTTATCGCGTGGTAGTTCAGTTTGTATGATATTTTATAAAGTTGATATTGTATTCGAAGTGGCCCTTTATGTTATCGTAAATTTCGCGGAATGTAGTAGCGTTTGTGAGAAAGGTGAAATAGTAGTTTTTGGCGTGACCTTTAAGTATTCCGAGGAATAGTAAGGAAAAACTAAAAGGTGAGATCTCTATCTACTTCCAAATATTTAGAAAAGACACTATTTTATTGTTGAAAAGGTTGTAAAGTTTTCCGTTATACTTTTTTATATCGTTTCAAATTTTGGTAAAGTCTGTTATTAACTTGTAGTTAATATTAACTATCTTAATGATTCTTAAAGAAACGTTGCGATAGTTATTTTAGGCTTAGTTGGTGCTTCCTGTCGACTTAAATCTTAAAGGTTTTAAGGCACAATGCTAAGGGTAATTGCTAGTCGTTTGACCCGATGGGTAAAGTCTTGTAGTAGGGCTTATAGTCGGTTTACGTACGTAGGCAAGTTTAAAGAGAAAGGTTTTTTAAAGTGTTTGGCAATTTTAGTGCTAAGGGTCAATGAGTTTTTGGAGGTTTTGAGAAGCCTAACAATCTAGTTTAATTAACTGGTATAGAGCGTCAACGTTAATACCTCTGGCTGCATTGGTAACCATTACTTCGCGTACTTTTTTACCATTAAGGGTGTACTCCGCGTTGTTACGTGGTGGTACTAAACCTCTGAATAAGTTAACAGGTTCCTTATCGTTAACATGTAAGGAGGTTTAACTTAGCTAAAGGTGAAGGGGAGATCCTTTAAATCTTGTGTAAGAGCGTTGAGGTTCCTTAATGGCTTTACCTTTTCTTTCAGGGTCCTATGAATATTCTTTAAGCTGGGCTAGCTTAAAAAAAGTTTTTTATATTCCCTTTAAAGCTCTGTCTGGTATGTAAATTCCCTGCCTCTGGACTTTTATCCTTAACTTAGCCTTAATGTAACGTTAGATATTTTCCCATATATTTAGTATCTAATAGTTAAAAAATTCGCGGAAATTTTGAAAAGAATTAGTGCCTCGGCTAAACTTTTCCCCGGCATCAGTTTCGAGTATGTACTAACCAACGTAGTTGGTTAGGTGGGCTTTAGTTAAGGCTTTAACAACATCCGTAAATTAGAGTTAATGGTCGTAGTTAGTAACGAAGATTGATCCGAGGTTTTTTTTATTTAGGGTCGTTAATTGCATTAAAGTGAGCGTTAGCGGTAGACATTTTAAGGTTTGAGTTTGTGTAGGATGTAATAGGCGTATAGGGCGAAAGGCTTAATGATCTTAATGCGTAAGGACTTAATGTTTTAAGATAGAGTCGCGTAGAAACTTGACGACTTGGTGAGAGGTCGCGTAACGTGTTTTTTTTAACGCGACTTATTGTTTTCTCTTAGAATAACGAACTTGACGATCGGCGTAGCGTAATGAGTGAAAAAGAGTAAAGTAAGGTAAAGGTTTGGTGTATAGGGGTAAGGACGAAGGTCGGTGGTGGTGGTAAAGGTCGAAGGTTATTTGTTGAGGTTGTTCAGCGTAGGGATTTCGTCGTTTTTATAGTAGTAATACCAGTAGTAATACTAACTTAACTGTTTGCTAACTTGCCGAACTTTAAGACTTTTGAAAGTTAATCTTAACGTTTTTAATAAGGATTAATAAAGATTTCTTGGTGTTTTCGATAGCGATACCGTCGCTTACTTTTAGATTTCCGTTGGAAGACTAACGTAACCCAAAAGTTTTCTCTGTTTTCCTGCCGTTGGAAGACTGTCTTAGTACTAATAAATGCACTTTACAAGAATCTTTCCTTTACCCTAGCAATAAACGTAAAGCGTAACCAGAAAAGTAACTTTTTTTCTACTTAGATTATCTGTGCGTAACCTAATAAGCAAATACTAATTAGTTTTGGTAGGCCTTAGACGTTACAACGTTATCGATTTGATTGGTCTTCGAAGTAACAGTAGTATTACAGTAGTCAAATGGTGGATGTATTGTTTTAGGTTTGGCAGACCGCTAGTTGGTTGTAATGATCACATCAAATACCCGTGAGTGGAGGGAAGGTGTCAAAGGATTTATGTTATTAAGAAGGTAGCAGAGGTGCTGAGTGAACAATATCGCAACCATGCAAGTAATAATCAAAAGCCGTTAGGCTATTCAGATGTGTAGACTGAATACTTAGATTGACAACTGAAGAATTATAAAAGAAATACTATCTATGTGGTAATAACTGTGTCTTTAAATATCCGCGCCTTCATATCATTTTCAATAATGGATAGCTTGGAAAGCAAAATATCCAACATGTTCTATGCGTCCGTGCGTTAACCCTAACCCTGGGTTGCTGACATAAAAGATGTTCCCTGCTTAATGTGTTGGATATTAGGCTCTTAATAGCGCAGCCGACCGCTGGCCTGTTTCATTACCTGCAGTTGGTCTTTGGATCATAACACCGGTCTGCACTGTAATTTGTATGGCCAATTGCTTGGCCCGCTCCCTAGAGTGAAGTGCAGCGTACTGCACTCGACTTACACCCAATGCGGTAAGTCCGCACAAAGCAATACACTTGTAGTACAGTCAACTTTACTGCAAGTAAAGTTGACCTACTGCACTTCATGTAATATTATTCCAACAGCAAGTGTTATAAGGGTGATTGCGTAAGGGTGATGACGCTGTTACGTATTTTAGGTTAGTATAAAAAGATATATTACCATCGGTTTAAGTGAAACTTATTCATTTTTCCCTTTTAAAAGCGCGTATCCAAAGCTAATACTAATTCCTATTCCAATTTAACTCAACCTTCATTTTAAAAACCCAATCAAAACCGCTCTGATAGGTAGGTCATTCGATCAATACATATATACTAACCTTACCTTTCGATAAATACCGCGTAAAAACAGGTTTGTAAAGCGCCGTTTAACGCGTAAGCGCCGCGGCACCGTCGTCGCTGCCGCTATCGCCGCCTATACTACTACTACCATTACCAGTAGCCCGCCCTCGTCGGGTATTATATCGTTTATAATCACCTTTCTCCCGACCTCGCTATGCCCCACTGCTGCCGTTACTCTTTTCCTGACCTCGCTATTTCCTGCCACCACCGCCTCCCCTTCAGCCTCGCCTTCCCCCGCCGCCGCCGCTACCTCCTTTTCTCCTCTTTCCCCTTCTCTTTTTCCCTCCAGCTCCCAAGGAGAAGAGCAAAAGGCTTATAAAGTTATAAACCTTACCTTTTTCCCGCGGATAAAAACCCCCCTACATGCGAGGACCCCCTGACATTGTAAGTGTAACTTAGTAAAGCTCTGCTGTAATTCGCATTCCCTAAATCTACCCGTTTATTTACCTCTAATATTTCTTTGTATAAGGAACATGAAGCGAACCTGATTTGCTACCTAGAGCTCCGTATCACCAAAGTACATCGCGAACCCTCTTTAATGCATAAGGTGTTAAAGCAACATACATGGGTCCGTAGCCTCAAGCATTTAATAAATATGCCTTAAGTGCCATATATCGCGTCCGCGGTTACAGGAAAATCTATTAGTGATTACTACGAAAGCGGAGGTCGCTCGTCCTGCTATTATCGTTACGAACAGACTAATAATAGATACGCCCCCATTCCATTAATTCTAAAACCGTAAGCCGAAGTCGTATTATGGGCCCGTCAACTTTATAATAAGTTTCGACCGAACCCTAAAAATCATTTTTTTAAAAGTAATACTCACAGCACTCGTAAAAATTACTGCGTTAATAAATAACCAAAACAAACTGATACTAATTAGTAATATGCGCTAATCGGCAAACCAAAAAGTCGGCGGCTGCCATCGTCGCCTCGAAACGAGGCCTACGTATATACTACATAAAAGAGTTCGATGACATTATCTCGCGTCGCCGTAAAAAGTGTAAAACCCCCCCCGCGCTTTTACCTAAGGGTATACAACATAAGACGCGGTACCATATCCTTGTTAACGCCAATAACGTAGATAGCAGTAATAGTAGTAACGCTAACACAAAGGAGAAAGAAGACGAAAGGGATGGTAAGAATGCGATGGCGTCGTCTTCTCCCTTTTGTTTTAATAGTAAATAATAGCCCCTTATAATCGGGCCGACACTGCCGGCTATAATATAATACGCTACATAGTATTTTTATTGCTTTTCTAAAAATCATCATAATACGAGTAACAAATATACCTAATGGAGCTGGGGTACGTAAAAGAAAAATTATTAATATATTAAAAGCGATATGAAGTTGTAAATTCGAACCAAAAAGGGTAAATAATAAAAGAATACAGTAAGACAGAAAGGTGTATAACAAAATATAACAATATATTAAAATCAGCGCGAAATGGTAAATGTAAATAAAGGTAAAGTTGTAAAGCCGGTGTAAATATAAGTTGTACACTATGTTATAAATCCGGAATCATCTTAGATAATAGATTTCGAACCATATAAAAGCGTAAAACAAATAAAAACGCAAGGTATCGTATATTAACTTTATGAGGTTCGTAAAAACTTTTCAACAATACTGAAAAATAGCGTGTTTATCAATATAAGCGTTTTTAACGTTTTATTCGATGTAACCTTTGTTATTACGTCTGTCGAGCTGAATTTCCCATCGATCCACTGCGTTTCCTGGATTTACCAGCATTTATACGATTCGCATAAAGTTATAATTTCAATTATCAAACGTTTTTCGTTAGTAGTACCCAGTTTAAATACACGTTTATAAAGCGAAAAAAAGTTAATATATATATATAAAAGGAACAGGGCCTAAACTAAAGTTAAAATAATCATTTGGATCGTTATTACCGTGGATATTACTATATACCTTCATAGATAGTATACATAGAGTAAGTATCAGTGCACTGTATTGCAGAGTGCACGATAACGTATCACACTGCAGGCTACACTCTTGCAAGACGCAAAGTGCTCCATGCATGGATCTGTTTGGAATAACTATTCAAGACCGAACGATAATACATGAATCGGTCTAGAATAACTATATCAAATCGAACGGCAATATGTGAAGCGGTTTAGAGTAGTACGCTTTAGATGAGAACTTATAAACCCTCACCTGTGGCGTATATCTTTAGATACTCCTTCGTATTATTATCTTTTTATACAACTACCAATTTAACGATTAATTTTTCAAAGACTTTATTCCACATAAATACTACGGTTTAAAACCTTATCGATACTAATTAGTAGCTGACTCAGTTAATTACAAATAGTATAGGGGAAAAAAGACAAATATACATTAAATACTTAGAACAGGATATTATAAAGATCCCAATTATTTGTGTTTTAATACTTTGTTTTTACAAGAATTACACATCGACATGAAAAAAAACTATAAAAACTAAGTAACTTAAAAAAGGAAAACTTTAACACAATACTATCAACCCTAATTTGGCGTTCTATTTTTTAAAATCCCCGTTACGTTACCATTAACCCTTATTTAGCGATTTGATCTACCCGGTCATTTCTTAAAAAGCGTATTATTATGTATTAGGCTACGTAAGCTTAAACTACTAAGTTTCGGAACCTTTAATTAGGACCTATCCGATTTTCGACATTTAACTCGCTCCCTTACTTTAAATGCGGTTACGAAACGCTTATCCGAGTCAATCGCTTTAGCTAGAGCTGTTACGTATAAATTAAACAAACCGATTACCCTATTAAGTTCGGTTACTGTACAATAATCCGAACCGATTACCAAATACTGGATCATATAATACACTTCCCTATAATTACACATTTCTTTTTACCCCGTTCTCCGTACACTTCCTTTACCTTATTCGCTTTTTCGCGTTCGTTTTACATGTGTTGGATTTTGTTTTCGTTACGTTTAAGTTTCTCTAGTCGTGAAGCTAACGTATCGTTAATAGGTAATGACAAAATTAATTTAAAACGTTTGATTAATTTATGGTTATGTTTTATTTATCGTTCAAGATTTATTTATTTTAGTAAACATTAGTAGGGCCTGTTTTAATCACTTTGATTACTTTATTGATTTTTTATTTCAAACTCATCATGTTAAAGGTTAAAATCCGAATATACCCACATTTTATTACGACGCGAAATCACTAATTTAAACCGTTTTAATATAGCAAATATATATACAACCCACTCAAAACGCCTATAGTTATAGCTCTAAAACCAATATTACTAAAGAAGGCTAACGTTAACTTCGATCTTTTAGTCAAGAATATAGGAATTAGGAAGGTTATGATGTAAGAAATCGACTTAAGCTTTTAAGACAATATGATTAATTCACAAATTGAGGAACTCGATTTATACGCAAAAAAATATATATATTTTAGCCGTTATAATACGTTACTAGTAAGAAAAAGCCTAAGGACCTAACTTATTAAATCATTTCCATAAAAACTTTTCGAACTGGATGTTAAATATATAAGAAATAGTAAATCCTACTTTTACTAAAGCCTTACGAATTCAATTACAAATTAAAGGTATTAATACCTCAAAAGGTAGAAATAGCTTGTGGATCTTACTATATACCCTTATAGATAGTATACATAGGCCAAAAGGCAGTGTAATGTATTGCAGGGTGTACTCTTGCAGGGTGCACGATAATGTGTCATGCTGCAGGCTGCACTCTTGCAAGACAAAAAAGTTTACCATGCATGGATCGGTCTGGAATGCTATTCCAGACCGACAGCAATGCGTGGAGTGATCTAGAATAAGTATTCCAGAGTCATACGTTCTGGGCGAAGGGCTTATAAGCCCTTACCTATAACGTATACCTCTAGATACTTCTTTTTGATAAACTTCATCTTTACTATACTACAAATACCAATCATCATGATTACTCTTCTAAGTTACCTTTTTACGTAAATAGGTCTTTTACATCCTATCGAAATAGCCGCCTTACAAAGATTTATTCGAAATGATACCATTCGTCAACGTATCAAACTAAAAGAATAAAGATTTATACTTAACGAAATTTGTAAAAGGATTGTACGTTATAAAGTAAAAAAAACTATTGTTAAAACGACGAAGACGAGGTGTAAAACAATATAGTCTTATACCTATATTATAAGCCAAAGATAGAGACATAAAGAAAAAAACAATTATAATCCTTATTTATTACGTAAGTGTTATGGTCCGACTTACGATGGTAAGCCAAGTAGGTGCCAAATGGGATATACTATTGAGGTGCAGAGGAAAACTAAAAGAGGCTACCGTAGCCCAACGTGAAAAGCTTTTGGGCAGAGCTAATGACCAGCTCGTTACGTACCCTTATACGTGCCGTATACGGACCGTGCTCTGTCCGTATAGGGACCGTGTTCGGCCTATACCCGGATCGTGCCTTGTCCGTACCCGGGCCGGGCCTAAGTCGGGCATTGCCTATTTCGTTACGTATATAGTTACATAATCTTTAGGTTTAATAACCAACGGCTTAAGTTTATAACATTCACCCTTTTCCCTGAATATTGTAAAGACTACGGCGCTTTTTTAGATAAACACCGGACGCGGACTATGCCTGCTTAATACGCGGGTCAAGCGTAAGCCGATAATATTATGTTGAATATATAGTATAACGTATCCGTTAACGCGCCATATAAGGCATTTTTCTTGTCGTCAGCGCCGTATAACGTATACATTAATACGCCGTGTAAGACTTCCTTTTTGTCGCGAGCGCTGTATAACGTATCTGTTGACGCGTCGTATAAAGTATCCTTTTTACCGCCGGCACCGTATAACGTATCCGTTAACGTATCATATAAAGTTGCGCTTTTGTTTTTAGTATAGAATAACGCGTCCTGTATAACATATAACCTTTGCCGAATCCGGTTCGCTAGTCCCTATAAATACGAATATTCTTACGTAATTTTTAAAACTTTTCCCTTTTTCCTTTTATATTAATACCCTCACCCCCCTTTTTGTTAGCTTTTATCGTCGTAATCCTTTTCAATTCTCCTTTCTATATATAGATTAGCTATTCGCGTTAATATATCTTAACTTTTATTTTAGTTTATTATTATAGCCAACGTATACAACGGTTTTGGCCTAGATTACGTTGCTGTCAATGCCACTAGAAGAGATAATAAACCTCTCTAAAAAGTATATTACCTAATCATATACTAATACCTTATTATTAACTACTTATTTTAGCCCCTTCGTGTTATAGGAGATCTTTTCTTCCTTAGAAATATAAGGGTAAAAATAAGCTTTTTTTATTATAGGTTAACGATGCCTACGTATCATGTATTAACCATCTTTTAAACTTTAATGTTTCTTTATCTTACGTCCTACTCTATCGGGTATAAAGGTGTCGTGTATATCGGAAATTATATAATAAAGTAAATTTACAAAAAAAACCTTACTGAAATCTTAACCGTTAATTAACTCTTTTTCGTAGTATTTCTAAAAATTAAGTTCATTTGCGGTTTCATTCGGTTTACGTGTTCTTTTATGTTAATTTGATGTTGAGATAAAGGATAGAGGTTATATCTTGTCCCTCCGCACGTCAGCATTAGGGAAATATCCTGGGTTATTGACCTGTTTTCACCTTCATCTTTTTGAAACTAATTAATTAGTTTACCCGGCTCCGTGATATTACTCGAGAGTTAGGAATTTTTACTATTTCAGCCGTACAGGTCGTTATTCCTTTAGCTATACGTTTACGTCGCCTTTTTTTTCCGGATCCGCCTTTACCTCAAACTTTTCCTTCGCTTTTCATTATATCGCCTATTTATAAAGATAAGATGCCCTCGGCTAACCGAGTTTTAACGCGTAACGTTTTTGCCCCGGCCCCTTTTAACTATCGCCAAATACTTTTTCATAGGTATAATCTAAAGAGTTGGAATAATATAGCTACTTAATGTATATTTTTATATCTAATATAAGTTACGGCTTTCAAAATATTATGAACGACGTTTAAGGCTTTATTATACGATCCCCGATTTCTTTTATATCTTATTTGTTAACCTTATATAAAAAGGAATAAATTAGGCCGACTATAAGTAGGCATAGGATCGTACCTGGGCCGAACACGTTACCCGGATCTAAATTAACGTATTATAATCTTTAGTAACCCGTTTAAAAGGTTACTTTCCCCCCCTCCCTCCGCCTTTTTCTTCACTCCTTATTAATCGTTATCGTCGGCTTTATTTATCGCCCGTTCTTTTTAGCGTTATCCTCTATCGTTGGCCTCCTTTAACTTTCGTTTTTCCTCGTATTATCCGCTATCGGCTTTTTTTAATGCCAGCCTCTTTTCGCGTTATCCGCCCTTTTTAACGTTGTTTCACGTACGTCCTGCCTTTTATTAGCCCGCTTTTTCGATGCCTATCAGTTTTTGCTATACCTTTTATCGTCTCCTTCCTCTAACTTAGCCTAATAGTTGGAGTTATTTATAATAAGGTTTTTAACGTTAGTAATACTAGTATTCATTAGACCTAAATAAAGATAATAATAATAAATAGATTGAATTTCGTTAGGATATAATAGAAGTCGTTCTACGGCCGAATATGTATCCAAAATAATTAGGTAGTATTTCTTTAGCTTTATCTACAGTATTATAACCTCGTTTAACAATAAATTTTCTTCTTTATTTATAAGCAAAGTGTTATTGCGGTGGTATGAACAATTTACCTCGCATTCATCGTTTAATATAAACTTAACGTTGTTAATGAAATATCGGGTTATCATAAACTCAAATATTTTCTTATTTCGCTTCGAATTTATTTAAGACTCTAATATGTTAATAATTTTTTGACAATTCATATTCCGGTTTATTATAGCCCTTTTACTTAACTAATACGTAACGAACTATATCCCTCCCCATCTTTACCGCGAGGATATTTTATACTTTAAATTTCTCGTATTTACCGTCCTTCATATCGTCTGTTATTAAAACTGGTCCCGGGCGAGTGTCGGATAAGACTTATAAATGAAAAGGGTTTGAAGTTACATATTTAACAAAGTTTATATAAACCACTGGATATTGACAAATGATATTTAATACGATATTTAACGGATTCGAAATACTGAGTACTCGGTATTAATTATAAAATCAATTAAGCTTTTTACTCGAGCGATTAGTCTTAATATTTCGAAGGGTTAACTAAACTTAATTCCTTACTTTATATCGTTTTAGCGAACGCCGTTTATAATTCGTCGTCGTTTTCATTTATTATTAGATATAATTTAGTATGGCTTAAGCTAGTTCAGTCTTTTTGCGTAAATGAGTTAAAAACGTAGTAACTTATCCTATTAAATTAATTAACGACCCCGTATCCCCTTTTACCCTTAAAATAAGTAATATTTCGTACCTATTTGTTAAAAGGTTCGCGTTAAACGAGGTAACTGTCAACTTTCGGTTATTAAGCGTAAATTAATAAACGAATCCATACAAAATCTTTTTATATTACAAAAAGGCGATTACGATCCGTAATTATTTTTAAATCTTTTAGTTTACCCATTTAATACTGTTATTTATTTATAGGTAATACGTCGTAAATAAAGGTTATTCGACTTTTATTCAGGAATGAAATGTCCTTTGAAATACGTTTACCTAATCCGAATCATAGTTACTAATAATAGAAGTTAAAAACCTGTAAAATCTTTACTATATATTCTGAAAGCGTTTCGCATACGTATTTACAATTACAAACTATATAACCTTTAATTAAACCAACTTAAAAACGAGATTCGTAATTAATAATTAATATCGGGGGCCGTTATTAGTAATTCGTAGGTCGACTATAAAGTCGATTGAAATATACGTTTAATATTGGTCGGAAATAAAAAGAGGTTAAAAGACGCCTTACCGTAAAGTACAACGAGGTTTCATTTCGTTATATTACGTATATATTCCATATAAATGTCGCATATTTACTATTATCTCCTGTTAATAGTTATCTCGTTTAAAAACGCGAAATAAAATGTTTTTACCTAGATAATCTATAATAGGCGAGTTGTAGGGTTATTATAGTATTTTCGTTATTAATAATTCCTAATTCGATGATTATAAACGATTTCGGTAACATAATACCCCCTGCGAGTTAATTCCGCAGTTTGTAATTTATATTAATTATCTTAACTTAGGTAAAAAACACCTAATGCCTTCAGAAACCATTAAAAAGTGAACTTTATATAACGGGTTGTTCGTTATTTTTGAATCTTATAATTACGTTAACGTATTCCAGGTTGAAAATAAGGGAATTACTTGGCGTTAACAATGCCAGCGGGCCTAACGCGGGTCGAGCCCGTGGCGATGTCGTTAACGTCGTTGTATTAAAATCCTTCAGCGTTATCCCCAATAACGATCCAAATGCTGGCCAGACCCGAGACAATATCGCTTTCGACGACCTTTCGAAAGCTTTCAACCCCCTCTTAAGATATATATCGTCGCAATCCAATAGCTAAGCCTCCGTCTCGCTAAATTCCTTTACCTAATTCGCTGTAATTTGTATTCCTTTAAAATATAAGTCTATTAATACTACAGTTAATATAATAATGAAAATAGGTTAAAAAAACCAGCGTGTAACGTTTTTTAACTTCGGTTTAATCTTATAATTAATGGGTTAACGTATTCGAGCGGGCGCCTTATGTTACAGGCTTATATCGTAGGTGGTATTAAGAAAAGAAAAAGATTTCAGTTTATTTAACTTAACGTTCCGAAATTAATCGTAGTAAAAAAAAACTTTAATACTTTATAATTAGTCAGAATAGTAAATAATATGCGGATATTACGTAATTTAAAAAACTTCGTTTTTAAATTAGATATTACTAAGAGGAGTTCCTTATCGTAAATAGTATAGTTCCATTTCGTATCCGTTAATCGTACGTAGTAGTAAGTTATTAACTTTAAAATATCATTTTCGTTTCGTTACGACAAATACCCCTTTAACGACGTTTTCTAATAATTAGTTTTCATTATTATAAGTCGACCTAAATCCTAATATAAAAAAATAGGGATCGTAATAAAGACATCATTTAAGGTTTGAAATACATATTTTTCCCGTTTCGTTTAAGTTGAACAAATAATTTACCTTGTTGGGCGAACGAAATGATTCGCTTGCTTTAAAAAATTACTAATATAATTATGATAAAAGTTATTAAACCCCAAAAAACTTCGAATTGTCTGGATCTTATGTAGTAACTCTTATTCGAAAATTACCCGGAATTTTTCGAGATCGACCCGGATACCTATTTCAACCGTTATAGTAAATCCTAGGTATTTTACTTCCTCAATTACGAAGTCGCACTTTTTGAAATTTAGATTTAGTTTCGTATTACAAAAACTTCCTAAAATTAAGCGAACTTTTATTATATAATCTTGTTTAATACCTAAAACAACAAAGGTCGTTTAAATATGTTATAACGAAATTATCCAAAATATCCGTTATTACATAATTAATAAATAGTTCAAATGTCGCCAAGGTTTCCTTTAACTTAAAGGAGGTAATTAATCATTTAAATAACTCGAACCGCGTACGAAACACTGTTAATTCCTTTTACCCGGATATTACTCAAATACGGTAAAATACCGTTCTAATATCCAAATTCGTAAGTTATAAAGACTTAGACAACGTACGTAGGGTCTCCTGAATTAAAGGTAAAGGAAAACTGTTTTATTTTGTAATTTTATTTAGTACCAGATAATCGATACCAAATCGTTACCCCCCCCTCGGTTTACGAATTGGTAATACGGGCGCTACCGTTACTAAAACCCTTGTCTGAATCCAACCCTTATTTACTAATTTCGTAACCTATCATCGAAACTTAAAAAGTTGATTTCGTAATATTGAGTATAACAGCCCCTAAAATCGTTTTAATCAAAATTTATTTTCGTTCGGTTTAATGTAAACATATAATCGAGTTTCCTTTTAAATAAAAATAAGGTTATAACTTCATCCTTATAGAATAAATCGCGAAATATTATTAGTTTCGGTTCAAAAATATAATTAATTCTTTTCCTGTTTAACCGTAATTGTCGCTATTGCTTGTAAAATCCGCGTTATTTTGCTAAAGCTTATAACAAAAGCTATCTAGGACGGGTTTTCTATACGTTGTACCTTTCGATACGAACGTCACGTTTATCCGAAAAAAACTAAATCTATTACGCCTTATATATTTTCCGTCTTAGGGCGTATTAATATTATGTCAACAACTAAGCCTTCCCAATTTTAAATTACTAAATAACTACCTCCCGCGTTTTGAACCACCTATTAATATCGTATCCATGGCATTCTAAAAATCATATCCCACTTTATTCCGGGAATAATATATGTTAATATCAGGTTCGATAATTTATCAATATTTATACGAAAATTAGTTATTTGGGTAATACGTTTATTTTACCGTAACCTAAATATTGTATCGAAATTTCGCGAATATAATAACCGAATTCATTTTATTTTAAACCGTTATATTAAAGTCTCGTTTATAATATAATAATAATTATAGTCAAAATCAATGTAAATATTAAAAAATTAAGTGTTATTAAAAATAAAAAGATAAAAAAGGGTTTTTGGTTTATACGTATTTTAATTAAACTAAACTTCTTTTTACTCGATTTTTTAATTACGTTATAAAAGTAATATAATCCCTAAAGAAAATTATATTTTAAAGTTAGGTTTTCTCCATCTCCGTTAATGAAAAACCTTCCTTTACCTTTGTAACTTAGGTCGTATATACCTGCGTAAAAGGTAATACCGAACGAAAGTCGCAACTACGTTAAAAATGGTTTGGTAAACGATAACGTACGTAATGACTTACAATAAACCTCACTTAACGTTCCTTCATTATCGTTTGCACCGCCCTACATCCCTAGTTCCAAATACGTATTGAGCGGGTTCATTAATATAATTAACCGCGGTATCAAGATAATTAGCCGTAATTACTACAGCCTTTTGATAAAGGCGTTTAAAAAGCATAAACTTCCATTATAACTGTATTATGATCCAGTTGTTAAACTTAAACGAGTCCTGTTAATTGATGATTAAAACGTCATTTTAGGTTTAAACACTTTAACTTATCAGCA
This sequence comes from Anisogramma anomala, assembly GCA_038502455.1. Taxonomy (NCBI): domain Eukaryota; kingdom Fungi; phylum Ascomycota; class Sordariomycetes; order Diaporthales; family Gnomoniaceae; genus Anisogramma; species Anisogramma anomala. Next base: position 2,892,390 of record JASMMZ010000002.1, on the reverse strand, counting down.
AATTTACGGTACTTCTTTAAAGCTACGATATAATTTACCCGGCTAACACCTGCCATAATAGATTTGTCGCGGATACGTAACTATATATGTGAATATAAGTAGTTGTATTTTATGGTCGAAGGTTAATTTATACCATTTATTTCAATTAAAAATATCTCCAACCTAATAACAAATATTACCTATAGGTGCTTATTACTTATAACTAAACTTTTGAATTTAATTAATATTTTATCCGTATAGTAAGGGTCGTTAAAAGTCGTTTCGATATAATCGAATTTTTTTCTTATATTATACATAACTTCGTATTCTCCGGATTCGTAATAATCTGTAACCGCCTACTTTACCGCTACCGTACAATATCCCTATATGTAAAGAAACGCGTACCAACCCTTTTCGATCCATATCTTGTCCTTTTTTAATATAAATTCGATTGTTCAACGCATTGCCACCTACACAAAAGTAAATCCGTTAAATCACGGTTAATTATATGGTTTTCATTCACCCTAAATAGATAAAAACCTATCAAAAATCGCGTTTAATTCGGTTACAAATTGTTAGATCTTTACGACGACCTAAGCAAAGTCTGACGTAAAGTTAATATTGAAAGTCGATTAACACAGTTATTATAGTTATTTAACAGCCGAAGCTATATAGTTTACGGTATTTCACAAACGAAAGATATTGGCGTAAATTAACACTGAAAGGGCCGAAGGTGTATTTATAAAGGTAAAAAATTAAGGTATTCGCCGACGGCCTATTCTCTCTGATAACGTTAAAGTATAACGCCGAATCATTAACGTTTGTTATCGATTCGTTTATTATGAGTAATATTTTTTCGGAAAAATCAAAAAACCTTAACAATATGGTATGGTCCGACTTTCGATGGAAAGCCAAATAAGTATTAAATAGGATTTATTATTATGATGCGAAAAAGGACTAAAAAGAGCTACCGTAACATAACGTACAGGGCCCTTAGATAGGGCTAATACTCAGCCCGTTACATGCCATTACACATACCGTGTACAAACTGTGCCCTATCCGTACACGCACTATATCCGGCCTATACCTGGACCGTATCCTATTCGCATCCGGGCCAGGCCCAAGCAAGGCGTTGCCTATCCCGTTACGTGCATAGTCACGTAACATATAGGCTCAATGGTCAACGGCTTGAGTCTATGACAGTAAGTATAATACACCTTTACGTCGATATATATTGCGAAATAAAACCGAATATTAAACAACTTCCCAAACATTGGCAACAGCCCATTCGACTATGGTGGGAACGGACGAAACACCGAAAACAACCCTATCGTCTACGAAATAATCGGTTAGAACAGAAAGAATAACCCGATCTAGTAATTGACAAACGTTACAAAACCCCAGTACGTACCCTATGGACCAATGCCCGCAAACTACGACCCCTACCTCAACCTTCTATTACACCACTATCTCATAGATAAGAGTAACCCTATAAAGTTAATTAAATTTACCAAACTACAGGATAGAGATAAGAATTATAACGGTGAACCGTACGACGTATTTAATAACAATATACATATAATATTTAATACGTATAAGAAATTAAATATTAAGTTATTCCAATTTCATGTTATTTTGCCTAATATACTTTCCGGATGATCTAATAAAAATGGTATATATATTATTTTACGAAAATGATTACATTTACAAAGTGTTGTAACCGTTTAAAATCTTACTTCGATACTGAAATTAATTTTAATTTTACGATAGAGATTAAACTAATACTACTTGAAAATCCGTTAAAACCCAATGAAAAACGCAGATAAAAACCTATAGAAAATATTTACCACCTAATTGATCAAGTTTTGGAAGTATTAGGTAGCCTTTAAACCAAAATATAAAGGTAATAAACTATTTATCCAAATAGTAACGAAAGTTTGCCACGAAAACTGAAATTTCGATCTTATATTTTTTAAATCGGAAAACCATTTGAAAGATCATTATAAAAGCTTTAAAATAGCGTTTAAAATCTTCATGCGTCGATAAAAAAACTTCGGGGTAATATTTGTAGCTAATAAGATTAGAGGCGAAGCCTAAATTACTAAAGTAAACTTTGCTGAAACAAATTACTATGTTTTAAATAATGGATTTAAAGTTTACCCGAAATAAAAAAAAGTTTTCAAAGTATAGGTACCAAAAAGGAAACTTTGGCAATAAGAGATAGGAATGATTATTCAAAGATGAAAAAAAAGCATTGAAACCACAGTAATACTAACGGAAAGACATACAAAGCTTTATAGGTTTTCAAAAGCGGTATATCGTATACGGTAAGGTCGACTGCTAGTTTACAAACCATCTCATTCATGAGTAAATTCGGACTAAACGATAATTTTAAACCGAGTACGATTTTAAGGATCAGATGAAGACCAATTTTACAATATAAGTAGCCGAATACGAAAGTATCAATGAAAAATCTAATATATACCTTTATGAAGATATATCTAGAGAAGACGACCTTAACTAAAATAATGCCTACCTATTAGCTCACGATAATGAAAATAATTAACGTATCTTTGCTAGCTTGTAAATACCTTCTTTATACATATTACAGGCTTGGATTATGTAAAAAAAAGTGTTTAACGCTTATATAACGTCGTAATTCACCTTTTCAACAAATATGAAACCAGATTTTAAAATATTATACCTAATATTAACGTAGCCGAAATTTCGACGGCCGGAAAACGATAATTCGACGCACTTACGGCGAAATTGCCGAAGTTTCGGCTAAACCGAATAGAAAAACACTGAAAGATCTTGTTAAATAAAGATAAAGCGACGTCGCTCAAAACGGTCGTTAAAAATATGTTTCGAACCGATCAAGTTTTACGTAATGGATTTTAAGACGTTATTTTGACTTTTATTTGATAATATAAATAAATTTGATATTAAGGCTCAGAATATGACTTATCAACTTTTCCGAACCTTTATTCACGTATCCGTACCGCTCTTGCTTAAATTTAGCCACTTATAGTTTTTTTTCTGGAACTACGTATAATTAAAGTTATTTATTTAACTTAACCAAAATTCCGGGATATATACCAACTATTCGGATATCCGGTTACGAAACGCCTTTTCTGCCTACTTTATACCTCATACCATACAAACGTAAGAAAAGACGTATTTGAAGTTATTAAAAAGTCTTACTATAAATACCAACTATATTTAAAGGCCCAATAATGGTTTGAGTTCCACCTTTAAAACAATATTAACTTTACCTCCAAAGTAATTATTAATATTATATATTCAAATAGCTAATCAGTCCTTTATATTGTCGATAAGATAATATTATTTTAGGCCGCTAAATTTGCACCAAACGTTCTTATTATAGATTATTAGTACGCTTTAGTTAACTGCTGGTTAAACGTTTACCTCGGTCATTTAAACTGGATTATGTACGATGTCGGAATGTCTTTTAATTTCGTCGAGTGGTATACGAAGGCTCGGATAACCGATAACGAGTATAAGAAAATCCCAATAAAAGCCTTATAAGGTATTAGAAAGTATAAACAATATTATAAACTATCCAAAAAAACGTATATAATATTATTTAAAAAAGTTAAAATTATTAGTTTTAAGGAATCTATCTTTAAATAACGGTTAATGCTGTTAATAATATTTCTCACTTAAGTATGCTTATCTCACCGCATTTCATTTTCGGTACCTACCCGAAGATCCGTATAAACTCACTCTATTACTATTTATAATATGAAAAGATAATTCTATATCCAAAGCTATAACGTGATTACGCTTACTACGAACAAAAAACGATGTACCTAAAACACTAGTTATAAGGAATGGCACAAATAAAACTGGCGTTTTAAATCTACTATTACGATTTAAAATTTTGGTTTGGAGAACGAAGGATAGATAAACTGGCTTTAAAAGAATGAACGGATTTAAGAGCTACGATATGTTTATTAATTTACTAAACGGGACAAGTTTGTTTCGTTAAATAATGGTGCAGAAATACGAAAAAAGGTAGAAAGAAACGGCTCAAAACTGTAAAACGAATAAAAACGCCTATAAGGGATTACCCAAAATAAAAAAGTTAAGCCAAACCTATTGTTAGCCTCACCCCTAAAATGTAAATCTAACTTGACTACGTTAAATGAAAACGATCTATTTATATTAACCCCGTTAAAACCTCGCCACCGAAGGCGCCCTTTCGGCTTAAAACCCAAAAAAACACCTTAGAAACTTTTCTATGAACTCTTTTATTACGTAAAAGAAAATGCTAAACCGCGAGCTTAGTTAAAAATTTCGCTGCGAAGGTGTTATCACCACCTTCGGTACCCTATTTGTATAATTTACCCAAATGAAAATATTAACCCTAATCGATTAAAAAGTATTTCGTTTCAAATATTTCGACCTAACCGTTTACGACACTTATAAAATCTTCCCCACCCATTTCGTTCACGAAGTTAAATATAAAACCCGAAAACCTTTACGAAAAGACCCGCTTCGTCGTTAAAGCGTATAATGACAGAGGTAAAGAAGATATTATAATATAATTATTTACGTTATAACGGGCTAGCTATTAACTGATTATTATACTCGTAGCTTCCTTTAGCGTACTATATAACCTGTATATCGAGTTTCGAATCATAACATAGGTATATTCTCAATTTTAAAAACGATTTAAACGATAGATCTATGCCAACATACCTAAAAACCTTAAATAACATTACCTGACTCAAATAATCTTACGTATTTTAAAAGCACTTTAAAGCTTAGCCAAAAACGTTATTTACTATTACGACACTTACTAAAGGTATTATAAGGAACGACTTAAAATAATTAGCTTTACCTTTAACCCATACCTATTAGTATTGATAACTTGTTCAAAAGGTTTTATATTAACGGATATATAAACGGACTATATATTAACTTTATATAATACCTTGTTTTCCGCTTTTAAAAAGGGGAACTTTTGAAAGCCTCCATAAATATTAAACCTAAGACTTACCTAACGAAAAATTACATAATCAATTTCAATAACGTTACTATCACCTTTCGAAACGGTACTTTAGGCCTTAAATAAAAAGGGCAGCCAAAAAAAGTTATTCTTGTCGTTTAAGATAACGTAAAAAGAGCTGAAGGATACAAATATTAACGTATATGCAGCGTTTAGGTTGCTTTTATAATACAATTAAAGGCGATATTTAAGTTTTCGGTCGCCGCATAGTAATAAACCGACCTGACAAGCGTTATATATAATTCGCTTGACAAAGTTTTCCGTAATGAATATATAATTCAAAACGAGATTTACAATTCGTATCGCTAAATATATATACTATAAAGCTATTTGTTTTTATTAACGGTTTCTTCGTTAATAATAAAGACTATAATTTACAAATAGGCTTCGTTTTAGTCCCCAATAACGAAATACCGGATCGAAACAGCATTACGCTCCGAAAAAAAATTATTTATCAAAGCTTTACTAAATGTAAAAGGGTAACAAAAAACGTCCTAGCTTCCGAAATTTATAAAATGGTTAAAATCTTCGATTTGGGTATTATTATAATGATAACGGTCCGAATAATTATTTCTAATCTTAGTTTACGCTCTATCCCTCCTATCGTATATACTAACTCGTTTTAGCCTTGTAAATACCTAATTAAATTAGGTATTATAAACGAAAAAGTTTAATAATCGATATTATAACTTTACGCGAGTTATATAAATTCCTAGAAATCGACAAAATAAGGTAAATCGACGGAAAATCTAACCTAGAAAATACGATAACAAAGGCTACGCCGAATGAAGCCCTAAAAATACTTATATTGATAAGTATACTATTTATGAGGGTTATTAAAAAGGTTTTACGACCTTAATAGGTTATTATACCACTTTTTCGCCAATTCAAATCGGCTTATACTATATTGATAATCTATTTATGATTTTCTACTTGTTTAACCTCACCATTTCACACTGTTCCTGACACTTTAGTATTTTTTTTAATTTACACGCCTTAACTCGATGGAATTCACTTTTCGTTTTCTTCTTCCATTAAATTTTACATTATAATATCAATTTAAATATATTACCTTTTTATTTATTTTATTTTATATTACATTTATTATATTTCAACGTTTATTTTTTAAAAAAACTATGTTATTATTATTTAACATATTATACTACACTATCATCACCGCTGTTTTCCCTATGTATATTAGCGCTATCACTATTACCGTTATTAACGTTATTAACGTTAATAAATATGTAAACTTATGGTTTGTTAATTATGCCTTTAAGTATGAGCATAAGGGAGAGATTACCTTTTTTAAAGCAGCGCACAATAACGCCGTTAAACTCGCCTATATAATATATACATAGGACCCGTTTTTAGGCGATAAAAACGGTTTCCGTTTCCTTAATCCGCTGGTTAATACCTATTATTAATTAGTATCAGTTTGCTTTAATTGTATTAAGACGCGAATATTTTCGAATCGTCTCAAATAATATATTTTGATTAAAGGACATTTTCCAGGTTTAGCTGAAATTTATGAAAAAGCCGGCGGGCGTGTAATATGACTTCAGCTTACGGCCTTAAAACCATCGAAATAAGGGCGTATAAGTTATCGGTCCGTTTGTAACGGTAATAGCGGGTCGAACGACCCTTATTTTCGTAATAATTGTTAACGGATTTACCCGCGGCTGTAAACGCGATATACGACACGCAAAACGTATCTATTAACAACCCGGAGTTCTTAACCCGGATACGTCATTTTAACATCTTACGCGTTAAAAATGCCTCAAAATGTACCTTGGCGATACTGAGCTCGAGATGGCGGAATAGCTTCGCCTCGTATTGCTTATTTGAAATAAAAAGGATTAAAATTATAGGAACGAATAGGTTAAAATATACGAACTCTAATATAATTACGTTAGGTTACGTTTACAGCGTAAAAGGGGCTTTACAAGTAATGAGGTCTTTACCCATAAGGAAATAGTAAGGTTTATAACTTTAGGAGCCCCCCAATCCTGCCCCTGGGAGCTGGGGAAGGGGGAGAGAGAGTAGGGGGAGGAGGGGGGTGAGGCGGAGGCGGTGATAAGGCTGGGCGGCGTGGCGGCGGCGGGGCTGAGCGGTATGGCGGTAGAGGGACTAGGCGGCGTAGCGGTGGTAGCGGCGGGACTGAGCGGCGTGGCGGCGAGCAGGGTAGCGGGGGCGGGTTATTATTACTGGTAGTGGTGGTGTTTTAGGCGGCGATGGCAATAGCAGCGGCGGCACAGCAGGCGCGCGCCAAACGAAGTCTTACGGACCTAGACTTACGCGACATCTATTCGAAGGAAAAGTTAGTATGTTTGTATTGGCTAAGTAACCTACATATAAGGGCGGCTTGGTTTAGTTTAATAAAGTAAAGGTTAAATCGGGGAGGGAATTTGTATCGGCTTGGATTACACGCCTTCAAAAAAGAAAAAAGAAAAGTTTTACCTAAAATGATAGTGATACATCTTTTCATACTAACCTAATACGTAATTAAGTAATTACCTTTACTTAATTACCACTACGTAATTAACCCTTATAATACCTACATCATTACCCTTATTACCTATAAAAAACGTTAATACAAATTATATCGCCTTTATTTAACTATATTAACTAGGCCCAAGTTACAAATACTACCTCAGCTAAATTTACTAATCCTTACCTAATTTAAAATACTACTTCGGCTAAACTTTGCTAATTCCAGTTGAACTTATTAATTTGGACCTTTTACAATCAATATGATAATAACACTATTACTACAAAAACTTGTTAATTTAAATATTTTTATAATTAATACAGCAATAATACTGTTACTACAAAACCTACTAATTTAAACCTTTGCATTTATAACCATACTGTTACTACTAGGCAATAGGTACGGAATATATAAGGAGAAAAAAAGATTGCCTATATGGATATTACTATATACCCTTATAGATAGTATACATAGGGTAAGTAATAATGTACTATATTATAGGGTGTACTGCTACAAAGTACACGATAACTTGTCACCCTACAGGCTACACTCTTGCAAAACGTAAAGTGCTCTATATATTTATCGGTTTGGAATTACTATTCCAAATCGAACGACAATGTATGGATCGGTTTAAAATAACTATACCAAACCGAACGGCAATACATGGAGTGGTCTAAAGTAGTACGCTCTAAGTAAGGACTTATAAACCCTTATTTGTGGCGTACACCTCTAAATGTTCCTTCGTATTATCATCTTTTTATATAACTACCAATATAATGATTACTCTTCTGAAAGCCTTATCTCACGTGAATACTAATGCTTGAGACCTTACCTACAATTACCATAATAATACCCAAATCAAAACCTTTAATTATACTATAGATTCCCGAAGCTAAAACACTTTTTGTAACACGTCTATACTTAGTAAATCTTTGATAAATAATATTTTCACGAAGCTTAAAGTCGTTTCAGGCCGGATTTTCGTTATCGAAAACCAAAACGAAGCTTATTTACGAATTACAATCGTTATTATTGGTAAATGGGCCGTTAATAAAAACAAACAAAATTATAATACGTATATTTAACGACATGAACTGTAAACCAAGTTTTAGGTTATGTATTTTCCATATAAGACACTTGTTAATCGCCTTACATATATTGTCTGATAGGGTGGTTTGGTATTACGCGGCGACCGAAAGGTTAAATTCGGCTTTTAATTAGGCTTTTGAAATAACCTAAATTCTACGTATGCGTTAAAATTTGTATTCGTTAGCCCGTTTCGCATTATCCAAAACAATAAGGGAGACTTTATCTAATTACTCTTTTTGTATAAGGCCTTAAACGCCGTTTTAAAAAGTGATAGTAATGTCATTAAAGTCTATTATATAGTTTTACGCTAGATACGTCTTAGGTTTCACTTTCAGGTCTACCTTCAAAAGTTTCCTCTTTTCAAATGCGGAAAACAATGCGTTGTATAGCGTTAATATATCGTCCGTTTATATTCAAGTGAATGTAAAGCCGGTAAAGAGGGCTGTTAATATCAATAGGCACGGGTTAAGAGTTAAACTAGTTATTTAGAGCCGTTTTCCATAATGCCTTTAGTAAATATTATACCATTAAATACCAACTTTAACTAGGTCGTAAATCGGTCGATTAATACATAAGATAGTTTTAAGTAAGTGGTGGTTTTGAAAATATGTAAATATATAGGTGTAAATACGTTGTTTAATCTGCTCCTTTAATTAGGTATATACCTACATAATATTACGAAATTTAACATATAGGATATAAGGTATACTAATGGAAGCTATAAGTGTAAAAATAAAATGGTGGCTAACCTATTATAAGGTGGGAAACTACGTTATAATATCTTTCTTACTGTCGTTGTTGTAACCTTTTATACTTAGGAAAGTCTTTTCGTAAGATTTTACAGTTTTATCCTTAAACTCGTAAACGAGGCGAATAGAAAAAATTCTATAAGCGCCGTGGATTATTAAGTCGAACTATTTATAACGAAATACGCTTTAGTCGATTAATATAAAGATTTCTCTTTAGGTAAAGTATTAGAAACGGGTCACCAGAGGTAGTGATAATGTTATTGTGGCAAAGCTTTAAGTGAAGCTCGCTATTATAGTCCGACCTACGATGGTAAGCCAAGTAGGTGCCAAATGGGATTTACTATTGAGGTACGGAGGAAGACTAGAAGAGGCTACCGTGGCCTAACGTGCAGGACCTATGGGTATAGCCAGTACCCAGCCCGTTACGAGCCCTTACATATACCATGCACGGACCGTATTCGGTCCTTACTTGGACTGGGCTCAAACCGGGTACTACCTATCCCGTTACGTATACAATTACGTAACCTATATATTTAATAGCTAATAGCTTAAGTCTATAATTTACTCTTCTCTTCCTCATATATAATAAAGATTAAGGCGCCCCGTTAGATAAATACCGGATGCGGGCCATACCCGTCTAATACGCGGGTCGGTTGTAAGCTAATAACATAATGTTTAACGTATTGTATAAGGCGTTAGCCGATTTCACCTTAGGTCTCCGGTTTCATATAACGTGCTCTTTAGCCTTACCTCCTAAATTCTATAATACGCCTGTAAGTTAGATATATAATGTATTATTTTTATCGCCAGTGTCGTATAATATACTCTTTAACGTATCATATAATGTATCTTTTTTACCGCTGATATTATATAGAGCGCTGTGTAATACCATGTTCCTGCCTTGATTACCGTGTAACGCATCCCGTATAATACGTAACCCTTATCGAATTCGGTTCATTAATCTTTATAAATAAGGATGCCTTTTGTAACCCCTAAAACCTTTTTCTTTTCCCTTTTACAACGCCGCCATTTTTCACTAGCCATCCTTTTTATAACGATTTCGCTTTCTCTTTATATAATTCAATTAATTATTCACATTGATATAATTTAACACTTTTCGTAATCTATTATTATAACCGATGTATATAATAAGCTTAACTTAGGTTACGTTGTTTCCGGCACCCTTAATAAGAATAACAAGCTATTCCATAAAATATATTGCTCTATTATATACTAATAACTTGCTGTTAACTACTTATTATAGTCGCTTTACGTTATAAAAGATCCCCTCGTCCTTAAGAATAGTAAGCATAAAAGTAAGTTTTTTCCGTTATAAGTTAAAACGTTTATATATTATATATTAACCGTCTTTTTAATTTTAACGGTTTTTTTTTATGTTCGAGTTCATTACGTTCAAGAGTTTTATACGTACTAAAATGTTTATAATAAGTTAAGTTTACTGATAAACCTTATAAGAAACTTAAACATATTTTTTTTCTATAATGTATTTATGATATTTGTTTACCTAAGGCTTTACCCAGTTTACATTTCCTTTTACGTTCATTAATTATTACGGCCGAGGATAGGGGTCATATCCTATTCCTTCCGCGTAAGCGTTCAAAAGATATCCCGGGTTATGGACCCATTTCTATCTTCGCTTTTTTAAAGTTGGTTAATTAATTTACCCGGCTTCGTAATGTTGCTCGGATATAAAAAGTCCCTACTATGCCGGCTGTACAATCCATTACCCTTTTAGTCATACGTTTATATCGCCCCTTTTTTTCTGCATCCGTTTTTACCCAAGAATTTTCCGTTACCTTTTATTATATCGCCTATTCATAAAAATAAAATGCCTTCGACCGATCGGGCTTTAACGCATAACGTTTTTACCTTGACCCCTTTCCACTATCACCATATATCTTTTCGGAATTTTAACTTTGATAACTAAAATAATATAATTACCTAGGTTATATATTCTATGATTAATATAATCTACTGTTTACAAAATATAACAAACGACGTTTAGACCTTCATTATACGATCCCCGATTTTACCCGTATCTTATTTACTAACTTTAACTAAAAGCGAGTAAATCAGGCTGACTGCGAACGGGCGTAGAATTGTATCCGGGCTGATCGCGTTACCTATATTTAAACTAATTTGTTATAGTTTTTAGTAACCAGTTTAAAAGGTCGTTCTCTTGGCCTTATCCCCCGTTTTTCTCTTTATTAACATTTTACGTTAGCCTTTTTTAATGCTCGTCTTTTTTAACGTTATTCATTATTGTCGGCCTCCCCTAACGTTCGTCCCTTTTCGTATTATCCATTATCAGCCTTTTTAACATCCGTCACTCTTCGCGTTATTCGTTATTTTTAATGTTACTTTTTATTCGTTCTGCTTTTTCTTAGCCCCCCATTTTTGGTGTTTAACAGTTTCCGTCACGCCTTTTATCGTATTTTTTTCTCCGACGTTACCTAGTATCTGAAATTGGGTCATAATAAAGCCTCCAATGTTAATAACGTCGATATTTACTAAACTTTACTAAGGATAATAATAACGAATAAGTAGATTTTTGCCAAGACATATTAAAAGTCGCTTTATAATAAGATACATATCCGAAAGAGTTGGGTAATATTTACCCGGCTTTATCTATTATATTATGACTTTGTTTAATAATAAATTTCAATTTCCCTTTATAAATTAAATATTATTCCGAACATAAAGGCGACTCGCTTCGCGTTTATTGTTTAGTATATATTCGACGTCGACTTCAAAATATAGCACTATTATAAATGAAAATATTTCTTTATTTAGCTTTAAATTCATCTAAGGTTACGGTAAATTAGTATTTTAATAATGATTTTTACTTTGGATTATTATAACCTTTTTACTTAATTAATATTAAGCGAAACCTGCCCCAACCCATTTTTACCGCGAGGATTTCTTAAATTTCAAATTTTTCGTATTTACTCTCGTTTAAGTTATTAGCAATTGAAATTAGTCTCAGATAAATGTTGGATAATACTTGTAAAGAAAAGGTGTTTAAAGCCATGCGCTTAACCAAGTTTATATAATATACAAGGTATTTACTCCAGATATTAAATACGATATTAAATAGATTCGAAATTTCGATAACCTGGTAGTAATTATAAATTTAGTCGAGCCTTTTATTCGGACGGTCAATTTGAATATTATACAGTTTAAATTTAAAAAATATATTTTACATCGTTTTACCGCCTATAGTTGATGATTCTTCGCTATTTTTGTCAATTATTGGATATAAATTATCCTTATTTAAGTTATTTACGCCTCTTTACGTAAATAAGTTAAAAATATAATAGCTCTCCCCGCTAAACTAGTTAATGACTTCGTATCTCCGTTTACCTTCGAAATAAGTAATATTTTAGACATATTTACTAGCCAGTTTTCGTTAAACCCAGTAACAATCGATTTTATTTTATTTAACACAAATGAATAAACGGGTAAATACCAAATCTAAACATATTACGAAAAGGCGACGACTATACGGGAATATTTTTAAACTGTTGAACTTATTTATTTAATGCCGTTATTTATTTATAAGTGGTATACTATAAATAAAAGTTATTCGATTTTCATTAGAGAATATAAGGTCGTTTAAAATGCGTCTACCTAAGTCGAATCGTAGTTACTAATAATAAAATCTGGGAATTCTTAAAACTTTTACTCTATATATCAAAAGCGCTCTATATACGTATCGGTAATTATAAATTATATACCGTTTAATTCGATAAATTTAAAAAGATAATCTATAATTACTAATAGATATCGGTAGCCGGCTTTAGTATTTGACGGGTCGATTATAAAGTCGATAAAATATATATTCAATACTGATTTGGGATAAAAAGGGGTTAAGAAAGTCCTTATCGTTAGGTACAACGAGGTTTTGTCCCGTTATATTACGTATATATTCGATATAGGCGTAGAATATTTACAACTATTCCCTTTTATTAGTCATTTCGTTGGAGAACGCGAAATAAAATGTTTTTATTAAGATAACCTATAATAGGTAAATTGTAAGTTTATTATAACATTTTTATCGTTAATGATTTTTAATTCGATAATTAAGAGCAATTACAATAACGTAATGTATTTTACGGGTTCATCACAAAATTCGCGATTTTTTTTAACAATTTTGCTTTAGGTAGGAAACGTCTAACACCTTCGAAAACAGTTGAAAGACAAACCTTATATAATAGGTTGTTCATTATTCATGAATTTTATAATATCGTTAACGTACCCTAAACGAAAATAAGGCAATTACTCGACGTTAATGATACCGGTGAGCCTAACGCGGGTTGGGCTCACAGCTGTGCTATCGGTTTCTTCGTATTGGAATCCTTTGACTTTATTCCCGACAACGACTTAAGTGCGGGCTAGGTCACTCGATTACTATATTTATATTAAATTGAATGATAAAGAAATTTTATTAGAATGACTTTATAGGTCGTTATATTCGATGTAACAGGATTAACTTTTTAAATTTCAACGAGAAGTTATTAAATTCATAAATATGGGTTAAATTTGAATAAACCCTTTATCAGCTGTAACGCCGATATTCTTTATTTTTAAGCGAAGCGGGGTTCACTAAATTTATTTATATAACCCGCCGTAATTTGTATCTCTTTCATATATAAGTTTATTAATGCAATGTCTAACATAACAATAGAAATGAATGAAGAAACCTGCGCGCAGCATTTTTTGAATTCGAATTTATTTTATAACCTGCGGGTTAATGTATCCGAGCAAGCGCCTTGAGTTACCAGCCTTAATCGTAAGTAATATTAAACAAGTAAAACAACTTTGGCTTATTTAGCTTGGCGTTTCGAAATTAATTGTAGTAAAGAAAAATATTACAATGCTTTGTAGTCCGTTAAAATCGTAAACGGTATATAGATACTATGTAATTCGAAAAACCACGCTTTTAAAAATAATATTACTATGAGGAGTTCCTTATCGTGGATAGTATAATTACTTTCCGCATCTATTAATCGTTTCAAGTGGTAAGCTATTAACTTAAAAATACTATTTTTATCCCGTTACGATAAATACCCTTTTAACACCGTTTCTGAATAATTGGTTCTCAATACTATTAACTGATTTAGATTCCAATGTGTTTAAATTGGGGCCGTAACAAAGGTATTTTTTAAGGTTTACAATGCATATTCTTTTTGTTTCATCGAAACTTAACAAATACATTATTTCGTTAGAAGGACAAAATGATCCACTAGTTCGGAGAAATTACTAATAAAATTACGATAAAAGTTGGTAAAACCCCCAGAACTTCGAAATATTCAAATAATAGGTAATAACTTTTACTCGCGGATTACCTAGACTTTTTTTGGGGTTAGCCCAAATACTTACCTTAACTGTTATAATAAATCCTAGGTATTTTACCTTTTTAACTACGAAGTGATACTTTTTTGAATCTAAATTTAACCCTGCCTTACGGAGACATTTCAAAATCACATGAAATTTCGCTATTTAATTTTACATAATTCTAGTAAAAAAGAAGAAAAGTTAATTTAAATACATTGTAACGAAATTATCCAACATATTTACTATTATATAACTAATATATCGTAAAAACATCGCCAGCAATCCCACCAGTTTAAAAAAGGTAATTAACTATAGAAAAAACTCGAATCGTGTACGAAACTCCGTTAACGAATGGGGTAAAAAGGTATTCAAATATTTAACTTTATAAGCTATATCGAATTCAATAACGTACGTAGTGTTTTTTTTTTAATTAAAGGTAAGGAAAAACGGTTTTATTTCGTAATTTTATATAGTATTCGGTTATCGATATAAAACTGCTATCCCCGCTTCGACTTAAAAATGAATAACATCGGTGATAACGCTGATAAAAATTTTATCCGAATTTAATCCATATTTATAAGTTTGATAACTTATCGTTGAAATTTAAAAAGTTAATCCCGTAACATCGAATATAACGACCTATAAAGTCGTTTTAGTAAAATTTCATTCTCATTCGATTTAATATAAATATAGTAATCGAGTTTTCCCCTATATAGAAGTAAAGTTATATCCTTATTTTTGTCAAATAAGTCGCGGAATTTAGTTAATTTTAATAAAAGATGTGACTAATTTTTTTCTTTTTAACCGTAGTCTTCGCTATCGTTTGCCAAATATTTTTCATTTCGTAAAAACTTGTAATAAAAGTCATTCGGAATGGATTCTTGGTACGTTATTTCTTTTGATACGAACTTTATATTAAACCGAAAAAAACCGAACCTATTACACCTTATATATCCTCCGTTTTAAGGCATATTATTACTACCTCTATATTTAAGTTTCTTTAACTTTAAATTACCAAACGGTTATCATTGACGTTTAAGGTTACATATTAATATTGTATCCAAGGCATTTCAAAAATTATATCCCGCGTTATTCCAAGAATAATATATATTAATATTGGGTTCGACTATTTATTCATATTTTTATTAATTATGGCTCTTCGGCTAATATATATATTTTACTGTAACCCCAATATCCTACCGAAGTTTCGAAGAATATAATGGTCGAATTTACTTTATCTTTAACTGTTATTTTAAAGCTTCACTAATAATATAATAATAATTTCAATTAAAATAGATTCATGTTGGAATAATATTGGGTGCTATTTTTAGCAGGTCAATTGCAATGTAGTCAGTCAACATTACTTACAGTAAAGTTAGCTGTATTGACTACTGGTTGTGATACTGCACTGCTAGTGCAGTGAATTAGGTTCCCACTTCAAAGTAGGGCATTGGCTAAAGCGTTTGGCAGTACAAATTAGTGTGCAGACCGGCTAGCGGTCTACTAAACTTGAAACTTATACACAATCAACAATATCAACGCACTACCAGTTACTTCAACTACAGTGATTCGAGTCGACTACGTTGCAATGATAAAGGACTAACAACAATTTAAATATTTGAAAATTAGGCGTTATGAAAAAGTATAAGAATAAAAAATAAATCCTTGTTTATACGTATTTCAATTAAATTAAATTCCTTTTTACTCTATTTTATCATTACATCGTTAAGTTTATATAACCTTTAAACGAAATTGTATTTGGAAATTAGGTTTTCCCGTCGCTGTTAATAGGAAAATTTTCTTTATCTTTTCGAATTAGATTGTATATACCTGCGTAAAAGGTTATACCAAGCGAAATTCGTAACCGCATTAGTAATAGTTAGATAAGATATAACGTACGTAAAGCTTCTAGGTAAACCTAGCCTAACATTCATTTACTATCTCCTACGTTATCTTATATCCTTCATTACAAACGCGTACCGAACGGTTTTATTAAGATAATTAATCGTAATATCGAAATAACTGACCGCGATTATTACAGCCTTTTAACAAAAATATTTAAAAGGCGTAAAATACCGTTATAACCTTATTACTATCCATCCATTAGGTTTATACAGGTCCCGTTAGCTAACAACTAAAACTTTATTTCAAATTTCATTGTTTGGCGCGTTAATGTTGATGGGAAAACAGATCCGTCGAATTACTATTAGTTATATCGTTTTTGCCTACCATCAACCAGTAAAAATCTAACGCAAATCGCGATTAATTTAGCTTCAAATTACAAAATTTTCGTTTAACTCAAGCAAAGTTAATCGTAAAGTCGAAAATTAAAGTTAATTAACCCGGTTATCATAATTATTTTATAATCGATGCGGTATAACTTATGTTTTTTTGTAAATGAAAGATATAAGTTTAAATCGGCTTCGAAAAAGTAAAAAGTGTATTTATAAAAGTAAAAAACTTGGTATTCACTGACGGCTTATCCTCTCCGATAAAGTTAAAGTGTCACGTGAAATGATTAACGTTTGTTATCGATTTATTTATTATAAGTAATATTCTTTCGTAAAAATAAAAAAACCCTTAATAGTATATTATAATTCGAGTTATGATAGTAAGCCAAATAGATATTAAATGGAATTTATAATCAAAATACGGAGAAAAACTAAAACAGGTTACCATAATCTAACGTATAAGACTTATAGGCATGATTAGTACCTAGCCCGTCATGTGCCTTTACACGTACTATACAAAGACCGTATCTGGTCCGCGCCTGAACCGTGCCCGATTCGTATTCAAACTAGGCCCAAGCCGGGTACTGCATATCCCGTTACGTGTACATTTATGTAACCTATAGACTCAATGGCCAATGGCCTAAGTCCATATCACTCGCGGTCTGCCAACTCTTTTTAAGTAATAAAAGAGTTTACAATAAAGGTCACAGGACGTTTTTTAGTCTTCAAGCTAAGAAGGAGATCTCGACAACGAAATACTAATGAGGTTAATATAAATGGGCCGCTTTCGTTTAGTGGAAGCTGGTCGGAAGTGTAATTCGGAGGATGGGTTGGAACTAGAAGTGGTTTAGATTCGTTGTTTTAAAGGGTATCCCGTCGGTAGTTCTAGTTAAACTAGAGTTTTAAACCTCTCCTTTCCATCATTCTTTTGTATTTTCGTACTATTATCGAACGAAACGAACTCGTACCGTTTAAAATATTAACGAATACATTATAACCGCTAAACTCGTTAATTGTTTAAAGGCTAATTTATCCGTCCTTCTTTTTCCAAATCAGGACCCTAGATTATAATAGTAGGTTTAAAACGCCTGTTCTATGTGGTTCATTCCTTATAACTAACGCTTTGGAAACGTCTTTTTTAACCTGTAAGAAACTTAACGTTGTCATGGCTTTCGCTACAGTATTCGCCCTTCATAGTAGCGTTAACGATAGTTTAAAATCTATATAAATCCTAAGATAAGTATTAAAAACAAATAATATAGGGATAAGATTATTTAAACCAGAATTATTATTAATAAATTTGACCGCTCTTTATATAATTAATTCCTTAAAACTAATAAACTTTAGAGTTTCAGATCACACTATATATATCTTTTCAAGCGGTTTATAATAACGTTTACATTTATTAATGCCTCATGGTACTTTTAATAATATTTATTTATATTTGTTTTACCGATGATCCTAACTTTGATACGCTATTTCAGAAAGTCGAAATCCGTACTAACTTTATGAGTCATTTAGTTTGGAGGCTTTAAATAAACGTTTTACTAACAGTTAACGAAAGCGTTTTAACATTTTTTAACGAAAGCGTTTCGTATAAACTTAACGGCCTAAAATAATATTACTGCATCAACGGTATAAAGTACCGTTTAACTGTCTCAATATATAATATCAACAATCACTTCGTAGTTAAAGTCTACATCGTTTCAAAAGCGGAACTTAAACCGTCGTAGGGTTTATAAGTATAACTGACGCTTGAAGAAAACCTTTATAATAGCTTTAAGTATGTTATTTCTTATATTCGTATTACTTGCTACGTAAAGTAATCGTAAAACGCGTCTTACATTCGGGTATATAAATAGGCGATATAATATCCGTAATTCCAGTTACGTTAAGTAAATAACTTTAATTATACGTGCTTCGGAGAAAAACCACAAGTAGTTGAATTTAAGATGGAACGGTATGGATAAGTTATCTGAGGCGCGAATAAGTTATTTAGTTGTATTCTGGACCTTCATTACAAACTTGTTTATATTAGTGAATAGTGGTAGGAATAGCGTTTTAAAATTTATTACGTAAAACTCAACCGATGCGAATCGCGTATTTATAACGATCGTCCTAAGTAACGACGCCTTACCTTTATCAAATAAAACCTTTTAGTATTTTCCTGTGTAATTTAACTAAAAATTCGGAAACTTCGCTACAAACCCATCGAATTATCGTTTTCCGGCCTTTAAGGCTTCAGTCATACCGGAATTAGGCCTAATACTTTGAAAACAGTTGTCATGTATATGTTTAAAAAAAATTATAACGTTATATAGGCGTTAAACACTCTGTCGAAGTAGTTTAGGCTTGTAATGTATAGGATGGAGGCATCTTATAGGCCTATGAAAATATGTTAGGCGGTCTTGTCATCTTGGGATATTAAGTAAATATTATTATCTTCAAAAAAATTGAAAAAAAATTCGGAGGTGTATCCGTAGGAATAGGTGTTAAACTTTTTATATATGCCTTCGTATTTGATTGTAAATGTTGCAAGGTTAGCTTTTATCCGGTCTTCAAATATATAATAGGCTTAAAACCATTGTTTGATCCGAATTTACTAGTAAGCTAGGTGGTTAGTAAACCAGCAGCCGATTTTTCTGTATATAGTATAATGCTTTTGCAAAACCGTGGGGCTTCGTATATCTTTTTGTAAGTATTATTATAGCCGTTGTACGTTTTGTTTCAAGCTGTAGGATTGTTTTCGATAATAGTTGTTTTAACTTTTATTTTTAGGGCTCCCTTCCTAATTTCACCTTTTTCAATAACTATTTTTAGGTCGTTCATTTTACTTTAGATATACTTTAAACCTTTAATCTCAAACATAGTAAATGGTTTCGATAAGGTCTGCTTTAGTAATTCAGCCCTATCTTTTCGTTTTATCGGCTATAAATACTGATCCGAAGCTCTCTTATTGGCTTATAAAGGTTTTAAACGATATTTAATTTTTTTTAAAAGACATTTAAGTACTTTTCAGGTTCAAATAATATAAAGTCGAAATTTAGGTTCCTGCGGTATACTTTTATCATTATTTGAATAAACAATTTATTACCATTATATTTTTGGTTAAAATTTGCCTGACACTTTCGTAACTTAATTAGTAAGGTAATAAAAAACTCCTATAATTTTTATCGGAGTTTCTTTGTTGGTTTTTCACGGATTTTCAGGTTATACCAATCTAATTCATATCGTAAAGTTCGTGGTAAATTTCTGTATCGAAGTATAATTTCAGGCGGTTATAATATTCTGCAAATGTGTCTACCTAAGTAAGGTATTACATATACTACTTTTCAGATTGTTTAAATAGTATACCAGGTAAAATAACGTGAAATTGAAACGATTTAATATCTAGTCTTTTATATGTATTAAATATAACACGTATTTTATTATCGAGTATATCGTATGGTTTACCTCTATAATTCCCGTCCTTATCCTATAATCTAGCGAAGTTGGTAAGCTTTATAAGGTCATTTCTATTAGTAGGAAAGCGGTGCGGTAAAAGGTTATGATAGGGGTCATGGTTAGTAGGTATTAGTTCATAAGGTACGTATTAACGTTTTACACCGTTTATTATTTTTTGAAGCGGAGCGTTTTGTTTATTTGGGTCGCTTTTTTAATGGCTAAGATAGCTGTTAACAATATCTGGAATATGGTTTTTCTTTTGGTTTTGATTTAAAATTATGTTCTGGGAAAGGTTTGTTTTTAACCTTCCGTTATAGATAATCGTTGCGGTGCTTCCTCCTTTTTCGTCGATTCCTCTAGCTCCATTTCTATTTCGCGATGGGTATTTAACCTTTCTAAGCGCCTCTTTTACATTTGCGAAGGCTTTTCTCCTTTCCGGTCCGTTATCTCAAACTGGCGTTCCTAACGCCTTTTTAGACAGGATTCTTTCATAAATTTAATTTACATCACTTTATTGTCTGTTTACTTTGGCATTTGTATAAGTTAGGCCGTTGCTAATAGGGCTTTACAATACGGCTGTCATTTTTACTGATCGTATTAATACCTTTACTTCGTAATTATTTTCGTAGTGGTTTTAAAATCGTATTATGGCCTATACATTATATATCCGGCATCTAATGCGTATAATAATCTTTAAAATCGTCCAATAAGTCGTGTCCTTTAATTTCACCGTTACAATAGGTGAAAATCATATTAATAACATATGTATTTGCCGTATAAGGGTCCAAATACTTTATTAATACCTCGACTTTATTATCTTATAGGTTAAGGTTTAAATGCTTTAAAATGTTATTACGAAATGATGTATATATAAAAAGGTATTTTATATATTCATTGGCTTTTATCAGGTTCGTTACTAATGGGATTATTATATACTTGAGTATAAGTAATTTCTACGTGTATCTATAATTTTGAAACGGCGTAAATTATTGGTTTCTTGTCGTAGACAGGAGTCGGGTACGTTTATATTTCGAAGCTTAGGGTGGTTTGTTTTACAAACGGCAAATATAAAGCAAATAAAATAAATAAAACGGTTCAATCAAAGTTGTTAACGGTTACTAATATAAGTGAAATTTAAATAACATGTAAACAAAGTGTAACTATAAGTTAGTTAGGTGTTTTGAATTAGTTTTGTTAATCATTATTAATATTATATTAATCAAATAAATAAAACAAATTAAATGTTGGAAATATTAAACTTCAAATATATAGGGCGAAGGTAAAAAGGCGAATTAGATAAACGTAAAAAGGGGAAAGAAAATATAGGTATAAAGAGGTATATTGTGTAATGCATTGGATAGGTTTTGGTTTGTATTTCGTAAGCGGTTCAGATTATCGTGTTATAGCCGCTCATAGAGTTTGTAAACGGTTTGGGTATTATATTTGTAGCTGCTTTTCAATTTAGCAAGCGATGCGGATATTGTAATCGTAACCGATTTTGAGTTTCTTAAGTGGTTTAAATACTATATTTAGGTTGGGTAGATTCTAATAAAGGGTTCCGAAACCTAGTGATCTTAGCTTACGTTGCTTAATACGTAATAAAACGCTTTTTAAAAAGTACTTAGATGTAATGATCACACTAAATACCCATGAGTATATAGAAGGTATCAGAACGTTTATGCTATCAAGGAGGTAGCAGAGGTGCTGAGTGAACAATATCGCAACCGTGCAAGTAATGATCAAAAGCCGTGAGGCTATTTAGAATATACTGCGACTGAATACTTAGATTGACAACTGAAGAGCTATGAAGGAAATACTATCTATGTGGTGCTGACCGTGTCCTTATATATCTGTACCTTCATACCGTTTTCAGTATTGGATCCCTTAGATCAGTGCTGAGCCCGCTGATCCTGGATCACTTGGATTAGTACTGATCCCACTGATCCTAATCACGTGATTGGCTTAGTCATTTCCGCTAACAAAAGAGAGGTGTTCCCTGCTTGATGTGTTGGACTTTAGGCTCTAAGTAGCTCAGCTGCATACTGGCTTGCTTTCTGACCCGCCATCATACTTAGGTCGTAACATTAGGTACGTTTAGAACGCTAAAATAAGTTAACGGTTAATGTAATGAGGCTTTTAGTAAATATGGTACTAATTAGTTGATCATATCGTATTAAAGTGGGCTTTTTTTAAAATTACTCTGTATCTTATAGTCTTACTATACTTCGGGTTTTAACGGCGTTCCCACGTAATTCCACACTCTCGTATGGTTTCTATAAGGTGTAATGGTAAAACAAAAATGAATAAGACTGCTACAACATCCCGCTATAGGTATTTAATTTCGGTTTGTCTCTTTTTTCCTTAACTATTTATAGTCAACCTAATCAGCCACTAGTTAGTGTTGGTAACGTCTCTATTTCGGTAAATGTAAATAAAAGAGTAATCGTAAAATTGATATTGTAGTAGAAGATAAATAATAGGTTAGGAAAAAGTATTTTAAAAAGTGCACGCCACGAATGGGAGGTTATAAACCTCTCATCTGGGTAGTAGCTCTTTTGCTATATGCTCTGAAATACCCCTTTCAGACCGCGCCACGCATGATGTACTTTGCACCTTGCAAGAGTGCAGCCTGCAGCGTGACACGTTATCGTATACTCTGCAGGAATCTACCTTGCCGTATAGTGCACTACCACTTGACCTATATATACTTGCTATAGGAGTATATAGTAACATCTACAGTATTTGAAATAACGCGTTCATAGCAATTATATCGCAACTTTATATTAAACAAAAACTTTTTATAATCCTTTGATTATGGTATAAGTTTAAAACCTAACGGATTAGGATAACGATTTATAATAGAAACATTAGATTGGCGAATAAATAGCTTATACCAGAGAATTAATATAATCTTAATCAACTTGACAAAGATTAAGTTAATTATTTTTACGAACGATTTTTTTTTCCAAATAATACCAACTTATTGTTATAGATCGAATTCTTATAACGATCATTAATAAAGATAAATCATAAAAAAAACCAATTTGAAATAAGCGGAAACCTGATTTATTAGACTTCTATTAAATGTAAAAGAATTACTCGAATCGTACTAGCTTCAGAGGTTTATGGTATGATAACCAGCTTCGATATAAGTATAAGGATATGGGAAACCGTTAACATTGTTACTAGGAAATTGAAAATCCCACCTATTCCAATTGTAATTTATATCGACTCAAAAAGCTTATTCGAATGCCTTTCGACACTAGGAATAACCAGAAAAAACGCCATATGATTAACGTAATAGTACCTCACAAAGCTTACGAACGCAGAGAAATCGAAAAGTTCAAATAGATTAACGGCAAAGATGATTTGGCCAATACCACAATGAACTCGGCACCGAATAAGGCTTTAGAGAGGTTTATAGATAGCAATAAGCTGTCTATACGCATTGAGGGCTACATTAAAAGGCCACCTGGCAAGGTCAAGTTACGTACCGACGAATAGGAAGGGAAGCAAGGGTATCGTGACAAATTGAAAGACTGCCAAGGAATTAAAACCGGCGACTTAATTAACTGGCACAGTTAAGTTGGAAGTTTGCATAAGTCTGTGGCGAAAAAACTTGTATGTGGGAGTTAATGAAGTCGGAACTCGGAACCGTGGGGCAAAAAGAGGTAATTAGGGTTAATTTGGGTGCGGATTAACAGGGGTCTGGCCAGTTGATAAGGAGGTACTTCAGAAGCTACCGGAAACAAATGGTCGACCACACTGGCGTGCGCGTACAAAACAAAAAGCCGCCAATATTGGTATAGCAGTAGTTGCAGTACATTTAGTCAACTTTACTATCAAGTAAGTTGACTGTACTAACTGCAAGTTGAGTGTAATGTTTTGTGGATTGACTATATTGACTGTAAAGTTAAATATAGTATGTGCCCAATTCAGACTAGGGCACGGGCCAAGCAATTGGCTATACAAATATTACTGTGCAGACCGGCTAGCGGTTTGCCAAACTTAGAACAATACATCCACCACTTGACCACGCAATACTACTGTTACTTCGACCACGATTCGAATCGTCAACGTTGCAATGTCTAAAGGCCTATGAGGCAAGGCCTATCAACATTTGTGTTCTTTAATGGTGATAAAGATTGTTTTTGTCTGAATTTTGACGGGACTTCTGACTACAAATCAGGAGATTACAGGTTCGACCCCTGCACAGGTTATCAGATAGAAGAAGGTGGATTCACGGTGTTTACGATGATTAACAATGATTAACGACGACGATTCGTATTAGGTCTATGGAAAAGCTAATTGTTTACCCGACGATTATACGAACCGTCGGGTATAATCATATTAGTCCCGATCGTCACTTCCCGTAACAGTAGATAGTGCCTGCCATCACCCTCTTTAAGACCAGGTGAGTGCCAACCTTGGTGTAGAATATTATGTCACTGTCAGTGACCTACCTTTCCGGCGTGATACCGTATGTATGGCAGTGCCTCTGCGAACGACGATGGGCGCTTCACTAATCATGACCTCCACGGGCTGCCCGCTCCGATGTGCATGATTTCCAGCCTGGTTGATATCATTTGTGCCACGCTGTGCGTTCCAAGCCAATATGCGTAGTACAAGGCACGGAGTGGTCCCTCTATAGCCTCTTTCCACCCCAACATGACCATCGATTGCAAACCCAACAGCAGTGTGCCAGGCGAGTCCTGTCCTCGTCTCTTGGGCGGCATAACGTAAGTCACAGGACAAAACCCTGCTAACCATGTTACGGCAGCATGACGGATCCACTGCTTCTTAGTGGGGCGGCATCCAAGTTCGGACGAGGGTGATATGGATGTAGACATACCGGTAGCATGTCCAGGCCTTTTGGCGGCGCGTTTCTGGGCTGCGAGGATAGATGTGGAACAGAGCAAAGGGAACAGCAAGCATCTTGGAGAACGTTTGTATGTATAGGACTTGATATTGATCATTAACCTAGTCACAGTGTCTCTTCCACGTGGGAGATGGAATCCATAACTTGTCAGCACCATACCCGGCCTGGAGCTTTGCGCAGGCGTGGGACCTTTTCCCGGCGCGCTCACTCTGGTCCCACAACGCATCGTCAACCATCCATCACACACAGAGCGTTCTCGCCAGCGACCAGTCCAGGACACGTAAGACGTACCAAAGCAGAGACGACCGTCAAGGTTGGCGATCCTCTCCGAAAGGTTGAGATCACGAGACTCCATCGCACCCGATTCCGTGCGAAGGCTGGCCCGCAGAATAGGCTCGCCGTGCTCGATGCTCACCCGGATCTCCTCGGCCGAAAGAGAGAATCCTATAGAGCCGTGGACGTTAGTGCGCCTTCACCCTCGTTTACTGGCGGTGGGACGGCGGCCTATCGTACCGCCGGCGCCCCACTGGAAGTGGCCTGTGAATATCTCAGCATGGTGCAACCTATGTATGCGTCCTGAAGGCTTCCATACCATTTATGTTTCCAATGCAGCAGTCCAGGTCCAGCTCGGACTCCTGCATCTCGCCGTTCTGGCGGCGGACCCGAGCCTTGAGGATGTTGCCGCCATCAATGCGGATCGACTCAAGCTCGGCGGACATGTGGAATCCGGACATCGTGTATGGTAATGATTCGGCAAAGCTGGCGGCTGATGAGAAGTAAGGAACAAAGTAATGCTCTGTGGAAAAAGCGATCCCTTCAGCTTCGGCATTGGCGCCTGCCCGGCCTGTTTATATGCCCACCAGCTGCCCCATTACGCACGCAGTGGCCTCCATTCCCTCCATTACGCATGAAGCTCTGGAGCTTCCTGGCTCCACCGCTCGAAGCTTAAGCAAACCCCGCGCGTCGCTGAGATGTGACGTGCCCTGGTTGCCTACCGCAACTTCACACCGGTGGCGGACGCCGGCATCCGGTGAAACGGCTTGTCTCAGCCCAACGGCGGAGCTGGGCGCATGGCTTAAATGACTTCTCAGATGGAATTCTAAATAGACTGCCAAGATGCGTGATACCATGGAGCTGCGGGGAGGACAGTTGTCGGTGGCACAGCGGTAAGGGCCCGTATTGTAGTACGCTGCGCCACGGGATGCTGCATAAAGTGACTCCTCGGCCACGACGGTTACACCTCATATTTTTGCATACAAACCGCTATTGAACCTGTGGATAGGTCACAAGATATGTCACAAGATAGGCCACAAGATAGGCCACAAGATGGGTCACAGGATAGGTCACAAGATAGGTCTGTTGTCAACTGCATAACAAACATCAGACTTGCGGTGAAGTGAACAGGACCAGCCCAAATATTGATGTTGTTGACAGAAGGGAAACTGACTATACACACTATACACCCGGTATTTGCCGGCCGGCCCTTCCAGCTACCACACCATCCAGTGTTGGTGGTCATCCACGTTGATAGCCGTGCAGGATGATGTATCTCCCTTCAGATACTGTTGTCAGAAGGTCTAGCTTTCGGCCCAGAGCCAAGAGAATGTGAATACTGTCAGACGGCAGCAAGAGGGAAAGGGTGGGATAGAGCAAGATTTGAATAAAGGGTGTAGTTGTTGTGGAAGTTGAATAAAATAAGCCTTTCCCAAAAAGAAAACGTATTTATGAATGTAAATTTAACATTTCGAATTCCGGACAGTCATCCCATACTAATGTACATAATACCGTTTATTTCAAGGTCAAAATCCAAGTTCGCACTGAATCCGTAAAATAACTACAATAAAAATAACGATATATTATATATTTTTAACAGCAATTAACCTAAAAAAATTGAAAATAATAACAGTATTGTTAACGCAATCTACAATTCAAATCCCTTGTTAATCAAATGAATTTTTTCAACCTATCTTATTTGAATATATGATAAAACTTTTAATGAGTTTATTTAAAGATACGTTTTTTCGAACTTATTAAAAAATAGATAACCTGTTAATGCAAATCACGCTTAATTCATATTTCCCGTGGTTTTTATCTTTAAATCAGTGTAAGAATCGAGTAATAGACATAAATTTTCCGTTTCATTGAATTAAAATAGATTTCACAACTCTTGTATATATAATGCAATTAACTTTGTCATATTATGATTATAATATGTTGTATCAACTAGTAATATAACGTTTTAACAGGTAATTCTGTTATTCAAGTGATGAAATTGACGTGAAACTAATTGTTAGAGTGTGTAATATATAAGAGAAATTATGATTTCTATTGGTAATATGTATAGTATTGTAATTATCATCAATTAGAATTGTTACTCTAATGCTAATTATCGTGAGTTGCATGTATGATGATAGTGAAGTGTCTATTTAAATAATAGACATAAATTAACATTATTTTATAGCCAATTAGATGTCAACTAGTTAATGGTTACCCTATTTTAAAACTCTTTCTACTATTCATTATCAACTTCATTGATATTATATAATTATTCTTTCGAGTATCGAATGCATAACACAACCACAAAAAATGCCTTTTTTATACCAGTTAATTTTTGATGAAGTTAAAATAAAACATTTAGGTGCAAAATACAAATTTCCGAACCTTTGCCAACGGAAGAGTTTTTACTTAGTACTCTGACAGATTACGGCTGTTATTTACTAATGGATGAAGAAAAACACTTTTAGGATTACGGTTATTATTATTAAACGATTCTACTTTCATATTAATAACATTGAAGAAACAAATTGAATTAATTCTGAACTTTTTTATACATATATATAAAGTTATAAATTAAACAACAAGAGTATTCGAATACGACGAAAATTTCGAACGCTAGCCAAAATAGCCTGTAGACTGACCAATAAAGTATTTAGAATAGGGAAACCATAATGAAAAGATGTTTGATACGTACAAAACATATAAATACAATATAATAGAATCGATCAAACATTGAAAACTACAACTGACTACCATATTACAAAACTAATAACATTGAGGTAGATATTAATTCCTTTAAGTAATTCGAAAATCTTTTTATTCGCTCCCTTTCGAGAAATTTAACAGATAAAAACCTCAACACATGATTTGTTAAAGTACATTTTATTAGTGTCGGTAGGGTCTAAAACCCATTCATGTAAAATAAGGTATTCAGAAAAGTAATCGTTAGATTGGTAAAGTTGTAGTAAAAGATGATGATCCGAAGGAGAATCTAGAGGTATACGCTATAGTTAAGGGTTTATAAATCTTTACTCAGAACGTACTACTCTAAACTTCTCCACGTATTGCTATTCAATCTAGTATAGCCATTTCAAACCGATCTATAAATTGTCATTCGGTTTGGAATAGTCATTTCAAACCAATCCATATATAAAGTACTTTGAATTTTATAAAATTATAGTCTACAACGTGACACGTTATCATATACTTTATAAGAGTATACCCTATAATACAGTATACTATTACTTACCTTATATATACTATTTATAAGGATATATAGTAATATCCATGTGGATAATCTTTTCTTTCTTCTTTATATATACTCTGTACCTATAGCCTAATAGTAATAGTGTGGTTGTGGTTACAAAAGTTCAAATTAGTAGGTTTTGTAATAATAGTATTATTCCCATGTTAATTACAAAAGGTTTAAATTAATAAGTCTCGTAATAACAATATTTTTGTTACCACATTAATTACAAAAGATCTAAATTAGTAAGTTCGGCTAGAATTAGTAAAGTTTAACCGAAATAGTGTTTTAAATTCGACTAAAATCAGCAAAGTCTAGTTAAGGTTGTATTTATAATTCGAGCCTAATCAGTATAGTTAAATAAGGGCTATATAGTTAGTAATAGCGCATTTCGTAATTTCTAATAAGGGTACTTATATAGGGGTAATTACGTAGAAGTAATGACATAATTACGTTTTAGGTTGATACAAAAAAAAATAACACTATCGGCCTATGGAAAAACTCTTTTTTTATTTCTTTTAAAAACGCGTAGTTTAAAAAAAATTAATTCTCTATTTTAATTTAACCTTTATCCCTATCAAACTAAGAAAGCCATATCCTCACTTTACTTTTATTCTCTATAACTAAAACAAGCCGTTTTTATAGGTAGGTTACTTAATTAATATCTATTACTAAGCTTTTATCTTTAAACAGATACCGCATTAAAATCGAACCATAAGGCGCCATTTAGCGCGTAAGTGGCGATGCGCCACTACCGCTGTTATTGCCGCCGTTACCGCCACCTATAACACCACTACCACTAATAACAGCAGCCCGTCATCTTCGGGCATCATTTCCTCCATCGCCGCTACGCCGCCCATCGCCGTTACCCTGCTCACCATCATGCCGCCTCGCCCCACCACCGCCACACCGCCCAGTCCCGCTATTGCTATGCTAACCAGCCCTATTACTGCCTCTGCTTAGCCCCTTCCCGCCGTTAACGCCGAGACCTCCTCTTCCCCCTTCCCTTTTCCCAGTTTTTAAAGGGAGGAACGAGGGGTTCTTAAGGTTATAAACCTTACCCTTTCCCTATGGGTAAAAACCTCATTATCCGTAAAGCTCATTTTACGTTGTAAAAGCAAACTGGTGTAACTAAGTTAAGGTTTATATATTTCTAATCCATTTATTTATATACTTTTAACCCCTCTTTTTAGATAAGGAATACGAGGTGAACTTACTTTGTTGCCTCGAACTTCGTATCGTTAAGGTACGTCGTAAAACCCCTTTAACGCGTAAAGCGTTAAAACGATGTACCCGAGTCTATAGCTCTAGGCCGTTAATAAACACGCTTTATATATCGTATGTTGCGTTTGCGGCTGTGAGGAAGTCCGTTAACGATTATTACGAAAGCGGGCGTCATTCGACCCGCTATTACCGTTACAAGCGGACCAATAACTCGTATGCCTCTGTTCCAGTAATCTTAAGGTCGAGAGCCAAAGCCGTATTACGCGCCCGCTAGCATTTTAATAAATTTTAACCAACTTCAAAATTTTCCTTTTGTAAAAATACATTACTCGCAACGATTCCAAAAAAAAAAAAAAAAAAAAAAAAAAAAACTTGTACGTAATTAAAATAAACCGATACTAATTAGTAATAGGCGTTTACCGGCGGACCAGGGAAGCGAAAATCTTCGTCGCCGCTTGAAAACAGAGTTTAAGTATATACTACGCAGATAAATTTAGTAACGTTATTGTACGCTGCCATAAAATGGGTAATCCCTCTCCCACGTCTTTACCTAAAGGTATAATTAACAAAATGTAGGTCTATATTCTTATTAACGTTGATAACGTCAATAAAGGTAATAAAAGTAACCTTAATATAAAAGGGGAAAACGACGAGAAGAATAGTAAAGACGCGACAGCATTGCTTTTTTACTTTAGTAAATAAATAAATACCCCTTCGGCTAAGTCGGCGTACCCGGCTATAATATAGTACGTTATATAGTAATATTATAGCTCTTTACAAAATAAATATTTAAATGCAATAAACGTAATATAAATTATAAAAAACAAAAGAGGTAATAAACTTAGATCGAAACAATAACGTAAAATCAAATGGAGAAAAAGACGAATGGGACATTCTGTTGGATCAAAATGTGTAAAATAATAAGTGCTAAAATCACGAAATAGATATAAAATAATAAAGTTAAATAAAGGTAAAAATCGGTAATCTAGGCGAATTATTAATTTGAATAGAAGAAAAATTGGGAATCGGTATAAATATTATAATACAGGTTAATTGAAAATATCGAAAAAGTGGTATAATAGATTTTGAAAGTTGTAAAACCTTTTTACTAACCATAAAAAATAATATTTTTATCTAAATAAATATTTTTAAGGCTTCATTCGATATAACTTTAGTTATTATATTCGTTAGATTAAATTTTCTATTGATTCACCTTATTTCTCCAATTTTACAACGTTCATATAACTCGTATAAGGCTATAATATCGATTATGAAACGTTTTTCGTTCGTAATACTTAATTTGACTAGGCACTTATAATACGAAAGAAAATTAATATACACGATAAAAGAAATAAGGCGTAAACTAAGATGAAAATAAGTATCTGGACTATTATCATAATAATAATATTCGAATTAAAGCTTTAAACTATATTATAAATTTCGGAAGACAGAACGTTTTTCTTAACCCTTTTACATTGAGTAAAGCTTCAATAAATAAAATTTTCTCGAAACATAAAGCCGTTTCAGGCAGATATTTCGTTACCGAAGATTAAAATAAAGTTTATTCGTAAAATAAAATGATTATTATTAGCGAAAGAACCGTTAGTAAAAATAAATAGTTTTTTAATACGTATATTTAACGGTGCAAACAATAAACCACGTTTTAAATTATGTTATTGTTATAAAAGACGTTTATTCAACGCTTTACATATATTGTTTATAGGGTTGGTTTAACATTATACGGCGATAGAAAGTTCAATATAACTTTCAATTATATTATAAAAGCGATCTAAACGTTATATACGCGTTCACATTTGAATTTATCAGTTCGTTTTACGTCATTTGGAACGATAAGGGTAACTTCATTTAACTATCATTTTGATATAAAGCCTAAAACACCATTTCAAAAGGTATTGATAACTTTATTAAAGTCGATTAAATTATCCTTTATAAAGCATGTTTTAGGTTTCGCTTGTAAACTAGTTTTTGAAAGTTTCATTTTTTTATGAGAAAAACGAAGTGTTATACAATATTAAGATGTTATTCGTCTATATACCTATTAATATAAAGCCCTCCAAATGTATTGTCGATATTGATAAATACAGGTTAATGGTAAAGTTAGTTATTCTGAACTGTTCCATATAATACCTTTAATAAGTATCGTACCAGTAAATAACAACTTCGGCTAAGCTATAAAGTGATTTTAAAATACGTAAAGTCGTCTTAAGCGGGTGGTATTACTTAAGATTTTTTGGGTATATTAGCGTAGATCCATCGTTTAAACCGCTCCTCAAACTGGGTATATACCTATATTATATCTCGAAGCTCGATATATAGGTGATATAATATATTAAAGGAAGCTTCGAATATAAAAATCAAGTAATGGTTAGCCCGTTATAACGTAGGTAATTGGGTTATAATATCCTTTTTACTTCATTATATTTTTTAACGACTAAAAGGGTCTTTTTATAAAGTTTTCCGGTTTTATTTTTAATTTCGTAGAGGTAAAGGGTAGGGAAGATCCTGTAAGTATCGTAAACGGCTAAGTCGAAACGTTTAAAATAAAATACGCTTTGATTAATTAAAGCTAAAATTTATGTTTAGGTAAATTATAAGAATAGGGTACCTAATGTGATAATAACACCTTTACAGCGAAACTTCAAGCTAAGTGTACGGTTTACCATTTAGTTTTACTTGATAAAAAAGTCTGTGGTAAAGTTTTCAAAGCGTTTTTTGATTTTCGAGCCGAAGGGGTGCCCTCGACAACGAGGTTTTAACGGGGTTAGTATAAGTAGGCCATTTTTATTTAACGAAGTCGGGTTAAAATAGTATTTCAAAGGTAAGGCTAAAGCTAAATTCGGCTTAAATTCGCCGTTTTAGGTAATGTTTTATAATCAGTTTTGTTTGTCCTACAGTTTCAGGTCGTTCTTTTTCACCCCTTTTTTATATTTGTGTACCATTATTTAGCGAAACGAACTCGTAAAATTCGTCAAGTGAAAGAGTACATTGTAACCTTTAAACTAGTTGATTTTCTAAAGGTTAGTCCATCTGTTTTTCGTTTTCCAAACCAAAACCTCAAATTATAATAATAAATTTAAAACATTCGTTTTATATGGGCCATTCCTGATACCCAATGTTTTGAAAATATCGTTTTTTACCCGTAAGAATGTAATACCGTCAACGCTTTTGTTACAACATTAGCTTTTTACATTACAAACGGTAATAAGGCAAATTTATAAAAAAATTCGGGTAAATATTAAAAATAAGAAGTGTGGGGAAAAGCCTATTTGGGCCCAAAGTATTATTAACAACGGTAACCGTTATTTAAAAGATAAATTATTTAAAATTAACATCTTTTATTTCCTTCGATAACACCTTATATACTTTTTTCAGTAATCCGTAATATCGTTTACAATTTTTAATACCTTATAAAACTTTTACTAGGATTTACTTACACTTATTACCGTCTATCCAAGCTTTCATAAACCATTCGGTGAAGTTAAAAGCCGTATCGGCGTTTTTTGTAATCCAATTTAAAAGCTCGAAATCAAAGTTTAACTAATAATGAATCAAAACGTTCTAATAGTTTATAGTGAAAGCGTTCCGCAAAATTTTAACGGTTGAAAATAATGTTACCGTATCGACGACGTAAAGAAACAGTTAACTATTTAAATACATAATATCAATAATAACTTTGTAATTGAAGTCTATATCGTCTTAAAGGTGAAATTTAAACCGTTGTAGGCCCTACGAGTATAACTAATATTCGTAATAAAACTTTTCGATGGTTTTAAATACGTCTTTCCTACATTTATTTAGCCTGCGGTATAAAGTAAACGTAAAAAACATTTTGTAATTAGGTACCCAAATCGTTGATACAAAATCTGTAATAATGGCTAAGTTAAATAAAAAAACCCTTAATTACACGGTTTTCGGAGGGGGATACAAGTAGCTAAATTTAAACCGAAACTATATAAATACGTTATTTAAAACGCGGATAAGTTAGTTAGTTGTATTTCAGACCTTCATTACGAGTTTATTTATATTAACTAGCAAAAATAAAAATGGTATTTCAAAATCTATCACATAAAACTTAACCGGTCCGAAAAGTATATTTATAACGAACTTTCTAAAAGACAACGCTTTATCTTTACTAAATACAACCTTTTGGTATTTTCTTATTAGATTTAGACGAAACTTCGAAAACGTTGCTGCAAACGCATCGAATTACCTTTTTCCGGCCGTCGAAATTTTAATTACGCTAATATCAGGCATAATACCTCAAAACCTATTTCTGTATTTATTGGAAAGCGTAAATTACAACGTGACATAGGCGTTAAACACTTCGTTTACGTAATCTGAACCTGTAATATATATAAAGGCGGCGTTCTTTAAGCTAACGAAAATACGTTAGGCGTTTTTATCGTTCTAAGCTAACAAATAGGCATGATTTTATCTTAGGTCGTCTTTTCCTAATATATTTTCGTCAAGGAAGGCGTAAAATCCGTTATTTATGCCTTGAAACTCTGTTACATATACTACAAAATTAACTTTTATCCGATCTTTAAAATCATATTAAATTCAAAATTGTCGTTTAATTTGAATTTACTCGTAAACGGGGTGATTTATAAACTAACAGTCGACTTTGCCGTATACGATATACTGCTTTTGTAAACCTATAAAGTTTCGTATGTCTTTTTGTAAATACGGTTGTAATTTTAGTACGGTTTTTTTTATTTTCGAACGATTGTCTCTATCTTTTATTTCCAAAGTTTCTTTTTTTATACCTATATTTCGAACGCTCGTTTAATCTTAGATGAACCCTAAATATTCGGTCTAATACATAATAAGTCATCTCGACAAAGTCTACTTTAGTAATTTATCCTTTGCCTCTGGTTTTATTAGCTATAAATACTCACCCAAAACTCGCCTATCGGCGTATAAAGGTCTTAAGCAAAGTTTTGAAGCTTATAGAAAAGTTTTCCACATCTTTTTTTGATTTAAAAAGTATAATATAGAAATCTGAGTTTTCGCGGTAAGCTTTTATCATTATTTAGATGAACAATTTATCACCTTTATATTTTAGTTTAAATGCTACCTAATACTTTCGAAATTTAGCCAATGAGGAGATAAGTATTTCCTATAATTTTTTATCGGCGTTTTGCTATTAATTTTTTAATGAATTTCTAAGTCATAACGGTCGAATCGCTATTGTTAAGTTTATAGTTAATTTCCGCATCAAAATTGAACTTTAGGCAATTATGACACTTTACAAATGTATTAACATATTTAAAGTAATATATATATTACTTTTCAACTAATCCGGAAATTATACCGGATAATATAATATAAAATTAAAATAACTTAATATCTAATTTATTACACGTATTAAATATCATATGTATTTTATCATTAAGTATATCGTACGGCTCGCCGCTATAATTAATATTCCTATCCCATCGTTTGGAAAAGTTAGTTAACTTTATTGGGTCGCTTGTATTTGTAGGAAAGCGATATAATAAAAAGTCGCGATAAGGGTTATAATTTACTGGCATAAGTTTGTAAGGCACGTATTAGCGTTTTACGACGATCGTCAATTCCTAAATCGGGTTGTTCTTTATGTTTTAACCGATCCGTCTATAGTTGATCGAGCTTTTTTTGGTATTTCGGCCGCTTCTATTATAACCGAATGGGCTATTTCAATATTGAGGGAGTAATTTGATATTCGGTTTTATTTTACAATGTATGCTGGCGTAAGGGTGTATTATACCTACGTGGTAAATAATGATT
Source organism: Anisogramma anomala (assembly GCA_038502455.1). Taxonomy (NCBI): domain Eukaryota; kingdom Fungi; phylum Ascomycota; class Sordariomycetes; order Diaporthales; family Gnomoniaceae; genus Anisogramma; species Anisogramma anomala. The sequence goes on along the minus strand of JASMMZ010000002.1, from coordinate 2,856,598 downwards.
GTAATTGTTCTTTTTCTTCGGAGTTTTTATTCCTAACTTATAGTATAGGTATAGAACTAAGTTATCTTACACCTCGTATTCGTCGTTCCCATATTAGTTTCTTTTACTCCATAAAATAATACCCTTTTACAAATTCTGTTATGTATAAATCATTATCCTTTTAGTCTGATACGTCGACGAATTATACTATTTTAAATAGGGTTTCTATAAAGCGGTCATTCCTACCCCCTAGAGTATTTATACCTCTAATTCGTAGTTAAATGAATAAGGCTTAGAAATGGTAGGAATCGCAATTTATTATATGTTTAATATCAAGTTCAAAAAATTCTCATGAAAATCGTCTAACAAATCGAATCCTTAGGCTTTTTCTTCCTAGTAGCGGAATATAATGGCCAAAATATGTTTATTTGTTGTATATAAGTCGAATTATGTAATTAACGAATCAATGATGTTATTTCAAAGTCCCAAGTCGATTTCGTATATCATAGTCTTTCAAATGTTTATATTTTCGATTAGAAGGTTAAAGTTAAGGTTAATTTTCTTTAGTAATGTTAGTCTTAAAGCTATAACAATAGGTATTTTAGGGTAATTTATATACGTACCTGGTATACTGGAACGGTTTCAGTTGATAATTTCGCGTTGTAGTAAGAATCGGATACGTTCAGACTCCAACGTTTAAGGTAATACGTTCCGCAAATAACAAATAAAAAGTAAATAAAGTCATTAAAGTAATTGAATCAAGGCTTATTAACGTTTCCTAATTTAAATAAATTTTAAAAGATGAATAAAACGTAAGCATACACTAGTTAAACGTCTTAAATTAATTTCATTAACGTTTAGTAACGTTACGTTAGCCAAACGGTTATAAAAACTTAAAAGTCGTAAAAACTAAATTTAAAATACGTAAGACGAACAAAAAAAAACGAATAAGGCAAAAGAAGTATAAGGCGAATTAGGCAAAGGGGAGGTGTAGTTGTAGGGAAGTGTATTATGTAATCTTGTATTTGGTAATCAGTCCGAATTAATATGTCGTAACTGCTTTCAAATTAAGGGAGCGGTTTGAATATCAAAAATCGGATGTATCCCAACTAAAGGTTCCGAAACTTGGTGATTTTTAGCTTAAGTAGTCTAATACATGATAAAACGCTCTCCAAAAAATGCCCGGGTACGTTAAAACGCCAAATAAGGGTTAATGGTAACGTAACGGGGCTTTTAATAAATAAAACGCCGAATAAGAATTAATAATATCATACTAAAGTTATCCTTTTCAAAGTTACCTAATTTTTACAATCTTTGTATACGTCGGCGTGTAATTTTTATCAAAACGAAGTGTTAAAATACAAACAGTTAGGACCGCTACAACATCTTGCTATAGGTATTTAATTTTTATATATTTATTCTTTCCTAAGCTGTTTATAGTCGACCAAATTGGCTACTAATTCATATCGGTAAAGTTTAAAACTTATTTATCTAAAATAAGGTACTTTAAAATTAATCGCCAAATTAATAAAGTTATAATAAAAAATAATCCGAAGGAATATCTAAAGATATACGTTACAGGTAACGGTTTATAAGTTCTCACCTAAAACTTACTACTCTAGACCGCTTTAAGTACTGACGTTTGGTCTGGTATAGCCATTCCAAACCAATTCATACATTCTCATTCGGTCTGAAATAGCTATTCCAGACGATTCATGCATGGAGCACTTTGCGTTTTTCAAGAGTGCAGCCTGCAGCGTGACACGTTATCGTGCACTCTACAGGAGTATACCTTACAATGCAGTGCTTTAGTAGTTTCTCTATATATACTATCCATTAAGGTATGTAGTAATATCCACAATTAGTTATATACATAGATACTGTATCGAATCGTATTATAACAAGGAAAATAACATATCGTTTGGTACTTATGAAGAATTTTTTTAGTATTGAATAATATATTATAGACTCATGCTATTAACCATTAAGTCTATGGGTTACGTGATTGTGTATGTAATAGGATATGCAGTACCCGGCCCGGGTTTAGTCTGAGCATGGTCCGCATACAGCATGTGCGAGGGCATATAACGGGCTGGGTACTTACTATATCTATAAGCCCTATACGAAGGGCCACTGTAGCGTTTTTCAATTTTTCGTTCATACCTTAATGGTAAACTTGATTTAATATTTACTTAGTTCACTATTGTAAGTTAAATAACAATATACTATTAAGTTTTTTTTTATTTCTTGAAGATATATTACTTGTGATAGACGAATTGATGGCAAATATTAATAATTTTAGGTTATAATTTAACGTTATCGTAGATTATAGGCCTTCAGTGGATGCTTAATTTTCTACCTTTGTAAATGTATCTTTTACCCCTTTAGAGCCGACTTGAGCCGATATATTTTGTTTATAAAACATTATAGGCTATATCACGTTTATTATAAAGTAAATGTAAGAGCTAACATAATAAGCTTTTATTATTGACTTCATATCCAACTTAATATAAATCGTAATTAAAATTTAATAATCCGAGGCCAATTTAACGGTAATTTGTATTAATTTTCTAAGGTTTAAGGGTAAGCGTAAACGATGTGATTAATTGAAATTCGATGAATTTACTTTTACGTGGGCGGCGACACGTTAAATCATCGAATTTGTATTAAAAAATGTAAATCGGAAAAAGTCAGTATACGTTTTTTTACATATACATCTATTATATGTTGACGGTGAAGTAAGCCGTTACAACGTATTACAAAGCCGGCGAATACGAAAGTATATACGATATAAGTAGATTCCTTAATTACATTAATGTTATTTTCAATTACCCTTATCGTGTTGCTAAAGCTTTAGTCGAGTTTGAAGGATTACTTATAGGTCATAAAAACCTATAGGTATTATTCATTAGTAGGTTCTAAACATTATTAGCCTAAGCAAGCGGATTAGACTGACCTTCAACCGTAAAGTGCAAGGAATAACGATTTTGCATATCCCTTCGTATTTACAACAAATCTATTATGGTAGGTATTAATTGAGTCGACTATATCGCAGCTCCAACAAAGTATTGTGAGTTCGCCAAAGAGTTAAAATCCCTAAACTTAAAACGATGTTTTGGGCGATAATTATCGAAATATGTATAGGTATAACGGCTAAATAAAGATATAGCTATAATGAAAATTTACGTTTTTTAACTATCCTCGTTAAATAGTTACGATAATCGCGACTAATTATTTTAATAAACCTGTTCGGGATATACTTATGATTAAAAACGTAAGGCGACGTAGATAACGGTGTAGAAACGTCAAACTAAGAAAGTTATGAGGCTTTGTATACGTTATAATTCGACAGAATACTATTAACATAGTTATGGATTCTGCCCAGTATTGCATTTAATGTAGGTATATACGATATAAGTCGAGAAGGTAGATAAAGGTTTCCTACTAACAGCAACGGAGGAAGCCAAACTTATGAATACAATTTCGTTTAAAAATTACGTAGCTTTAACAACGTAGTTGGAAAATCGATTAAACAATAGCTTAATTTCATCAAAATACATGTAAACGAAATTTAATCCATTATCCCTATACTTTTTGATAATATTTACTTCTAAAATGATTAAATTGACTTTGGCGGTAATGTTTATTATATTGTTAACAACGTTTTGATAAAATAGTCCAGAATGAATCAAATTAGACTATTATATCCTCGAAATCTAAATGCGATATTAGGGTTACAGTGAAATACGAGTATTATTCAAACACCTAAGTTTCGTATATATATTGATAAAAAGTCGAAGCCGATATTAATATATATTTTTCCCAAATAACGCGGGATATAATTTTTAATATACCTTGGATACGATATTAATTGGTAATATTAAACGTTGGCTGCAGATGTTTAGCAATTTATAATGAAGGAGAATTAGTGGTCAATACGATAATAATAAACCTTAAGTTAGAGGATACATATAATGTTATGAGATCGATTTGTATTAATTTAGTAAATCTTTTTGAATGGATAATATAATGCATAGGTATAATCTTTAATGAACTTTTACTTTAAAATTTTGTAAAATAACACGGATTTTATTATCGACGGCAGCGACCATTATAAAAAGGGATGAAAATTGATTACAGTTTTCACTTAAATTAATAAAATTTAGCAACCTATTTGACAAAGATAAAATAATAGCTTTACTCCTATATAAGGAAAAACTGGACTATTATATTTATATTGAATAGAATGAAAATAAATCTTTGTTAAAGACATTATAGGGACTATCATATACGATATTACAAAATCAACCTTTTGAGTTTAAACGTTAAGTTACGAAGTTGATAAATTAGGGTTAAGTTCATATAAGTTTTTATCCGCCGAAATACCGATACTATCAATTTTTAAACCGGAGGGGAGATAATAGTTATATATCTGTCGGTAAGGTGTAAAACCTATTCAAGTGAAATGAGTTATTTAGAAGAGTAATCGTTAGATTGATATAGTTATAGTAAAGATGATAGATGCAACGGAGAAGCATCTAGAGGTGCACGCCACAGGTGAGGGTTTATAGGTCCTCACCCAGAGCGTACTACTCTAGACCGCTATACGCATTGCTGTTCGGTCTAGTATAGTCATTCCAGACCGATCTATTCATTGCCGTTCGGTCTGGTATAGGCATTCCAGACCGATCCATGCATGATGCACTTTGCGTTTTGCAAGAGTGTAGCCTGCAGCGTAACACAATATCGTACACTCTGCAAGAATGCACCCTGCAATATAGTGCACTGCTATTTTCCCTATGTAAACTATCTATTTGGGTATATATTAATATCCAAAATATCTGTTACTGTGTATTAAATAAGATTACGGAGTAGGATCGCTTTCTTTTACCTTTAATTAAGGAAACTTTACACGCGTTATCGAAGTCGACGTAACTTACGAAATTGGATATTCGAGTAATTTTTTACCGTATCTGATTTGTATCTGGATAGAAAAAGTTAATAATTATTCAAATACGTTTTGAGTTATTTAATTCACTAATTACTAATTTCGGGTTAACGAAATAGTTGGTGATGTTTCAACGGTATATCAATTATATAATAACGGATATCTTCAATAATTTTATTACAGTTTAGTCAAACGACTAGCTATTTCTTTAATATCAAATAGCATTATATAACGAAAGTTTGCGTGGTTTTAAAACCCCTTTAAGATATCTCGTTGAATTCAAGTTTAAAAACGTGTAACTTTATGGTTGCAGAGGTAAAATACCTAAGCGATATTTGTTAGTTTTCAAAAATTTCTAAGAGGCTATATAATTTATACTCGAGGATATATAAGCTCAGAGTTTCCGGAATATATAATAAAGATTTTATGGATTTCCGGCCTTTATTATTGTCGACCGCTGTTCGAATTAGAACTCTAGTTTTCTTATTTAATCGATTTAAATTTCTAAACGTTAGTTCATATAATTATGCGGCGATAGATAGCTTGTAAATGGCTTCCGGTAAGTATAAGGTGGTAATATATCTGTCTTGTGCACACTATTTCAAATACCGTTAAGCTTTATGCTCGTCAATCATATTAATTATATACAAAACAACGCTCTAACCCTTTTCACAAAAGCTAAGGCCAGAATTAACACCAAACATATAAATCAAAAATTTATTAAAGTTAAATTGAGTATTTTTTGTTAACGTAGTTACCGGCTTGTAATTCCAGAACTTAGAGTCCTTAATCGCTTATTATTTGAATATTATGAAGCTAACCGCTCCGACGAAAAGGGTATCGTTAATTTACATACCAACTACACCGAAATCTCTTACTTACGTTACTAGTAAACAAGGGTCGTACATTGAAGACTTAATCATTAGCCGGAATTTAAAATACGACTAATAAGTTAAAAACCAATAAACGTTTACTTTGGCTAATCTATTTAATAGTTTCATAAAACGTATTACCATACCTAAAAGGTAAATAATACCGAGTTCCTATAGCAATTTTAGCAATACGATTCGATATAAATCCGGTGCTAATTACGTATAGGTTTACATTATATTATGACTATTTAGTGTAACCTTACGTTTAGTTTTAGCTAGTATACTTATTGCTAAAACGAACACCAAACGATAACTAATCTTTTGAATTGATAGCGATTACATAAAAATTTAGTTTTTTTCTTCATTACCCTATACTTAAGTAATTAAAAGTAATTTTTTTCTACCGTCGCCCCGTGGTCTTGCCGTTAACCTCTTAAATAATCCTCGACTTGAAATCATAACTTTTAGGTTTTAAAGGTTAAAATAAGTTTTCGATACGAATTATAAAACCCTTCAAGTTAGTAGGCCGTTAATTTTGACTTTGTTACTTTCCTTAAAAGATTTGTCGAAGGTTTTAATAATATTTTACCCTCGGAACTTTAAAGCTAAGTATTCGTTATTGTTTTCTTTTTTACTTACCTAAATAGTATTATAAATACAGCCCGTTATGTATTCCTCCTCTTTAAAGTTTTTTTTTCTTCGTGGATCGTCCGCACCGACGGCGTTTTATCGGCTTATCGATAACGGATGAAGGAGGTTTGCGTTAACTCAGTCATTTGTCTTAAGGAGCTTAAGGATTGTGTTATTTAATAGCTTTTATATAAGGCTTAACTTAAGTGATTCAGAAAGATATAAAACCGTCAACAGTTTTAATAACTACTTTAAAGTTTACTATATTTAATATCTTATATAAGCCTCCTTATTTACCCAGTTTTCTCTATACCATGACTTCACTTTATAATGGGAAAACAAGTACGTCTATTGTTAAAGGGTAGTTTTTAGTTTTCAGGGCGTTATTAATCTAGCGGTGTGCTGATTCTTTTTGCAGTTCCGTTAAAGCTTTGCTATGGGCTGCAACGCGTTACTAAGTACTTGCCGAAGGCAGAGATTTTCTCGTCAGGCATAGGTACGCTCCAGAACTAGAAGCGTTGGCATTAAACCGCTAAGGCCTACAATATCGTTTAGGCTTTTCACTTCTATCTGTAGGCGTATCTCCGGATCCGTAAAGCTTTCAATTTCCAATGTAAAAATATTATACGTTCGGTGAAATAGGGCGTATGCCCTTTTCACTTTTTCAATGTTCTAATAGGCTTTTACAGGTACTTGTTTACATTTAATACCTATTATTTTGATATCTTGTCAAAATTTTACCGCACAAAAATTGGTACCAGTATCATAAACGACGACGTTAGGTAAATCCAGGTACATATGAATCCATAATATCCTTAACGTTTTCCAATTATCTTTTTAGAAAGCGACTTCAAAAACTTAGCCTCGTAAGACGAGGTTGCGGAAATAACAACGTAAAAGATAAATTTATTATTTAAGTAAAATATATCGACGCAAATCTCATGATTAAAACCCTTATCTTGTTTTATCGTAAACTTAAATTTCGGGGGGGCTTTGATATATGTTTAAAAGTAATAGCAAAGTTTTAAATAGCTTTTAAGGCAAAAGATTCAATACCATAATACCCTACAGATGTTAGGACTTTATACGGTCTATTAATAGCTAGATGATTAAAAAGCCGGTGTAATTAACGTATTTTCGGCTCAATTAGCTTTAATATTACTACTTTTAGGCCTTAAAAATCAATTTATAAGTGCTCTTACTCAAGAACGAGTAAAAAGTTTTTAATAAGTTTATCTGCATTGACGTTGACGTTGACGCCGAAAGTTTTGATATCCTTTAAGAAAAGAAGGAAAGGAGTAGGAGACTTAAAAGTAGGAAATTTAATTAATTTTACAATAGTATAAACTATCGTTATCCTTAAAACTGATAATTGTTCGTCTAGTTTAAAGTTAATTTTAATTTTAACAACATTATAACGATCAATTTTAGCGGATATAATGCTTTCCCTCTGTACTACAATGTACTGCAAATAAACTCCTATTAAGTACCTTACTTCCCCTATATTTTACATGATATTTTGAAACGTGTGATCCGCATAACGATCGAGAAGGTTAAAAGTATATAAAAGGTAAGAGGCTTAATTAAGGTAAAAGTAAGCGTTTTTACCACCTACATGGTATAAGAAGGTATAATCGGCTAGTTATTAGGCCTTAACAGAAGCAATATCTTTTTACTACTTAATTTATTTAGGGGCTTTAACGGCGTTAATTGGCACATTATCCTTAAACTTAACAATTTAATTCAAGTATTATTATTTAGAAGAAAAAAGGTATTAGGCGTAATATATTAATTTTCTGTTATTAAGTTCTTTCAGGGGGTTCCGAGTTAACAAATAGCTAGACTTATTACAAATCTAATATCTTTTACCATTATCGCAATAATGGTACTAGCGGTTAAGTGATTCGCCTAAAACTTAGCCTTGTTGGTGCTAATATGGTTTCTTCCTTCAGTTTAAATCCGAGTTCTATAAACTAAACCTTAGACGTTATAGGCGCCTGTACTTACAGTCGACGTAATTAACTACCTTAAGGTTTTCTTTATCCACGTCAATGAAATTGCTAACTTAGGGGTACTTACTAAGCGAATTTGATATACGTGCCATTACTATAACAAGCGAGGAGCGCAACTAGTTAAAGAAACCTTCGCAAGTGGAATTTAAGCGTTATAAAGCGTATTCGAATTTGTTAAAGCTCATAACTATCGCCTATATCTTCTCGTAAAATGTGGCTTCGTTAATTTAGGCTTTCCCTATTATTTTTTGACATATTATTAACTTGTTAATCGTTTGGTTAAGAACGTCCATTGGTATTTCCTCCTCTTCTTTACTTTTCCATTATTAAAGTCCACCTTGTGGTAGCTTAGTCTATATGATATTGCGTAAGGTAGATGTCGTATTCGAAGTAGCCTTTTATGCTATTATAAATCTTGTGAAACGTGGTAGCTTTAGTAAGGAAGGTTAGATAATAGTTCCTGGCTTATCCTATAAGGATTCCGGGAAATAGTAAGTGAAAATCTAGAGGGCAAACCTTTATTTATTTACAAATATTTAAAAATAGTATTATTTTGGAGTCAAGGAGGTTCTACGGCATTACATCCTACTTCTTTACGTCGTTTTAGATCTTGGTGAAGTCTGCAAGGAGTTTGTAATTAATGTTAACCATTTTACTGGGTTTTGGGGACAGGTTACGATAGTTATCTTAACTTTAAATGGTTTTTCCTGCCAGTTTAAACTTTAAAGCTTTCGAGGCAAGGTATTAAAGGTAATTACTGGTCGCCTAGCCCCAGAGATAAAGCCATGTAATAGGACCTTGAATAGGCTTTCTCGCATAGGAAAATCTAAAGAGTGAAGGTATTTAAGGTGTTTGGTGGTTTTAAATAAAATATTGAAGAAGAGATGGTACCTACCAACTTTAAAAGGTTTAATGATCTTACTTAATCAATTAGTGTAAAACGTCGACGTCAATAAATTTGGCCGCGTTGGCAGCCTCTGCTTCACGCGTTTTGCCTCCGCTAAGGGCGTACTTTACGTTATCACGTAAAGGTACTTAACTGCCGAATAGGATAATAGGTTTCTAATTGCTAGTATGGAAAAAGATTTAACTTAGTTAAAAGTAAAAAAGGGGTCCCTTGAATCGCGTTAGGGGGTGGTGAAGTTCCGTAACTCCTTTCCCTTTAGGCTGTGGGTTTTAAGGGCATTCCTTAAATTAGGTTAGTTTAAAAAAGGTTTTTTCCAACTTCGTAGAATTATTTTCTGGCATATAAACCCCTTGACTTTTAAGTTTACATTTTATCCTTAACTTAATCCCTTTTTGAATTTTCTTTTACATTTAATTATAAAGGGACTAATGCCGGTGCTGTCACTCAAGGTAGTCGGATTTTGTCCATAAACCTCGATGAAGAGGGAAAGGAGAAGTCCCTGCTAGAGAGCTTCTATGGAGCTAAGATAGTGTAATCCCGGTTACGTTACGTGTGGAAGCGTAACTACATACGGTTTCCTTCCTACTCTAAAACATCGCCAAAGCGTTTAAAACTACTAGGGTTAGATCCCTAGTAATACTAGTTAGATACTGACCTGTAACATCACTCCCAAATACACTCCCCCTCACTTTTTTTTTTTTTTGTATTGTACGCGGTATGGAAAGTACGAAGAAAGGAAAACGAGCCGTTTAGAACTTCGTAGTGTTGTGTAAAAGGTGCTAAGTCGGAATGTTACGTCGAAGGTATCCTAACACTACTCCTTATAAATAGTGTCTTGAATTCAATTCCAAAACATAGGTTTTCCTTTATCCTTTAACCTTTAACCATTAATCTTTAATATAGTATTCAGTATTAAAACCCTTTTTACCATTAATATTAACCCTTTAACCTTTAGTGTAATATTGTGTATTATAGTTTTTTTTTGCTATTATCATTACAATATTAGCCTCATATAACAAGTTTCATTTTACGCCTAACTTGTAATCCTATACGATAAGTCCCCAACTCGCAGCTAAAGACAACAAAGCTATTAAAAATATAGTTTCGTTTACTTGAAAGCTGTTTTATCCTCGTTAATGAATATAAAGTTCCTTACCCTATAGGTCATTAATACATATCTTAATAGGACCCGTAAATTAACTTACTTCGAATACTTTTACAAAATAACATATAACCCGAGGAAATTATGTTAGGAAACCGAAGGTAATTAATTTAAATAGCTGTAAAGGAGCTGTTAACGAGCGGTTAAATACTGATGTTTAGTATCGTCTTTACTCCGTCGGGGCCATAGGTTGTAACTTTATCTATTCCTATACGTTTATAAATTTGAATCTTAACATAAATAAAGTTATAAAGAAGTTATCCAAGACGTGTTTAACGTTGAATGCTTAAGACTGGGTTAGGTCCAGGTTTTTATAAGTTATTCCATAAATACTAACGAGCGGTTAAAAAGCATATAAACCAAGGTGGTCTTTGCTAAAAATGTTATAAAAGTACGTAGTATTAAGTAACGGAAATTGGACACCCGGGGTGGGGCAAGTTTTATCTCCGCCATGCCTATACGCTCCGGTAGCCTACGAGTTATGCAGCTAATAAATAAAAAACGTAATTCTTAAGTAATGTTTTTGTAATAAGGTAAAAACTTGGAGAGTATGGTTATCTAGCAGTTAGGGAATGTTGTTAAAAGCGACATAAAAGTTTGTTAAGGTTTCGAAGCGTATTAACGCAAATTCAAGTCGTATAAACACTAAGTTAAATAAGTTGTTCGAGCTAGGCAAGAAATTTGTAGTTAAGGATTTAAATTAGGAGTTTAAGCACATATTCGAATAAACTTCGTCATCGTTTGGTTCTTCGTCTTTATTAATACTGATACGTTTACTTATTACCCACTCGTTAACAGCTTTTATGCCGTTTCATTTCGTAAAGTAAAGTGTCAATGTTGAACCCGCCTACGGGCTAGGCGTAAAAATCCGTCGTTATATTTCGCTGATTTGTAACGCGATTCGAATGTATGAAGTATTATAGTATTAAAAAAGTTTAAAAGCGGCTTTTACGTTAGGTATATATAATCCATTCACTTAACTAAAACTTGCTATTATGGTAGGTTATAAAGTTGAATATGTTCGACTTAAGGTTTATTACAGGCCCGTAGTATATTTTCTACGTAGTATTCTAGTTCTGTCTCACCGTCGTTACCAATAATATTTTCGGCTTACGGTGAAAAATCTCGAGTTTACTAAGTTAAAAGCGGATTTAAAACGGCTTATAAGATTGAATTTACATAAAATAGGGAATGTTTCCCGCTTGGTACGTCGAGTTTCATAATATAAAAGTCGACCACATACGCAATTTAGTATTAATCATAAAGCTAACTCAACTTTTCAAAAAATTCGTCTAACTTATAGTTTTTAAGAAAAATCTAAACGTCCTCGCCAATTCGAAAACGTTTTAAAGGGAAGCACCGCTTATAAATAGCTTCCTCTATACGCTATTACTTAGCCGCCATTACGACTTATACGAATTCCGTAACTTCGAGAACCTCGCCAATTCTAAAACGTTTTAAAGGGAAGCACCGCTTATAAATAGCTTCCTCTATACGCTATTAAGTAGCCGCCATTACGACTTATACGAATTCAGTAACTTCGAGAATACGTTAAACGAAGTTTTTAGCCATCGCACGTAGTACTATAACTAAAACAAGAAAACGTTATACCGGTTATATAAAATTGACGAAATTACCGTAGGTTATAAAAAACAAGTTAATATTGATAATAGTCGTACCTTATTATTAAGCGCTAATTAATAGCTAGATAATGAAGAATTTTAGTTGAGTTGAGTGTAACCGACGAAGAAACGTAAATAAGTTAAAACTTATTAATTTAAGCGTTTAATTACGCCGTCAGTTTCGGGGTAAAAGGAAGTATTTAAGCGTTGTTCTACCCCAATTAGGTCTTAAAGTCGTTTTTAAAACCCACCGGTTCAATTTGAACCACGGTCGCTAATAAACATACAGAAAAATCCATAAAATCGCCAATAACAATTCAAAAACCGCTCCGCATAAGTTTTGATGTTTATAATAATTACAACCTGGAGGGTAATGACTTTACTTAAACAATACGTAATAACTATAAGGTAACGTGGGTTACTAGTATGTTTGCAGGATAGGTTAACTTTAAAGTTGATAAACTCGTTTCAAAACCGATTGGAAACCGAAAGGGGTTTAAAAAGTCCTTTTCGACAATGTTTCTAATAGGTTGTACGCCTATAAACGTTTTAGTTACGGTAAAAAAAATGAATTATACGATATAGGCTGGGCTAAAAGTACGTTTTGGAAAAAATAGTAATAGTAACATCGCAGCCCGGGTAACCGGTAAAAAGTAAATTATAGGTAGCTTAAATTAATGCGGTAAAAAGCAGCTTGTAAGCAGGTACCTAAATACGGTCTCGAAACCATAAAACTTATCGTCGTCCACGAAATATTCCGAAATTGAAACCTTTAACGTCCAATCATCGTCAGTATGGATATCTGTTAGAAAATATCAGTAGCCTATATGTATTGTGCGTATTGATCGCGGGTAGATAATTTCGCGTATAATAACGACATCTTAAAAATGTTAAAAGCTAACGTTGGTAAAAGGTTTACAGTGTTCCAGAATATATTCGCCGGTGACGGTTAACCGGGAAATATACATATGCGGAAGCGGCTCAGAAGAAGATTTTTTCGGGGCGAAATAATTAAAGTTTTCGATTCAAAAGATATGAATCAAAAAGGCCTTTGGGAATATTTTGGTTTCGTTCTAATAATGTATCAAGCGGCGTATAACTTACCGCTTTCTTATAAATTAACCGAAAACGGAATTATAAAAGGCGTTGAAACTAGCGGACTTATCGTTTAAAGAGACATTGTGTAGTTATAAAGTATTCGAGGTTTTTATAATCTTTCAGAATCGTAAAAGGGCGTGCCGTACCCCAGAACTCCACGTTCCATGCTTTAAGCAGCTTATAATCCCAAGTAGCTCCTTATTGTGAATTTTATAATTATATTCGACGGGAAACAAACGACAAAAGTAATACATTACTAAACTTAAGTTTCCGTAGTTGTCGCGTTAAAGAAAAGAGCCTTTTAAGGCCTAATTAAAATGGTCGGCATCCAAAAAGTTATTGTAGTCAAGGTCCTATTAAGCGAATATAAGTTCGAAAAGAAAGTTAAACTTAAATCGCTCGAAAGCAGCTTTTTCCTCGGACCCCTAATAAAAGTGAGTACCTTTACGGGATAGCTGAAATGGAGGCCCCTAATAAAAGTGGGTACCTTTACAGGTTAGCTGAAATAGAGGTTTAATAATTGTCGAATAGTCGCGTATAAAATACCGGTGAAAGTTCGCGAATTCGAAAAACCCTTATTCTCCTAAAACCGATGTGAAAGCCGCCTATTCCCAGATAACGTGTAGATTTTCTAGGTTTATACGTACGCCAACGTTAGCCTCGATGACTAATCCAGGTATTTGGTTTTTTAAACGTCGAATTCGTATTTTGAAATATCAAAGTTAAATCCTACGGCATTTAAAACGCTAAGTATTTATTTAACTTTAAATATATAGTTATCGAAAATGCCATTAAAGCAAACGATGATATAGTTGAGGTAAACAAGCTGAAAATATTGAGTAAAAGGCGTAAAGAATTATTAATATACCGTTAAAAGGTAACGGGGGCGTTAAAAAGACCAAAGAAAATAATAAGCTATTCGAAAAGTCTAAAACGTATACGAAATACAGTTTTTTATTTGTTTTTTTCCTTAATAAGTCATTTGTAAAAAGTGACTTTAATATCTAACTTATTAAATCATTGAACCTGTCAAATATTCGCGAACGTTTCTTCAATAAAAGGAAACGGGTAACGATCCGCTTCCGTAATAGCATGAATCCGGCAATAATTGATATAAAATCGTAACTTACCTTCGGGTTATTTAACGAAAAGTACTGAGGTACCCGTTAAAGAGTCGCTCGTTCGAATATAACCTTAGGTAAATAAGTCTATTAATTTCTTACGTAATATAAAGAGTTCTTTACATAACATATCGTATAAAAAACCTTACTGGACCTTTAAAGGTTAGCTCTGGTTATTGGTATGAAGAACAATTTCGTAATTTGTTTTGATACGGTTAAGGGGCAGCTTATCGCTAAAGGATTTATTAAATAAATACACAAACTCCTTAAGGTTGTCAGAAAGTTTATCTTAAATAAAAATAAATGGTTTTGCGGCGAATATTTTAGTAATATCTTTAAAGGAGACAATAGGGAACCGCGTAGTAACGGCTCGGTCCTTACAGGCCTTTCGTAAAATGGCGTTAACTGTAGCGGCGTTGACTACTTTCGACGTTTTCTAGATGTGCACAAATTTCTGCTTCCAAACGCGATAATTACTATCTTATCCCAAAAGTAATATATACATGAAAACGTCGTAAATAACTTGCTAATATTTTACAAAAGGGTTTCCAAAAATAACGTTATATTATAAGAAAGAAATAATATAGGCTTATATCCGGTAGCGGTACCAATCAAAATCGATATTTACAATGGTTATAAAGAAAATTAATCGTGTGGAAAAACCGGGCGTGTAGTACGTGGCTTTGTCGAGTTGTCGTAATAAGATAGGAAGGTGCGATAACTTTAAACAATCGGTAAGCTATTGACTCGCGACGTTATAACATTTACAACATATATTTACTAAAACATAAATAAAACGAATAAAATTATGAGGTAAATTTACTATAAAAGAAAAGCTATCTAATAGTTAAAACGAAATTCCTGAATCGAATGAGAGCTTTGCCAACTACTATACGCAAATATATATAAGAATTACGTTTTTTCCTCCTTAAAGTCGATAAAATATTCGGCTAACATGAGATAAATTCCTAAAACAGCTTTAACATTAAAGTTTATCGAGCGTTACGCTGAATACTATGGGTAAGTACGGACACGGTAACTATTCGCGCCGTTACGCAAGTATAACCCGAGGTTTTTACGGTAGGAAAGTTCTAAGTAATTAGCCTAAATGACGCGCCGCTTAAAAGCGACTCGAAAGGCGTTTACGTTAGTTGTAATAATATCGCCCTAGCTATCTCGAATGGGTACGTCGCCACCATTATTTCTATTACGTGGAACGCCCTTAATAATGATAGTATCAATACCACCGTAATGAGTACGAAAGTTATAAAGGCGTCTGTTGATAAGTTGGATACTGGCGACCTATTCGTTATGATCCGAGGGTATATTGAAGGTGAGTAGCGTATTACCAAGTGAATTTTTAATAACTCCTTTTAAAATAGCGAGCTTAACGGCGGATTCCCAGGCGATTCCGCTAGCTTGCACAAACAGGGTTTTCAAAACGTGAAAAAAAACGTGAAATCGTTTATAATCTCCTTGTTTTATACTTATAAGCTAAGAGATAACTATTTTAACTGCGTTAAAGCTGTAATAATAGGCGCGGAGTATAAATATAAAGACGTTAGAGTTACTAGTACCGCCGTCACCTCCGCGGGTATAATAACTTTTTATAGTAGTTTTTATGAGGCCTTTCAATCAATAAACGATAATATAAAAGTATTTTTTTCAGTGCCGATAAATTTCCAGTTCCGATATAATTTACGTATTATGGTATTTATTTATATTTGAAATTGAAGCTTAATACCGGAAAACTTAACCAAATAATTAGAAGGTTTATGTTTAGATCGTTAAATACCGTTTAAAAAGGCGCCGATATCGTAGTCTAAGTTAAAGGAATCCAAGTATTCGTCGTTTAAAAAGTTAGTACAGTCCCCGGTAAAAAGCGGTATAGTAATAACGTAATTCGTAACGTACATGGGGGAAACCTCTTGAAAAGGAAATTATCCCGAAGACGTAGGCGTACCGGTAGTTTCGAGGTATCGATTTATATTCGTTACCGCGTTTAGTACGTCGATTCTTCGTTATTTCAAGTATACAGAGTATTTTCAAACGACTTAATTCTGCTCGATAAGTTCCGTATATAAAGCGTCGGTAAACTATTTGTATTAAACTGCAATATAATTATACTTGGCCGCCAAAACGGTTTAAAACTACTTTTTAACGCGCGCGTCAAAGAATTACTTTAAAACTGAGGAGTTTAAATTGAGTAAGTCCAAAGAAAATAATATAACCTTAAGTTATATTCGTTAATAAATAACTAAAACACCATCAGGAAAGAATCGAGGTTTATATATAAGGGGACTAAAGCCGCAACTATCGTTTAAAGTAGTCGGATTTTATTTATAAACCTCGATAAGAAGGAAAAAGAGAAGTCCTTGCTAGGGAGCTACTATAAAGCTAAGATGGTGTAATCTTGGTTATGTAATGTGTAGAAGCGTGTTCCCATACGGCTTCCTCCCTAATTCAAAGCATCTCAAGAGCATGTATAACTACCAGGATTGGATCCCTGGTAATAATAGCCAGGCACTAGCCTCTAAAATTAATAGTTTAGTCGTTAAAGACGTAGCGGAAGTTTCGAAAAGCGTGGGAACCGTAGTTAAGTTCTTCGCCGCAATTTTATTTAACGATATAATAGCCGACAAAGTTGGCTAGGTGCCTTTCTGTTAAGTATTCGTCAACTTTTTCCCCCTTAAAGATTACTATTATAGTATTTGGTAAAGACAAGTTTAAACGCCCTCATTACTTACTTTTTAACAGAGGCGGTAATGGCTTTAAAGTGAGTGTTATTGGTAGATATTTTGATGGTTTAGCCTGTGTAGGACTTGGTGATCTTTGGGCGTAGGAATTTTGTATTTCAACATGAAGTCGCGAGGAAACTTGGCGACTTAAAGACTTGGCGTAAGGTCTCGCGACGTAGCTTTTTTGGTGCGACTTCACGTTTTTACTTAAAGTAACGAACTTGACGATTGAAGTGATGTATAGGAGTGGGAAAAAAAGTGAAGTAGGGGTAGAGGTTTGATGTAAAGGGCAAGGTTAGAAATCATTGTTGGTTGTAGAGGGCGAAGGGTTTTTGTTGTAGGCCATATAACTTGGTCGTTTTTTTATAGTAGTAACACCCGTAATAGTATTAACTTAGCCGTTTGCTAACTTGCCGAAATTTGAGACTTTTGATGGTTAATATTAACGTTTTTCTTCAAAAAGGATCCATGAAGATTTCTTAGTAATTTGAATAACTATACCGTCGCTTAATTATAAATTACCGTTATAAACCGGCATGACCCAAAAGTGTTTTCTGTTTTTCTGCCGTTGTAGACTAACGAAGTACTAATAAAGGTCTTTCGAAAGAATCTTTCTTTTACTCTAACCGCTATAACCGTAGATCGTTACCGGAAAGTAGTTTCTTCTTTTACTTAGCTAATCTGTGCTTAAGCCAATAAGCACTAATTAGTGTTGGTAGGCCTTAGATCGTTGCAACGTTGTTGATTCGATTGGTCCTCGAATTAACAGTAGTATTATATTTTTTAAGTGGTGAATATATTATTCAAGGTTTAGCAGGCCGCTAGCCGACCTACACAGTAATTTGTGTGGTCGATTTCTTGGCTCGAACACTAGGGTGAAGTGCAGCATACTGCACTCGACTTAAACCCGATGCGGTAGGTCCAAACAAAGCAATACACTTGTATTACAGTCAACTTTACTTACAGTTAAGTTGATCTACTGCACTTCATGTAATACTATTCCAACAACACCTTATATTTTACGTAAACTTAGTTAAATAGGCAGTTAAGGACCCTTTTCCTTCGTAGGTTTTATTCAATATTCGTCCGAAATTAATTTTGGTTGTTAACGATACGAAAACAGGTATGTACAAGGAAACTAAATTTTAAGATATTTTCGCTATAACAACGTAACAAAGCGATGTCCGTTAAGTATTAATTGAGTAAATTGGCTAAAATGAGCCAGAGTAAAAGTTATAACAAAACTGTTAATATATAATATCCTTAAATAAGTTCGAAGCCAATATAAGCGGACATCTGATTTTTTTAATAGCCTGGTATTTCGACATTAACTTCGGGTACGTATAAATTAATTCACACGAAGCTAATTGCCTTTACCTCGATAATATTATAATATTTATAAGAAAAAGAAGAATATTTATTATTATTATAATATAATATGATACGGGCAACCGAGTATATGTTACCTAGAGATTTCGAATATATATCCGACCGTAAACCGGTTTTTATTAAGACTCATTAAACTTTGCCATTCGTTTTTATTGTCTTTATTTAAATTTGTCAAATAATAGCGCCGTTAACGTTAGGAACCTTAGAATGACTAGCCTCGGATATTGGAAAAATCTGGTAAAGATGGGTAGCACGAGGAAGGATTTGCGTTACTTAAAGTTGAAGAAGGTAATGAAAGAGGGGTAGGACGGGTGTTAGGTGATGTCAACGATAACGGGTAACATTAGTTGGACGAATATTAAGAGAAAACGATAATAGCGGCTAACGTAAAGCGGAAAGGGGAAAACGACCCTTTAAGTGCAATACCGAAGACTATAACTCATTGATTTATACTTAAATAACGCGATTGATATCGATACGATTATTAGTCCGTTTCTGGATGACCTAGTTAACTCGCTTTTAATAAAGGTTGATAAATGAAATACGAAATGAAAAACAGCTTTTAATATTAGTCCTTAAAACTCATTCGTTACGTTTTATAACCTATAACTTATATTAATCATAAAAGATATAATTTACGTAGTTATATCATTTTAGCCATTAAAGTCAAACCTACGAAAATGTATACGGCGAGAATTGGAAAAAAAAAACCAATGTTAAGATATTCTATATTAATATACGGTTTGCAAAAATAGTTTTGTTACGATAAATAGGCGAAATAGTCGATGGCGACGAGGGAATTTTAAACGATTTCGGGCCTGGAGGAGAAAGGAGACGGAGAAGTAAATCAAAAGGGAGAACAACTTACATTATCAAAACAATAAAGACTCTTTCAACTCGGGTAATATCTCGAAACCAAATAAATTAATCGACTTAATCGGAAAGATTAAAAGTAAAAACGGGTTTATAACCCGGGATGTCCTTTTACCGCTTTCAAACGAGAACTAAAATATAAATTTTGTTTCTCAATGTTACGACTAATGACTTGAATAAGTCGCCTAAACTGGGCAAAGTTATAAATAAGTTTATTATTGAAAGATATTATGAAGATGAATAATTTATGGTTTAGTTGTCAATATTTTTTTTTAATTTAAATCATTATAAACCTTCCGATGAATACAACATCTTTAAGGATAATTAATACGGACGTAGGTAAATGGAATCTTGAAATTGAAAAAAAATTATTTGATACAAAATATATCAACGTCTTTTACCTATAATACTAAAATCTTACTCGTATTCTCATCATTATTAAAGAGAAACAGATTACCTATAACATGAGGAAGTAATAAGATATAATTAGCGAAATAGTATTTATACATAATAAGGTAATATACTTAACGAAGCAGATAATTATTTTGATCAAGGGTGTTCATAATGGTATAGTAAAATTTGAGACCACTATAAATATTAGTTATATGGATAGGAAAAAGACTCATATGTTATAAAACGTTAATAACGAATTGGGGATAAAAATAAGAAAAGGAAATAGGTAATTCTAATATAATTGTTATAAAAGGAATGTTATAGTAAAAGATATTAAAGGAAATTAGCGAAGTGGAAAAGAAGAGAGGAAAGTTTTAGGGGCTATATTAAAGGCTATATTTATAGGTATAGAAGGACCGGAATCGTTAAGGGTTATACATTATACGACATGGTAAGCGGCGCGTTATACGACGTCGACGGTAAAAGTAATACATTATGCAGTACGTTAAAGAGGGCTTTATACGACGTTAGCGATAAGAGTAATATATTATACGGCACGTTAAGGGGCGCGTTATACGACGCCAGTGGCGTGTGGTTAAACCAGCCGATACGTTATACGGTAGGTTAAAAGGTACGCTATAGACGCGTGTCCTATTTGTGTTCAACCCGCGTACGAAGCGGGCACAACCCGTATCTCACGTTTAACTAACGGGATAATACGGTCCTTCTGGCGTTTAATAAAAAGGGGGGTATAGTATAGACTTGGGCCATTGGTTATTAAGTTGATAGGTTACGTAAATATACATGTAACGAGATATATAGTACCTAGCCTAGGCCCGGTCTGGGCGCGGTCCGCATACGGCATGTATGAAGGCATGTAATGGGCTAGGTACTGACCATTCCTATAAGCCCTACACGAAGAGCCATTGTAGCTTCTTCTAATTTTCCGCCTGTACCTTAATAGTAAACTCCATTTGTCATCTACTTCCTTATCATGGTAAGTTGGAACATAACATAATAGAAGTGTTGAAAACAGCGCCCAAAGCCAGTAAAATCATGTAGAAATATTCTTCAACATAACAAAACATTGGCTAATATCATTGTTGAATCAACAATTAAAAACATCATTTTCAAAATAATAGGAAATCAATCGTCGAAAATATTAGATAAAGCTTCAAGGTGATAAAGATATATGAATACGCTTTATATAAACCAAATTTGGATAAGTTGAAAAAGCCGCATATGATTGTAAAACAGTAACAAAGTTGATATCAGAGAAGTAAAAATTATGCGGGATGAGTTATATGGTTTAAAGAAATATATATATATATATATCTGTCAGTTGAGAAGCGGATATTTTTCATGAAAACAGTACTAAATATGCTTTTGAATCTCAAAAGCGATATAAATAGAAATTCACCTTCAAAAACACAATAGTTATGTGATTGAAGAGTACAATATGCGATATAAATTTATGATAAGCCTTCTTATCGCGATATTATAATAATCAAGGACAAAAATACTTCAACACCACAACTTTACATACTAAAATATTGGAATACATTGACAATTTTTCCTTTTTATCCTTGGATGAACTATGAATCAATATTAAAATGGATTTATAGTTATTGAGAAATTGATCATGATAAGTACAATAGGATCATACCTTTCCAATTCAATAATAGAATTTTCTTTCTCTATATATCGTCGAATTATATGAGCATGATATACTTAAACGTTGGTTATAGCAGACTTTTTAATTTTAACGCGAATGGTTTCAAATATCGTTCGATGAAAATTCAATATTACAAATATAATGAGTGATAAAGCTAAAAATAGATCTTGAATTTGTTTTCAAGTTCTTGAAAATATGATTAACTCGTAAAAAGTATAAAAATCAATATTATAATGATTTCGATATTAAAATAATTGTTAGAACAACAGTCAATTACAATACAACAGTTAACCGTAGTATGGTAAAATCAACTGTACTGGCTGTAAGTTGGTTGTACTTACTACAGATTGAAATTATTGAATACAAGTGAATTGCAGTGGAGTACCTAATTCAAACTAGATCACGAGCCAAGAAGTTGCTTATATTGATTAGTATATAAACCGGCTAGCGGTTTACTCAACTTGGAAGTAATCATATAATATTTTAAATATAACATACCAGTTACTTCGACTATGATTCTAACTCATTACATCATAAAGATAATGTTCTACAAATATTGATTAGTATTTATTAGCTTCTGTTTGTATAAGCTAACCAAAAAAAAAGTATACTTTCCGGTTATTACGTTTTTTTATATAAGGTAGATGTAAGAGTCTTTTAAAGTGCCTTTATAGGTTATAAAATTGTTTGAGGTAGTTTATAGGAGTTAACTGTATCTCCTAACTATTATGACATTTTTATTAATTTTATCTCAAAAAACGATTATTGAGATCAATCACCAAAAATTCTGAAGTTTTTTTTTTAGTTTTCAAGCTAAGAAGAGACTATTAAGATTATGATGATAATAAAGTTGGTAAATTTATAAATTGCAATTACTATTGTAAATCGTAAACTACTTGGCCTCAGACTTCTTTTACCGGTAAATAACCTAGAACCTGCTCGTTTATATTAATATTCTTCTTCGCTATCAAATCGTTCATTACACACATAAATGAAACTCAAAATAATGACCTACATAACAAAAATGAACATTGTAACCTAACTCAGTAGGACGAACGTGATTGAAAATCTTGAATTTACGTTCGTTAAACAATTGAATAATAATTCATAATAAACGGACGTTGATAATAACTTTACCTGAAAGTACATTCTTCATTAATTTGTCCAGTCATTTCTTATCTTATACCTTATATAAGTTAACTAGAAATCTAATGCCTTTAATGCTTTTTATAAAATGTTGAACAAAATAATTTGATAAATATAGACAATGGTAAATAAATAAGTTAAAATTGAGATTGAAATTGAACTAATGCAACGAGGAATTCATATTTCAACGAAAAAAGGAAAGAATGGTAACCTGGAAAACGTACTTTATTAAGTGCTTTATAGATGAAGATCTTTAATAAATATATGATGATAAAGATAAAGATAATGTTGGCGATAACACTCCTTAACGTTTACATATTTGTTTTTAATATTTCACTCGAGATTAAAACTAGATGAGTTCTTTAAACCCTCGCCTTTCAACACTTTAATACGAGATTGTTATAAGAAATAGTAACAACTTAATTGATTTCGATGTGGTAAATAATTAATTATATTGATCGATTGAGTAGAAACCTAACTAAAAATTCCTTTAACACTGGAAAAAATATATAATTAAGTCTACGGAAATACTTAATAAGTCGGCCAATATCTTTGCTACCTCTAGCCATCCTCTTGGTACATTAAATTTTGATAGGTTCGTTAAAAGTGCGATGTCTTATAATGTGAAAGAAGTGGTTCAATATGTGAATCTATAATAGGTATGAATACTGGCTTTTTTCCCTTTCCAATTTGTCGGAAGTAATTACCTTTCCTATCAATATTTTCCATTCAAAATCTTAAAGGGCACATTTGATTAGTATGGGGTTTTTTTCCCTTCATGATGTTGTTATAATAAATACGGATTACATAATTATTACGATTATAATCAAGATTTATGGTAATAATAATAACTATGATGATAGGTCGTATATCATCCGAAATATCAAGTTAGGAACGTTTTTCAACATTTTCCATTAAATAGGAATTAGACCACTGGAGTTCAACTAATCATTTCCCAGTTTTTTTACTCGAATTCCACTAATTATTTCCCAGTATTTCTACTGGTTAAGCTGAGAGCCATCATCTTTATTACCTAAAAGGTTACGTACTGTTTCGAGAAATTTACGATAGTTTTGAAGATTACTTCTAATTTGATGTTGAATCTGTCTAGTACCAAATGAATTGGAATATGATTAAGTTATCGTATATATTTTGGGACATGAAAAGAGTTGTAAATCAAGATAGGCCTCTCTAATTGAAAAATCAATAGAGTGAGGCTTTAACAACAAGAAATAAGAAATGTTATATAGATAGAAAAAGTACATTACGCCTACGAGTTCTTTAATTTTTACGGGTTATAAGAAGTTTCAATACGCCTTATGGTAAAATAACACTACTTTTTTTTTTGGTCAATTAATTTTCTCATTTGTAACCTTGATGATTCAAGAGCTAAGCTCGGTTGACATATACCTCTAAGCTTACAATTTCATTGACTGAGACAACGATAAAGACCTTTCGATCGCCTATTATATCAAACTAAAATACGGCAGGCTTAGGAAGTTTGACAGGTAAAAAACTTTAGACTGGAAGTTTAAACAATAACGTACGTAAAGAGAAGGATAATTAAACCGAAGGTTAAGTTAGCTTCGTAAATTAATTTATTAAAATAAAATGAAAATTATTCAATTTATATTAAGTAAAAACGGTGGTTAATATGTTATATCGTTGTCAAATACCAATCGAAGTGGATGAGGTACCTGAAATAATATCAGTTCTCCTTGAATTAGTAATTAATTGAACGCATTCAAGATTTTATAGGCACAGAGGTAAAATATAGGAACAGAATACCTAAAGTTATTCCTTTCTATGAAGATATTAACATCGGCTTCAAAGCATCGCAGTAATTATCTGAAAGAAATTTCTTATATCTCCTAACAAGTGAATATTTTAATAGTCATAATGATAAGAACTCTGGACCTATATATTTGTTTATTATTTATGATCTTTAATTAAACTAGATTTACTAAAGCATAATGCCGGATATTGGAGTATTGCGATTCTAAATAGAATGATACTTATGACCTATTATATCATAAAAGGATTATGATACTATTACGGAGCTTGATTATATGGACACGGATAAAGCCAATAGTTAATTTGGTTTGCAAAACGAATTTACCTTATTTGGGTCAACGATTATAATTACAGTCATTTTAAATATTGTTTATTGGATTTTGGAATACCATATCCCTTTTTTTCTCATCCTGGAAAATATAAAAAACTTTATCATTAATATTAACATTTATATTGAGGAACTAGTTAAAAGTAAAAGCTAAAGGTTTCCATTTAGCAGGAAATAGTGACATTTGTAATTTATCTTTTCAATACTAAAGATGACCATATTGAATTTATTAAATCCAGAATATCTTTAAATACATAGGAGATTCCATCAACCCATGACTGATAGGTTACCTGAAGTCTTTAAGGTAGATGGTAATGAAAATGAAGATAATTTTATATTGAAAAGATTGAAAGGCTATGCCACTATTGCTAAATATATTATTCCAAATCTTTTGGGTTGAATTTTACGTCAAATAAAGATTCAAACTTTAACTTTAAAGTTTTTGTAACGTATTTTTTTTGGATGTTAATCATATACTTTACATTTTTCACTCTGTAATAGCAATTAATAACTTTTAATTCTCCAAAACCACTATAAAGAACGAAATATAGGAAATTTCATGTACTTTGTAATTTAATATGTACTTGTGGTCTATAAACATGTTAATTCACATTACCAACAACTATTTTGCTGAGATGAAGTAGTAAATCAACTTGAAATTAATGTAGATTCCATATAAATAAGTTTTTATTCAAGTTTATTAGTATATTAGTATGGTTTACAGTGTATTTTTATGGAAATATGCCGGAGTTGTCGCTTAAGGTAGTCTAATACTGTCTATAATCCTCGATGAAGAAGGAAGAGAGACCCCTATTACGGAGCTACTACGGAACTAGCAATAAGGTATAACATGGTTATGTAGTTAGTTACATGGTGTGAATATGTTTATAATTAGCTCAAGAGTAGTGTAGGAGTAGTGAAAGCGTATGGTAAATGCTAGGGTTCGATATTTGGCGACTATTAGTCTAGGTATTAGCTTGTAACATTCTTCCTCCCCCTTACGGGAGTTTCCTTTTTTAAGTATAGAATATTTCAGCGTATTTTGTTGTGGTGAGCAACCTGTTTCTAAGCGGTGTAAAATGTCTTTGTATGTTATAAATGATACTCTTCTTCTGTTAACTGTAGAAGACCTTGGTATATTGGAAAAGACGCCGGCATTAGTTCCGTTAGTGTCGTCACCAATCATAAATAGTCTTCTCAATATGGCTTATAATTTTAAACATCTTCTTTTAATAATAGTAACTATTCATATGTACGTATTGCACTTCCATTTTTTTGCTTATTTTTTTTAGCTAGGGTATTACCCCTCTTTACTTTCCAAAAATAAAATAAAATCAATACATGTTTCATCAAAGCCGTTTATAACTCTATTTTAAATTTTATTTTTATTTTTGAACTTGTTTGATCACTATGAACAATTGATCAATTTCTCAATATGTGATCCATCAATGGTAACTTTTAGAGTACTCGGAAATAGACTTAATTTGAGTGTATTTATCGTATATTCTATACTATTTATTAGTTTCATTTGGATAATAAGGGTAAGTGTATTGTGTATATCATATTGCTTAATGATTTGTTAATAAATAGTTAGATATCAGTACGCAATATTAGTTTTATATTACTAGCGAAATTAGTAAGAATTTGAGTTATATATGTATCTACTTAAATCAGACCTCGAATACAAACGAGTTTATTAAGGAACTGTTCGAAACATATTTATAATTTGATGATGAAATCCCAAATAATCAACCCGGTTTCTGAATTATTTCGTTTTTGATAACAAGTGGCCACATAACATATAAATTGAGGTTGTTGTTGCGAAAAATACGATTATAATTTGGCGCGTTACTTAATTTAAAATTTATATATGCGGCGGAGGTCCTGTAATTTCGTCTACGATCGTCCGTGCAAGCGGTTTTCACGTTATTTAACTTCTAAGTGATGAGCTAAAGAGTTATATAGGTAAGTAATTTTGATTTCAAACATGAATGTAATCTTTTATAAGCGGCTAAGGATTTTACTTAGAGCTTATAAAGGAACTTGTTGAAGTTATTCGGAGAAATAACGGAACTTTGGGTAAATTGGTAAAGATGGTGGATAAATTGCTTGCTAATGAGGGGTTAGATACGTATTTTGACAATGATACTCGCCAGTATAAATGTATAATTGAGTAGCTTTAAGGTAATATTGACCATGGAAAAATGAAATTGTATGCTAGTTATATTCAGTATCGGTAAATTAGCTATGTAAAAGCGTTTTGATATGTAAATAATAGTTTACATTAAGACCGCCTATCGGCCAAACAAAACGGTCCATAATTCTCTTCAGTTGAGCCGTAAAAAGATGTAAAGGCGTTAAGTTGGAGTTTAGCAGCGCTTAAGTAGTTTAGTACCAGTTTTATTTGAGTATTGCAGTTGTTGAAGGTACCATCCAAATATATTAATATATCGTGTTGAAAGTACTATATGAGAAGATATTATATAGTCTTATAGATTCAAGTATTCTAGAATCTACATGTAGGACTTGATATATAACTAAGTGTATCTTCCTGGTGATCTCGATCAAATTTCGAGACTTCGTACTAGTTAAGACTAATTTATTCTAGTAAGTACTAATTTCTCTATTCCAGTAACTGCTAGTCCAAACACCTTCTCTATACTGATCATCCATACTAGAGGTACTAGTACTTTCACTAGTAAATATTAGTTCCCCCTAAAAAATATTCTCATCTTGGGTATATTCCTTATCCTTATTCTTAAAACGTGTCAAGTACTTGAAGTTGTACCAAGTACTGATTGACCATGTTGTTAAGTACATTGAGTGACTATACCTGCTGTTTTTTCGAATTCATAACTTGAAAAGAAACTGTCCTTTTATAAAAGCATAAAAAAAAGAAGTAAAAACAAAATAGATAAGGGGCAAAGTAAAGAAGGTGTAGTGTTAAAAATGGTAAATGCAAAAAGCAAAAAAAAAAAAAAAAAAAAAAAAAACTATTTCATCCGATTTAAACCAATAACCTTCATCATACGTTATTAATATCCAAAAAAATTCAATAAAACCAATCCAACATTCTATACCTACAATACAATACAGAATAAGCTGAAACAATAAGGTTGAAAAACCATATCATCAATCTAAAATCAGGTTAACTAAGCTAAGCCGTTATATTATCACTTTGTATTTTTCATTCGGCAATAACTTTATCAACCTATCGACTAATTATTTATCTGTAAAAACCCACTTAATTTTTAGTATAACATACGCTACTTCATATCTTACAAAATATTGTTTAAGGAGAATATATTAAATATATTAGTAATAATTTAGATTCCTAGTTAACTTGATTAATAGCTCATTAGCATAGTATATTGTATCGATGATAAGAATACGTAGACTTTTAAATAATTTCCTTATCCCAAGCGTATTCTAAGTAAAATTCATTACTGCCACGTTTTTAACATTCATAAAAGAAGGGTATCCTTTGAATCCCCACATAAATACCCAGTTTACCATGATATTGACAATTTAAATTATGTATTCATGGGTAGACTTTCGTATTACCTTACTCTCTTCCCATTAGGAATCGCACTAGCTGTTTATTTAAAGTTTATAGGAATCTTTATAGTAATTTTAGCCAAAGTAAATATGATTCTAATACGGTTATTATAATAATTCCTTATTATAAACTTATATTAAATAGTTCTTATATTATCCAAAGTATTTAAAATCGTAACTAAAAAAATATAATGATTTTACATAAAATATTATTGCAAAATCATGAAAGTAATGACAAGAGGAAAGCGATATCTGGCCTTATTTGACACATTATATGTTCAAAAGCCTCAGTATCAAACTGATACTAATTGGTGTATAATATATATAACAGATTTTGAAGAAATATAAGCATATCATGAGTAAATAATTTAAAGTTAATGTGGATATAGGCCGGACGTCTGTTCAATTTTTCTACCCCCAAATCTAAAACCCTAAAGATAGACGTATTTAATGTCCAAATAATCGAATATCTGTGCCTATTCCTCAAGAGGCATACCCCTAAGACGTTTTCTATCTCTTCTAGATATTTATAATTAACGAGTTTTCCTATACTCATTTTAAATTTTCAATAGCCTTTAGGTTTAATCCTACAATAGTGAAGTCGATAACAAAACGATAGATGGTAAATTGACGGCAATAATTAATATATACTGCGTTATTAAAGTTGAAACTTTTAAATTTAAAGGCATCAAATAATGCCCTTGACCTCTTTAAACATTTTCATAAAAACTACTTAAGCCCGTATATAGAGGCAAGTAGATAGAAGACTTGATCAACTATAGCATGAAACCCAACAATTTTTCAGCTTAATATTCTAGGAAAAAAATGCTCAACGGTATTAAGGATCTCCATCAACACCAGTTTTTTAAGTTTATCATTTAGGAAAGCCAAATTGATGTCGATTTATTTGGTTTCACAGCTATAAAAAGCAGTGAGAGTGACGAGGATTCTCCACGTGCAAAACTTTGCCGCAATGGTGAAGATTTCAGTGTAATTAACATTAAACCTATACTTAAACCCTCGTATAACTATCCTACCCTAATACCTCTCGATCTAATCATTGGAATCGGGTTTAACCTTAATAACTTCTCTTATGGTCAGGTAATAGCGGTTAATATCCCTCTTAACGGCCTTAAAAGCCTTAAAGGACAGCAAACTCCATATTTCTCTTAAAAGATCCTTTTACCAGCATTCGGCTCCCAGGACCTCCAAAACTTCTTTCATAATCAAGTATTTCTCTTAATTACTAACTAAAATCACGAACTAAACCATGTTATCTTCAATAATAATATCTATTATCAAACCTAATAGCAATCTGTTTGATATTTTCGTTTCTATTTAGAGTATACTATTTTTCAACTTGGAATTTGGAGCTGTCGTTACAATATTATAAGAGATATCAACCTAGATGATCCAAATATCTTCTTGACTTACAACAAACTTATGACATCACGTAATAATTGTACTAAAAATCATCAAACTTAAAGTACTAACGATTTTCCTAGTTTAGTTCCCTAGTCAATTTGGTGAGAAAACCTTCAATATATGATAGGGCTTTATAATAACCTACAAAAAAAAAGACTCTCATTTCTCCTATTAAATGAGTTTTTAAACTCTTCACTTGTTTTTCAAAGGGTATATAGACGATAACGGCAAAGCCAGAAGTAAAGGCAAACTTAACGTTGAATATATAATTTCCATATCCTTTTACGTCATTATAAAGACCCTTATAATGCATGGTATACTAGATTTTTCTCATATTATCAAACGTTAAGTTGGCTACGAAACCGGGAACTTAAAATAGATAAATTCATAAGTAATATGATAACTTGCTAGTAATAATCCAAATGTATATCTTTTTAGAAATTACTTTATTAAATCGTTTACATACCACATTCTCTTTCGGGATGTGTATTAAAAAAAACTCGAGGGTCAATACATAGGGAATAAACAATTTTTACATTAAATAATTAGAAAGTTTGTTATCTTCTTTGAGGATTAAAAAGCTTATAATAAACAAAATACGTTTAATAATCACGTTTAATATATTCAAAACGGCTTTCAATTCTATATTGGAGGATGTTATGGATATATTATAAAGCTTAGAGCCATATTTGATTTTCATAGCTATTAATCTATGTAGTTCGTCTTTTAAACGAGTAGTTGTTTTCAAAAAGTCGTTAAAAGTCTAAATAAACCCTCATTCTTTCTGGGTTCCGTATTAGAAGCTTAGTCGTCATCGAATACTCTTGGAAAACTTAAAAAAGTATAAATAACGTCGAAAATTTTCTCTTCCTCACCTTTCTTAGGTTCATCCAGTAACTAAAATGACTTCTCTACTAATTTTAGGCTAGTATAACCAAACCTGATATACTATATGAAAGTATTAAAAGACTTGGTAGAAATAGTGGCGTAATAATGAAACTGATGCGTGGCTAATGTAATATAGTAGTCTATAGTTACGGTAAAACCAATTTCTTTAGTTAGTAAATGACATGAAAACAAGTTCCTAACAATAATGTATAAGTTATAAAATTTTGAAAAGCTAATCAAGTTCATAATAAACTTGGCGCAACAAAAACAAATTTGAAATGTTGAGGTATTATAACCTTAAACAAATTTAATTAATGTTCAGACTATTCTTTATCCTATAGGTTAAACCATACCTTTCTCTATTTCTAAATAGAGATAGTTTTCGCCTGAATTCTTAAAATTAAAAAAATATTTATCGTTATGTATACGGGAAGAATAAACCTGAATCATCTCTTACAGAGTTTTGAAACTTTAGTTCATAAATTCCAATACAATATAGTGATGTGGAAAAAATGGGGAAACTAGCATGACTTAACGTTAATTTTAATAGCCCAATATCAAGAGTAGAACCTATGCGGCGATATCACCCGCTTTTAATATAACTTCGAATGTGTTGTTTCGGCGGACTAATGTGAAAAGTAAGGCCCTTAATATAAAAATCAGAGACTTTATCGTCAAAAGTGAAGATTTCGATGTTGAAAATAAATACTTTAAAACGAAAACACCCGTGTAAAATACGGCTTCCAATTAGCTAGAACTTTCTAATACATGGTCCTATATAAGGTTTTACGTAATAAAATAGTCAAATTGAATATATAACTGTATAATTGTAGAAATCAACACCACAAAGTTATAATGCTGCATATAGCAAAAGTCTTTTACTTTACCTTCAAGAACTTAAATGATTTTCGCTTTTTTTAAAACTAATATATTGATTAAAATTGGAAAGCCGTAGGTTTAGGTAGGGTACCTAACAAACCTATGTTAAATAACCTTTTTGAAAGTTGGTAAGGCTATTTTAATTAAACTGACCTATATAGTAGTTATAGCTAGTAAGCTTATTCTTCGGTCTTATTTAAATTTGCAGTTTCTTTTCCTCTTTAACGCCGGTTTTCATACTGGAAGAACCATTATAGTTCACATAGTGTTAAGGGAACGACTTTTCTCAATTTAATTCGCATACAGACTATTTAAACTGAAAACTCAGGCTTGGTACAAATCAGAAACTAAAGGGAAAACTCAATATCCTTAACCTAATTATCTTAAGAAATGAGACTCCTTCTGGTATTTTCAAAGTCTACCCTAAATAAATCTAAAGCATAATCGTAATGTTGAAGGTAGTACATAAAAAGATATTGTGTAGGCTTATGGATTCAAGTATTCTAGAAATTATATAGAGGACTTGATAAATGATTAAGTATATCCTCATGAAGATCTCGATCAAAGGTCGAGACTCCATACTAGTCAATACTAGTGTATACTAGTAAATACTAGTTCCTCTGTACTAGTAATTACTAGCCCAGGTAACATCTCTATGTTGATCCTCTGTACTAGTGAATACTAGTACTTGCACTAGTAAACACTAGTCCCCCTTGGAGATACCTACATCTCCAGTGAATTCCTAATTCTTTAGAGTTGAGAAGTTAAGTAATTTAAGATGTACCAAGTTTACTGACTAGCTATATTGTGGTCTTGTTGTTGAATATGTGCTGAGTGACTATATATGTTGTATTTCCAACAAGTATAGGGCGTGTAAAACACGAAGTTTCTTAGGAAGTATTGAATATTGGATCAATCCAAGGCCTCAATATATGCAAATCAACTTTAAAAAGATATTTCACGGGTTCTCAATATGAAAGATAACATCTTAAAGATCTAAATTAATAAAACAAATCATCTTGTAATCCCGGATTCGTATACGTCTAGTTTTGGAAATCTTTGTAGGACTATAGTCGATAGGTATAAAAAGTAAATATAGTCTATTTTCATGAAAGTTATATTAATTTTAATCTCAAAAACACACTTCAAAACATTAAAACAATTATTACAAACAACACATCTGTAAATTGCTTTTAGTTATATATTTATATTTGTGGAGGTTAATTTTTCAAAATACTTCAGTGATTATATCTTAGACTTTGAAAAAAGCTTCCTTTCTTTCAATTTTAAAATTGTATTTTTAATGTCTTCCTCCTATTTTATCGGTGTAAACGCTATCTAAGTATGGAGTTCCAGCTTCGTTGGTTCTCTAAGGTGTTCCTCAAGTTCAGTTGTTAATCTATTATGTAATTCGATAATTAACTGAAGTTCTTCCCGTTCGAAGTAGTCTAAAGTATAGATAACCATAACCTCTGCCTTCTCACCGACATAATTATCTGTATTAAAGGTTTAAAGTTCTTACTTAACTCCAACTTTACCGACATCACGAATTTCCATTCGTACTTTCCTCATCAAAGCCCCAGGGTCCATAGCCCCGACGGTAACAAAAGTAACTCTAAAGCGTAGGAATAGAAGGGATAGCGATTCATCCGGAAAGACAAATAAAAACCTGTAACTATAAAAGGACTGGAGGAGATGGAAACAATAATAATCCGCTAAAAAGAGGTTAAATCATCACCAATACTGCTGTAAGATAGACCTGGAGGTAGAAACAAAGATTCATGCTCTAGGGATACTAAAAGGGCATCCTCAAAAATATCTGAAGATCTAGAATTTTTTTTAATCTGTACAGAAAAAAGAATTAAACTAATTCAGTTAAATAATAAAATAGTGGGGTACAATCATACTAATAATTTTTTAAATTTATGAACCAATATTGTGTAGGATGGTAAATTTAGGTATTCTAGAATCTATATGTAAAACTTGATATATCATCATATGTATACTCATAAAGACCTCGATGAAAGGTCGAAATTTTGTACTAGTTAATACTATTTTATACTAATAAGTATTAGTTTCTTTGTGCTAGTAAATGCTAGACTAGACAATATCTCATTACTGATTATCTGTATTAACTAATACTAGTACTTGTACTAGTAAATACTAGTTTCTACTTGAAGATATTCACATCTCCAGGGAATTCTTTAGCTTTTGTGTTGAGTCGTCTCAAGTGCTTAAATTTGTACCAAATACTGACTAATTATGTTGTTGAGTGTTCTGAATACCTATACCTATTTTTTAACATATTTTCGAGGTAAACAAAATGGAAAATATAAAGAAATGATAGTCAAAATTTATTGATATACTATTAAAAGTAGCTAGTACGCCGGAAAGGCCGAAGGGAATGAGTAATTATTTTTAAAAAATTGAAACTGGTGCCGAACACGATTCTTCAATCGTTGCCTTTTTTAATACGAAGTTCGTAAAAAACGGTTTTAATATCGAGTTTGGTAAATGAATTGGCCCGTGAAATATTGTTAAGGGTTTTCTTAATCAAAATGAGTATGCATCATTTGGTATTCGTAATAACGTTACATTGTTGGTAATCGATGTGAAAACGTAGGCCGCATCCGGGTTTTTTATAGATAAGTAGGTGAGTATTCTTTTAGGAGGTACTTGTCCCACTATAACCTTGTTTTAACAATTCCATTAGTATTTTCCATGATATTGAAATAATTTCCTCCGATATTAAATATCACGGTCTTAAGGAAACATCGAAAGGTTAGTATAGTTATAGATTTGAAAAATAATGATGTAATCATCTTTAACGTGGTAGGAAAGTAATTTTTCCCCAGGGATTTTGCTAAATGAAGATGTTACTTCTTTTAAGATGTCTGGACGTTTATAGTCGATAATAAAGATGCAATTCAAAGCTAATAATTTATTCATATTTTGTAAAATGAAGGATATAAACTTTATAATAACGGCTTAGTTCCTAAGTGCTTATTCGAGTATTAAGTAAAAACCAATACCGTTAACACCTTTTAGTCGCTTATATTTCGATGAAACCCGTTATATTTATTTATGTTCATGATCCGCGCGTACTAATAATAATATGTACTCTAGAACAACGTGGGTAATCTGTTTGTATTTTATTAGAACTCTATTGAAAAAAACTATAAGTATTGACACGATATCAATATGTATTGAAGTCTATGTACAAATAAGTTATGAAGGAGATAAGTCGTAGGTTGGTTATAACAGTGTACCAGTTAATTCTGTGAAGTTATTAGTGTAAAACATAAACACTTAACAATGTTATTCATGGGGAAATTTCTTATTCATAACAAGATAACACTTCAAACCCAAATTCGCTCAAATTTTATCAGAATGATTGAAACCATCAAGGAAATATATAAAGGATAATGAACTGTTTCTAAGCTGTAAATAAGGTATTGGGTCGAATTAAAGTTCTTTTAATTCTTATACTTAAATATATATAGAAGTTACACTTTCTCCTTTTAAAAGTCAATGAAGTATTCAGCGGTAACGAAATAAATAACCGTATCATATTTAATATAAAAATCGTTTAAAATTTAGGTGTGATCTAAATAACAGGTTCAAATTCGATAATTATATACATTATATTGTAAGTATATGAGAAGGGACTGGGATAAAGCTATCGCTCAAAGTGGTCGGATACTGTCTATGATACTCGATGAAAAAGAATTGAGAAACCCCTTCTAAGGAGCTGTTATGGATCTATAGAAAAAGGGGTAACTAGGTTACGTGAAAGGTAAGGGTATGTTTCCGAGCGGCTTTCGAGCGGCTCTAGAGCACCGTAGAAGTATGGTACTTACTGTTTCTCGATTCTTGATAACTATTAGCGGAGATAGAAGATGTTAGCGAACTATAGAGGTATGAATGGTTCGTAACAATTGTTTTGAAGAAGCTTGGAATATCGTAGTATCGTATAGAAAGTTTTAACTATCGAATGGTTTGGCACCATATGAAAAACATTGTTACTAGCTTCTTTACCGCCCTTTCAATAAATAGTCTCGTTACCCCCCCCCCCCCCTTCCAAAAATACAAAGTTTTTCTCTCCTATAACCAACTTTTTCAATTAGTAGTGTATTTGACTTTCCTCAATATCAGTTTGCTTATTAAGTGAAACGAAAAGTATTCTTTCATTAATATTGTTACAGGCTAGTACCTAGGCTAATGGTTACTAGAGATCTAGCCTTAGTAGTGGACATCCATGCTCTTATAGTGATTTGAAGCTGCATGGAAGCTGTATAGAAACATGTTTTTACCTGTCCCGTGACCAGTTTACCCATTTTTTTGTAGCTCCGTAATAGATTTTTAACAGTGGTTCTCATCTTTTATCGTTATCAAGAATGATAGATAGTATTCGACTACCTTAAATGACAGCTTTATCTTAGTTCCTTTACATATAAATTTCGATTTTTTCGCCGACGGTAATATAGATATTTATAATCGATTATAGCTCATGGTTATATTTTCGGACATTTTCAACTTGTAGCCACAATTTTTGGAGTAATTCCTCAACTCGCGTATAAGGAAGTAGCTTCAAAAAGTTTTAGCGGCTTAATAAGAACGTTTTACTAAAAACTTACGTATAAATTTCGTTAAAAAAAATCAAGTTGTTTACAAACACATCATACATTTAAAATAGTATAATACTAACCTATCAAATACGATAATGAATATAATCCAGCAACTTAAAGTCGCCGACACGCCTATATTTTCGAAGCAACCCATTAACAAGGTCCCGCTACGCTACCTATAAACGATATAATTACCGCGCTACTTTTTACCAGGAATTGCGCCGATTTATCTAGCAACTTTATCTTCAA
The DNA here is from genome assembly GCA_038502455.1 of Anisogramma anomala. Lineage (NCBI taxonomy): Eukaryota > Fungi > Ascomycota > Sordariomycetes > Diaporthales > Gnomoniaceae > Anisogramma > Anisogramma anomala. The sequence goes on along the minus strand of JASMMZ010000002.1, from coordinate 2,820,284 downwards.
TTTTTCCGATTTCGACTATAATATCGGCGTCATATTCCACATCTGTAAACGTTAACGACCTAAACATAAACTCTTCAATTAACTGGTCAAGTTTTTCGACATTAAGTTACGCTTTCTGACATAGTAAGTTACTATATGACGTAAACTATATAGGGACCGGAGGTTGATTGGTATTGAAAATTTACTTTTATATTATTTTTCAATAAATTCAGGGTTTTACCAAAACCTGTTGAACACGATATTACGTTTGTAGTAATGATGATGGTTTTAACGAGCTCCATACCTTTAAATTAATGTTTTATACTTTTTATTACGACCTGAACGCGACTAAAACCATTATAGTTTAGCTTATAAATGAAAAGAGGGGCACGTGACCAATTATATATCTTTTTGAACGTTTAGGAAACCTTGGTTGTAAAGGCTAGCGATATGGCTTGGAAATCCGTTTCTTAATTGTATATTTTAGGTGGAGTTATCAATAATATACTAGCTGACATGTTATTTTCCTTCGATATACCGGAGGATTATAATAACTTCTATATTTGAGTTGAGGTGATCAATAGACGAACTCATAACCTTTGTATTTGATACGGTGACGCTAGCTAAGTTAATGTTGCTAGTATTGAAGGTATTACCTGCGGTAAGAGTGGTAGCGACAATGTGCCCACCTACGATATTTAGAGAGATGTTATTTTAACTAGTGTAATCGTTTTCAGATCCGTTTCTAAGCAGAGTATTACCTGGGTTGCTCACTTGCAACTTTCCCATCGAAAGGATTTTAACTTATGTTTAAGGTTCGACGCAGATAGTTATCGAATTTGTACCTGACTATTAGATCCCATGTAACGCCTGAACGTCTTCATTATTAAAGCTAATGTGGGTATTGACCTTAATTTTACCGACGATTTTATTAAATTTTAGAAAAGGAAAAGGTAACTTTGATATATGTTTGAGTATAAGAGTTGAAAGCATTGGAATTTAAACCGGTAACTCGATTCTAGCTTTTAAATAGTTTTTCTTTAATAATGAATTGCCTTTGTAATCTCATTTAGTTTATTAGACTTTTATTATATATTTTTTGTAAATGTTATAAGATTACGAGTTAATAATTTACTAGTCGATTAAAATTACTGGATATTCCTATTCCACCACGATGACTCAACGAAGTTACATATTATATACATGAATCTGCTTCAAGGCTGATTTATTTTATAACCTCTTAGAATATTGACCTCAATAAATGATGATATCGAATTTGAGCCTATATCATTCCCTATTTGACATATGACGTTAGTTTAGGTAAATCGTAAATAAAATACGAATAGGTAGCTTAAGCAATTTTGAAGAATATATTGTTTTTGAAATAAGCGGGTAACTATCGTTTATAGAAACGTGTGTTCGCGTTAATATAAAAAGAATTTCAAGTGGTTAGTGCCGCCATTTTCCACGTTATATTCTAAAAAGTCCAACAGGATTAAGCCTCCATTATCTGGCTTATTGCCATCTATTATCAAAATATTAACAAAACACTTACCTCGAAGCCCTTAATCTTTATTAATAACAAGTTCATCAATGCCTTCAAGAAGTTTGCATACTTATTCGATAAGCTATTAAGAGAAAAATTCCTTTTTTTAACGTTTGGAAGCTAACTACAAAATCGGTTTTTAGAACGACGATTGGTGCTAACTTTTAAAAAAGGTTTGTAGGTCTCGGTGTATGGAATGTCGCGGAAGAAGCTCTTTATATTAAGTAAGACTTCGATTAAATTATTCGACGCAAGTTATATTTACGCTAATAGCTTTTTAGTGGGTTCCTTTATACTTATAGCTAAAAAATTCCAAGGTATTTAACATTTTATGTTCGTTACTATAAACATAACTTCTTTATAACCGCAAACCGTTACCTCTTTCTCTTAATTAAAAAGATTTTCGTGGACATTTTATAAATAAAACGATTTATTAAGTTAGATGATAAAACCTCATTTTACAAACTTCTTTTAAAAAGTACAATAAAATAGAAAACTACTTTCCGTATATGTTTTGAAATTTTCGAATAACTAGTTACCCATTTCGATTTTTATAGTATACCAACTTCTCTTCAACGGTATATTAACAATTCTGTACGCGTTCTTCTCGAAAATATTTATTTTGTTTACGTTAATGATATTTCAGTGTTTTTGGAAGACTCTTTTGATAGTCATTACGTTAATGGTAAATAATTATTAAATTCTTTAAACGTTACTAGTTTAAATGTAGTTATATCCCAATACGAATTCAGTATTCAAAAAAACTAAAAACCTGAAATTCGTTATCGAAGTAGGAGTTGACGTACGTATAGATCTGGATAAATTAAGCGTTATCCGAGAATAGGCAACTTCTACTTTCATATTAAGAATACGAAACCTTTTCGGGTTTGCCAATTTTTACCAATGATTTATTTATGATTATTTCCCAATTATTAGGCTTTTGATTCAACTTACCTGTAAGAGTATCTTTTTTCGTTAGGGACCCGAATAGGAAGTCGTTTTTTAAGCGGTTCAAATTTTAATTCTGTTTTAAGTGCAATTTCGCGTAGTAAAATTCCAACCGCAACACCTTTTTAAAATCCGACTAATTTGGTTAAGCTGTGGAAGATTATTTATTTTAACATTACTATTTCGGTAATCTATACGTCGTAATGTATTACTCTCATCGTTTGTTTCCCGCGGAGTATAATTATAACAACTACAATAAATAATTACTTATAATTATAAGTAATTGAAAAACATGAAATGCTGAGTTGAGGGGTACAACCCGCCTGTTCATCATTTTTACTGACCGGGAAAATTTAAAGTATTTCATAATTTTACGACGACTTTTGGAACGATAGGTATGCGTTTTGAAAAGTTTGTCCTAGTTTTTTTTTATTATCTCATTTATAATGAAGGAGCAGACTATATACGACCTAATATATCATTTTAATGAAATTAAGATATTATTAAAGGTCTTTTTGACTCGCGTCTATCAGGTTGGGGATTATATCTTTTCCTTCCCGAATAATGTATTTCAGATAGCTCCAGTACCTGTATATTTCCCGGACAACCTTTGTCAACGAATCTATCCTGAAGGGTCATAAACCTTTTACTAATATCTATCTTTAAAATAACTAGGACGCTGTTATTATCTAGCACGTCTCTTACTTCTATTTAGTTCGTGTGATATATATGAGAAACTAGAGTTTTCCTAACGATATTTGTATTAACGATAACCAAATATTTGAGGTTTTCATTTCGAAATGATTGATCAATAACAACCTTATTTTTTCTATTTTATAACTGTATTTGGGTACCCGTTTCAAAGCCGTTTATCAACGCGTTAAAATAAACTATTTATTACTTATTTTTTTTGGGTACCAGGATCGCAATATTACTATCGTTATTCTTTTTAGAACGTACTTTTACTTCGGGTTATACCGAATAATCCAGCGTTTTTACTGGAACTAAGATGGTTGTAAACGTACTAATTATTGGATATATGGTCGGAAAGTGTTTTCCCAACCTTTGCCGGTTTTTAAAAGACTTTAGGGCGAAGTTTTTATCGATTTTATGGTCGACTTCCCTAAGGGACACGCCAACAACTTACATTGCATCATAATTATTACGGACCATTAAATTAAAATTGTTACCTTAAAGGTAATAAATATTATTAACTTTAAAGCTTACGTAAAATGGTTTATAATTAGTTATTGGTATTTAATGGGTTTCCAGGTTTAACTATTAATAATCGAGGTTTAAATTGAACTGGTGGGGTTAAAAAATACCTTTACAACTTAATGGGAGTAAAGTAACGCCTAATTACAGTATTACACCCCGAAAACGACGAATCCATTGAATATTCTAATTCAAAAGTTTGAAAGTACTTATATTCTTTTATTAATTATATTTAATTGAAGTAGAACCGTTTTTGATCGGTTATAGATTAGTGTGTACGAAAAAAGATGTTACAATCATTGGTACCTATCCGGTTTTTATAATCCATGATTAAGACGTCGATTTTATACAACCTATCCAATGCTTACTTATTCCGGTCGTAAAACTGTGTGTAAAAGTTAAGGATTTTATTTAATATATTAGCAATATTGGAAAATTATCATAAGTCGTAATAGCAGCAACATAATAGAGTATGAAAAATTGCCAATGAATGATTTTATCTTTCACAGGGTTTCCCTGTTAGTAATAACATTGAGCTTCTTTTGAAAAATTATATATTAAATGAATTTTTCAAAATATTTAGTTCATTTTATAATCAATTCCGTATTTCACGTATTATCGATTCTCATGTTATTGAGTTTGATGTTTCAGATGGGAAGTATTCCCGTCTTTATATAAATTAATTTATTCGAATTGCTTCGCACCCGCTTTCGAACCAGCGAACCTACGACTTTTGACTACTAGCCATCGATGTTATGGGCAATGATAAAAAAATAACCTATATACTACCTTAATTATTAACAAAACTGGAATTAACCTTAAATTAACCGTTTCCCCTTTATAATCCTCTTGATAAGATAGGTATTAGTTGAATGGATTGGTTATTTATACCCAATTCAAAAGCCTTTTTCAAGCTTTTTAAACATCGCGACCTTCGATGTTTTCGAATCATGTTATAATTCAACCGAATACCGTGACATGTCCTTTTGTATATTCTGTAAATAGGCCTTAAACACTACATTTTCAGTTACCAAATGACGTGAAAATTGTTATTTTACAGGCATTTAATATGTATTAAACTTATATTAATATTATGACCGAAATTATTTACCATATCATTATATTCATCGTCCTACGAACTCTCGCCTATACCGTTAGTAATGAGTATTTTCGGATCAATTTCATCAAATTTACCTAACTTACCCTTCATAAAGCCTAATCTGTCATTGATACATTCGAAACCGAACGCGGTAAGAATAGCTATGGACGGATTTATAGATGAAAAATAAAAGTCTTATAAACGGTTTTGGGTTTTTCAACGTTTAGAAAGTTTTATTCACAGAGTTTGACGGTTTAGCTTAGGAACCTACCGTTAAGTCCGCTATCCTACAGGGGGCTTTTAACAATATGCTAAGTAAAACGATGTTTCCCTTTGACATACTCATGGATTATAATGAATAGGTCGCCCGCTATAATTTATGAATAAAAGAATTTAAAACCTCCGCATTCAGCACAGTGGTGCTATTTATGTTAATAATATTAGTGCTGGAGGTGTTGTTCATATCGGGAATGGTAATAGCAACATCCCCGCCCATGATAGTTAAAGGAATATCACTATAAACGGCGTAAACGATTTTAAAACTTGTACTAAACGGCTCGTTACCTAGGATAACCATTGAAAACTTTCCCGCTGAAATGACATTGGCTTATATTTAAAATATGTCGTAAAATTTTCTCGTATTTGTACTTATTTACTAGATCACGCGTAATATTGGAGTAGCTCTGTAATTAAAGTTCATCAAAATATACACCTTACTTTACCTAAAGGTTTTATCAAACTTTGGATAGGAAAAGCGTATCTTTTACATATAATCGTGTATATAAATCAAAGCGAATTAAACTTTACACGATAATTTACCCACAGCTTTTAAATAACTTTCCATTATAATTTTTGTCATCATTTTATGTAATCTGTTATCTTTTTAGGATATATAAATTCAAAAAATTATAACGTTGTTCATAAATAGTTTGTCCATAGATTGGAGTTATCGTGTATTTCTATTCACTCCTGATAATTTAAACAAACTACCTTTTATATACCGAGGATAGCCTTACAACTAATTTCTTTTTTGAATATACTTTAACATTAATTTCAACAGATATTGATAGTGGATTAAAACTTTTATTTTTCGGTCTTTATAATAGAAAGTTGTGATTTTTAAACTATGGATAAAATACAAATTATTTGCTTATGTTGCTTTGGAATATGTATTAGTTTTAAAACAAGCGGATATCTATTACATATAGAAACAGGTCTTTTAGCCGATATAAAGGAATCCAAGGATATTAGCGCCGTTACCTTACATATTAGCCTTTACAAAGTCCGGAAAAACTCAATCGTTATGATGCAGCTAGCCGCCATTTCTTTTAAAAATACTAATAAAATATTAACTTTAAAGATGAATATTTCTATCATCAGCAAACTGCCTGGTACCTGTGAAAATCTCTCAACTTTATTTGACAAGACTTCAAAACATAAACTACGACTTTATCTATTTAGAACAGATTTAGAAATTACATGTTAAAACAATAATCATAATTAACCTTCAAACATCCCTTAGAGCTAATTATACGGAATATTATGAAAAAAACTTTTAATATTACCAAAAACTTTAACTGGTCTATTGAATTAAGGTTATATTTCGCTATTTTCCCTTCAACGGGTAGCACAGTACTTTTCGTTCAAAAATCGGAAGGAGGCCTACGCTTTGACACCAATTCTTGCAAGCTTAACGCCATTACAAAAGCCGATCGTTACCCATATTTCCTAATTAATACAACGCTTATAATTATTGTACAAAGTAACTCATTCACCAAAATTAACTTTAAAACCTCGTTTTACAAACTCTGTATTAAAGTAGAGGACGAATAAAAACCCGCATTTCAAATACATTGTGAACATTTAGAATACCTAATTACCTTCTTCGGCGTTTTCAGTATCACGATGAACTTTGGATAATGGATTAAAAACTTGTTACGCCCCTTTCTTAGTATTTTTCATTTCATGTATCTTCACAATATTTCCATATATAGAAATAATACTTTTAACTAATACAACATTAAACATAAATAAATATAAAGCGTTTAAAACGCAGTTTGCCTGAATTTCAACATATTTAAAAGTAAGTTCGGCGTTTGAAAGATGAAGTATTTAGGATTCGTTATCGAAACGAAAATTGAAGTGTATATAAATCCGGAAAAGCTACATGTTATCCAAAAGAAGAACGACTTTCACATCAGTATCAAAACTACGAGATTTTCTCGACCTTACCAATTGATATCGGCAATATATTCGTGATTACTTCGTAAAAGTTAGCTTTTTGATTCGGTTAGCAAAACGAGGCGTTGTCTTTCGTTGAAAACACGTGAAAAAATCATTTTGAAGAGACTTCAGCTTTACATTTTCTCCGAAATAGTTTCCTCTAAATAGAACTTTGACTGTAGAATCTTTTCAAACTCCAATTATTCCAATAAGTCTTCAAAAGGCTTCCTATTTCAACGCTACGATGAATGTAAACCATGGTTAATAATATATTACTCCAGTCTCTAATCGCTTATAAAATATAATTATGAAATTAATGACTAGAATATATTATAGATTATAAGCTATTTAAAAATATGAAATTCGGAGATCAAAGAAACGACCCGCCCGTTCATTATCCTGACGGATTATAAAACTTGGAATACTTTCTAACCACCCGACAACTTTCAGAACAATGAATTCGTTGATTGAAACTTCTTTTCCAATTTTGTTTTAAATTGATTTATTATAAAGAACGCAACTTTATATGACCCGATACACTATATCAATCAAATCGAGATAGTTCTAAAAACCTCTTCGACCCCTGCATCTTGGCAGATAATTTCACCTTTTACGTTTCAAATAAGTCGGTTTTCAGCTAATTATTATTAATAAATATATTTTGAAAAGCCACTAACTTTTCATTAATATCGATCTATTAAGTAATTAGACGCCGATATTACTAGCTAATACATTTACGATTATCTGTTACGCGAGATATGTATAAGTAACGGAAGTTTTCTTACTAATATATGTATCAATAAAGACCAAATATTTCAAATTTCATTTCGAAATATCTAATAAACGATAATAGTATGTTACCATTTCATAACCATATTTAGGGTTTTACTTAACAGTCGATTACTATACCATTCAATTAATTTATACATAACTTACTTTTTACCGGCCACCTAGATCATAACATTCGTATTGACAATTCATTCAAAATGTACTTATGGTTCGGATTACACCGTACGGACTTACTTTGTTACCAAAATTGTGATATTTGTAGTCGTAAGACTTATGAATGCAATCGTTGAAAAGAACTTATTAAACCTTTACCAGTTGTCAAACGACTTTTAAATAAACATTCAATGGACCATATAATCGAATTTTTTTTTTTTTTGGAAACTAGTTAGCAACCTACTTTACTTTATGATTATGATGGACCGTTTACTTAAAGCTATTAATTTTGAAGTAATAATTACTATGGACGTGAAAGTTTATGTGGAACGGTTTTTAAATTTCTATTGGCGATTTTATGGTTTCCTTTATATTATTGTTCGTAATAAAGATTCGAGTTAGATGAGAGGTTTTTGGAAACGCCTTTGCGATCTAATGGGGGTGGAGTAGCGTTTGATCACTTTATTTTAATTCAAGACGAACGGTGTTATCTAAAGCGTTAATTAAAAAGTCTTACTGTACTTACGTTTCTTCGTTATCTATACCTAATTGGATCGAAGCTGCTTAATACCTATTTTATAAGTAACATTAAATGATAAAAACACTATTAACATTGCTATTGACCCATTTTTTATGAAGTATAGCTACTACATTGACCCTATATAACCCATTTAACGTTTTTCATTACAACTAAAGAATTATATGTAAAATCCGAAACTTTGTCCAATGGATTCGCGACGTCAGAAAATTTGTAAAAGACGTAATAACGACTATGTAATATCGTATAGAAGAATTAGATAACATTGTTTAATATCTGTTTAAAAATTATAAGGCAGACCAATTTTCTAGGAAACCAAGTTAAGTTCATGATAAATACTGTATCATATGAATTGTTGATTTCCACGTCAAAGAACTCGATGTTTCGCAAAGAAAAAACTCTTGATATCACGTAAAACAACATATTCGAGGTACTTTAACCCCGCTTCAACTAATAATTCCGCAATTATTAACCACCTGATATCGACGTTATTGATAACAATAATGCAACCAAACTTGAATACTGCGTTAAAACCATTTTACGAAACTAAAATAAGCCCTATATAAACCACTCTTATATTGGTAAATCCCTAGAATGAAAAGTTTTAGTTAAATAGATTTATTATATATACCTGACTTAAAAATCGCTTTTGAACTTTTCGGATATCGCGGTATTCGATGTTTTCTAATTTCGTTATAGCTGGCCGAAAATAATGATAGGCGTTCATACCTAACCCGTCAACAAATTTAATTTTAATTTATTCTATATTACTAAGCGGTTCAGAAACCGTTATTTTACCAATGTTAACCACGCCAATAAACTTGTATAAATATCATAATTATGACTATAATGACTTAACCATAAATTTCTCTTCGACATTATCTGGGTTTCACTTTAAGGTATTAACTATAAGTAATTTTTAACTTATGCTAATTCGTTTTCCCAGTTTGCTATCGAAATGCTTTACGACTGAAACCAATTTATCAATTATTTGTATTAAACTTCCTACCTACTTACTAGCTGCGACGCTAATGTTAATTATCAGAATACTATATTTACTTCAAAACTTTGCTTTTTAATCAAGAGCTGTATGGCTTAAAGACCACTAGAACGGATATAATTGAATGGGATGAAGGTGTTGTCGCCACGTATATCAACTTCACGCTGAGTAACTTAACGAACTCTAATCGTTTTTTTAGCGAAGACCACTCAGATTTATACATTATCCAATCGCTTGTTAATATTTGGGAATCTATTCGTAAATAGAAATAATTCACTTCTGGTTTAAAAGTCGATATTTGTGTAAAATTCGGAAAGATTTTTGACGGCCTCGTTTATATCAAGATTAAGGTTTAATAAGTAATAAGTTTATCTGAAACTTTAGCTAGTAATGCTTATAAAACACAAACGGAATTTAACTCCAATGTTTAACTGTTCGTTGATAGCTTCCTAACCATTATTTTGATTTATATCTACTTTCAGTTACCTAGCAAAACTTTTAAGCATTAGAAACTATTATATATATGTATTTGAAACATGGTAACTCGTTAATACCGTCCGGGTAAATTTTGATAAGGTGTAATATTGGGGAAAATATACTTATGAATAAAATCTAAATGATTTTAAGGTCTAAACTTACATTATGGATCGTTTTAATAATTTCGTAACTCAAGTTGGGATTTGAGTTCACTTCGAATGTCGATAAAAAGAAGTTTAAGTTTTCAGGCCGTGAATGACTGTAGTAAAATATCCAAACTGTGTTTTACACTACTATAAAGGGAAAAGTGGTTGTTGAAGGAGAGAAGTTTTCATATTTTAGGGGGGTCTATAACAACAATTTATGGGAAGGGTAGAAAAGAAGCTGTTGCCGGCGTCTTTTATGCCATGCCAAATTAATTGATGGTTAAAACTTTTCACACGATTTTATAACGGTTTGAACTGTTTTAAAGCGGTTGTAACGCAACTTTTAGAATGGTTTCCGTTAAAATAATATCTTCTAATGATTTTTACAATAGGATGATATCTTTTATGAACTTTTACGGTTCGCCCGCCCCTTTGAAAAGCTTATAAGGATAAGCTAAGAGTAATATTATAAGTTGGTGCCTAGGTTAATAATCACCAGTGATTTAGCCCTGGTAGTTGTTATGCTTCTACGCTACCCCGGAGCCGCTTGAGAGCATGCCCTTACGCATTCTCTTATATATTTCACGTGACCGGAGCACCCCTTTTTTCTAAAGATCCGTAGCAGTAGTAGGAGTTTCTTCTTACTTTATTTATAGAGGATTATAGACAGTATCCAACCGCATTAAGCGACAGCTTTGGCTTAGTCTCTTTACAAATAAAGCTGTTATATGCGAGCATTTATAATGAAGGTATTTTTAAGAATTTCAAGCGAAAATGAAATGAGACTTTGTTTGTATCGTAATGCAAGTTTGAAAGGCCACATTAATACAAGTGACGAAAGATAGAATCCTTACTTATAAAGACTGTTATTTGGATGCACCGCTACGTGGGCGGTGCGCTGAGCCGATGACAATCTTCATGGCTAAAAAGGGGTCTCTGGAAAATATTCAAGTGTTAGTAGAGTTTATTAGTTGTATTGTGGTAAAATAAAGTGCATGTGAAGTGATGGAGTTGTAAGCGGCTGAATTCGATTTTTTTAATTGTGGGTACTGTTAAGGTTTACAGTGTAGGACCCTAACCTTTCTTAACAAGTTAGTCTCTACAACTATGCTAAGAAAGTTGGTGTCAGTTCAAAGACGTAGTTTTTGTTGTTGTTTGAACCGATAGTCCAAACTTAATCTTCTTCCATCTTTCCTTTTACTAATACAATACTAATCATTTTGTCTGCATCTTATTCACTACCCAACAGAGTATTAATAATACTTTTATCACGTAGTTCAATAGCTATCTCATTATTAAACTTCTTCTTCTACGATATTCAAGCTTTGGTATATATATATTTAAGTATATAGTTTATGTCGCCGTCCTCCATTTATTATATCTTCTTTTAGATAATAAGATATGTTTTTTCGGTTGATACTTCTATTAATAATAAGTTGAGGTGAATTTGATGAATGAATTCTATCGGTTTAAAAAGGTTCAGTTTAAAAATCTTCATCTTTAGGGCTATTATGTTCGGTTCAAAATATATGATACAAAAGCTAATAGAACCATTAACGGTTTCAATAATTATGTTTATATTTATTATATTTCAAATCTTATAAATCCTATTCAATATACCCGGATTTTCTCAAATCAGAACTTCGCTTCATCATGGTAAATACATTATTTTCATTGTTAATGGTCTATTTTTGGCGTTGAGAGTATCATTGATCCAGCGTTTTACATATTTATTCTTCAGATCCTTCAAGGATTTGTTGTATGTCTTATTTCTATTTTGAGTATTTCGCTATAAAAGTAATTCATTTGTTATATTTCGATGTGTTCCAAGAACCAGCAGTATCAATATTAATTGTTCGGACTAACAATATCTCTAAAGTCTTTCAGAATCATCTGCACTTTTATTTTTAAATATATGAAATTACATATTTCAGACGTAAAGATATTGTTGGTTTTGAGTAATAGCGCGTATACCATTTTATATTTATTCTTTTTCATAGTATTTAACGATAACATGTTTGCGATGAAACTCCATCAACTTAGCATTAGTTTCAAACTTTACGGTTGCGAACTTTATATTATTCTTGTAAAGTAATACGTTCATAAGTCGCAATCACGCATTCATTCACATCTCATATAACGTCTTCTATGTTTTCTTCAACTTAATAGTTATAATAAAGTTGGAACCCTAAAAAGTTGTTTTTAAATTAATAACGAAAATTAAGGGCTAGTTGTTAAAGTAAATTACGTTGATAAAACATTAAAGTTGAAGTATACATGAATTTTACCATTAATTTTAATTTAAGGGGTGTTTAGAAATGTATTTGATAATAACAATAGAATTTTTCAGTTCCTATTGATTTAGACAAGTAAATATCTTTATTATGAGGTTTGTGAATGACTTCATACGAACTTTCAATCGTTGGGTAATTAACCATTGGTTGTAATTGAAAAAGGTCCGATTTGGTTAAATTTGGTGCCCTTACTTTCGTGTTTTTCTTAAAAAGAAAGGTACAAATATATCCCTGTTAAATTCTAAAGGAACCTTTAACTATTTCTTCTAACGAATTTGTTAGTTTCAAACTCAACGTTAACTTCAAGATTTGTGATGTTTTCTATTACTAGAGGAAAAGAAATAGGGGATTCTAAGATGTGAAAAACAATAGGTCTAACGACTATAGTCAGAATTTTCGACTCAAATAGGGAAAGTTCCTTCCTAAAGCTGAATCTATATTTGGATTAACCAGAATCCTAGTAATTAGTATCCTTAGTATTATTATTTTTCTTTCGTAATTCGATGTACTTCGAATAGCCTTGTAATACATACAATATTGCATTAGTGTTCGATATAATAACTTAACAAATGTACTCCGTATATAAATAATAAATGGTAAATAGAGGGGCCAGTCTAAGGTCATTATTATTATCAAAATACCAAAGATTTTGATACATTGGGCGATATAGAAAGGAGTCATTGGCTAATTACTGCGATGTTTCAAAACTAGTATATTTATATTAACCGATAATTTGGGAGTTTATTTTTTAAATTTTTCCTTCAGAGCTTTAAGTTTTATAATATGTTGATTGTATTCATCCTCAGAGACAAAGCGGTACCAAATGTGGTATGACATTTTGCTCGAATCGATGTTCAACAGTAATGTAACTTGTTAGTTAGCAGTATTATATATTACAAAGTTAACACCTTTTGACGTTGTTTTATTAGGTAAATTCACGGAGATAGCTTGACTTCAAGCTAGAACATTCTTCTTTGGCACATTTTCATTGAAGCTTTGACTACAAGGCATTTTATTTTCTGAAATAGTTAATTATTTCATACTCATGATCTATATAGGGCTGAAATAAAATCAATATAACGTTAAAACGTGTTTAACGTTCCCATTAACCCGAAAGGAGTGATTAAATATTCGAATGAACCGAAACAAATATAAAAAGCTGTGAATTCCTCCTATTTGACTACGATCTGGATACGGTAACAAAGTATTCGAAGGTTTAACTTTATAAGATACGTCGACTTGTTGGTATGTGTATAGGGCGGCAACGTAACATTGAATTAGTATAGTATTCTGACGATGGAAGAGGAAGAAACTAAACTAGAAGCGAAGCTCAGCGGAGCTAAGCATTATAGTAGCTGCTGTATAAGCAGGAAGATACGTGCTTGCTACATTCCTTTCTATGTACGTACCCCCCAAGTAATATATAATAAGTCCCTAGGACCAAAAGAAAACGCAATGTCCTTATTGCGTAATATATATAATAAAAGGCGGAATGTGAAATACGAGACGTGAAGCGTGAGAAGCGAGACGCGAGATGCGAGATGCGAGACGTGAGATGCAAGGAGCGAGAAACGAGAAGTGAGATGCGAGAAGTGAGACGCGTGGAGCAAAAAGTGAGATATGGGACGCGAAGCGCGAGCGTCACGTCTGTAAACCTTTTTCGTCCGCCTCAATTGGTTCCTTACAATGTTCCAAATTCTTCATAACTTTTCATTCGTCATTTTTGAAAATGTATCTCTTTTGACGAGCTAAATATTGAATTTAATTTGACATGCGACGGTGACAATTTAGACGTTTATTTATACTCTTTTCAATTTCTCATTCGTCTTCCTCTAAAGTTTTTTATACCGTACTTGTATAAGCGACAAAGATATACGATCAAAAGGATTATCCTCAAGCTAATCGTATAAAGTTGGTCATTGAAGTTAATGATAGGGTGAGCTCGTAAACAATGGGAAAATTAAATATATACATGAGCTTTCCTATACAGTTGACTATAGTAACAGTACCTAAGCATAAAGGTAAAAATTTCCCTAACCAATGTAAAACTTTATAGGATTTTCCAGTAAGTAAAAAAACGAGATTTTCCGCTTTAATTTCCATTTAAAGGTAATGTTTATTATAACGCCGTTTAGATGTTATAATGACGTTTATCACAAGTCAAACGTTATAACGAAGACACTTTCTTATAAAGCGAATTTCTGCGTATTATCGAAGTAAAAAAAGACTCAGATAATCCACCGATACTTGTAAATTAAGTCTAAACAAATATTTATAAAGGTTAGAATGAATAACATGAGAATATACGATGTGAATATTCTATTATCACGTCAAAATACTATTAATTTACACTTATTCTCCATATATAACCATACAATATCTTAATACAAATTGGACGACTTGGTTTTTTCTTTATAAATTACCCATGAACCTAAGGATAATAGTTTTTTATAATGTAAAGCTTAATACTAGGTTATTTTTATAAACCTTATTAAGAGGCGAAAATAAATTTCGTATTTCGATTAGAACGAATTTGTTGTAAATAAACCAGATTTGACAATGATAAGAAACGAAACAAAATTTATGCTTAATGAATTATTACATAAGTAGTATACCCAAGTAATAAAAAATTACATTTTGGAGGTTTAAAAGTAACTAGTATTATAATGTTATTTTTTTTATAATATGGTAATTCTTGAAGGGTACCGATCAATAATACTAATAATGAAGTAATAATAAAGTCTAGAAAAATAGTATATATCAA
Organism: Anisogramma anomala; assembly: GCA_038502455.1. Taxonomy (NCBI): domain Eukaryota; kingdom Fungi; phylum Ascomycota; class Sordariomycetes; order Diaporthales; family Gnomoniaceae; genus Anisogramma; species Anisogramma anomala. The sequence continues at coordinate 2,805,113 of JASMMZ010000002.1, read as the reverse complement.
GCCCTTTAATGTTTGTATTCGCTAAAGGTGCCTAATAAGTTTTTGATTTTCGTTATATATTTAACCTTAACAAACGTAATACCGATAATATTAATACCACCAGTTTTTGCTTATACCTAAAGTATAGTCTATTGAGTAAACTATTATACGTTTTAGGCCAAGATAATACCTATCGTTATAAGCATTATGAAAAAGTCTAAATTGATTTTAGTAAGGATAACTAATCGTTTACAGTCATTTATGTGCCGATTATAAAAAAGACGGCTAACTAAACGAAAAAGATGATTATTTTTAAAACAATTAATAATAACCTTATCATTTGGTTCTCCCCAAATTATGTTCAACATAATCGTTTGCCAAATTACTCCTTTTTGATATACAAATTAAAAGTGAAGGTGTATATCCTTAGGCAAATTTTTTTTCGTGCTGTATAATAAAACATTTATCTTGTTAGGCGCCACAGCAGAAATATTAAAAATTTAATAAGGTATAAGTATGTTATATAACAAAAGAATCTTTTCGACTGATAACATTTAAAGTCGCAACATTGAAAATTCAATTCAATCGTTTAGGAAAATGAATGATATTCAAATTGTATATATTGAGATAAATATAAACATCAATAAGCTCATTACTTACTCGATCCGTAAAGTTTATATTGAGAGAAGTTATATTGATGGTATCTATCGTACATTTATAATCCGTAAAAACAACTATAGGGTATATATTTTCAACTAAGGTTATTGTAAATCGTTTAGACGTTTTAACGAAGTAAGTTACCTCGTATTTCGAAGGCCTGTAATTAAATTTTACCTTCATAAGGTATCTATTGAAAACATAGTAGGTTGAATAATCTGGGCGGAAATTAATTTACCACGTTTCCAAAAGTATTTAAACTCAAATTAAAAAAACATAATACAAAAACCTTTATCAAAGCTTCTATCAAATTACAAGAAAAGTAGTCGAAACGGATCTATATAATACAAATGTAATTTATTATGTATGTACTTTTACCACCCGGTAAAAAACTCTTTTTCTTGACTGGTTAAGGAAAATTTTAAAGTTTAAGTGTAATATATTCGCTTTCTACGATGATTATTTCTGACCCAGCTAGCTTTACGACTCATAGCCTACAAATAAGTCTTTAGCTTTTCCAATAACTTAAGTAATTGTATGAATTATGAAAGTATTAGGCGTGAAAAGCTAACAGATTTTGTGGATATTACTATATCCACTTATAGATAGTGTATATAGGCCAAGTGGCAGTGTACTGTATTGCAAGGAGCCTTCCTACAGAGTGCACGATAACGTGTCACGCTGTAGGCTGTACTCTTGTAAGACGTAAAGTGCACCATGTATGGAGTGGTTTGGAATGAATATTCCAGACCATACGTCAATGCATGGAGCGGTTTAGATTGAGTATCCCAAAACGTACGGTAAAAAGTCCACTGCCCAAATAGGAGGTTTATGACTTTCTATCCGTAACGTGTACTTTTTGGAATACTCCTTCCTAACTTATTTATCTTTACTACAATAACAATTTAACAATTAGTCTTTTACTTACCTATTTTACGTAAAAAGGTTTTAAACCTTACCGATACTAATTAGTAGCTAATTTAGTCGACTATAAACAGCTTAGGGAAATAAGATAAATACAAGTTAAATACCAATAGCGGAATGTTATAACGGTCCCAACTGTTTGTGCTTTAATATTAAGTTTTTACAAGAATTACACTAAATATTTATGAAAAATGTAAAAGCTAAGTAACTTTAAAAATGACAACTTTAATACGATATTTTTAACCCTTATTTAGCGTTCTATTTACTAGAAGCTCCTTTACGTCATTATTGATCCATATTTGACGTTTTAACGTACCTAGACCCTGTTTAAAAAGCGTCCTATTACGTACCAGGCCACGTAAGTTAACACTACTAAGTTTCGAAACTCTTCGTTAGAACCCATCCAATTTAAATCGGCAATCTACATCGCCTGCAAAACATAAGAGCGGTTACAAATACAACAACAAAACCGCTTCTTTAACTTAAAAGCAGTTACGAACATACTATCCAAACCGCTTCCTCCACCAAAAACAGTCACGGCCTACCAATCTGGACCGCTTACCAAACACCAAATTACACACTACATATTCCCACATCCCGCACTTCCTTTACCTTATTCGCTCAATACTTTCTTTACCCTATCTGCTATTCTATATTCATATTATATATTCTAAATTTAATTTTTACAACGTTCATATTTTTCCTAGTGGCTAAGCTTACGTACGATACTAAACTCTAATAAAATCATTTATAACGCTTAACTACTTTGTGGTTTTGTTTTATTTGTGTATCGTTTGAAATTTATTTGTATCAATAAGTATTAATAGCCATTCCTCGACCGTTTTTATTGCTTTATTTATTTTGTATTTGCTAAATTACACTCAATTCGAAACCACTGAAAACTTAAAACTACCTTGGACCATGAAATTTGAACGTATCTAAATTTAACCACTGCGCGAAACCATTAATTTATGCCGCTCTAGTATACTAAGTGCATATAGGAATTACCAACCCTAACCGCCCTAAGATAACCACCGCTATAACCTTCACACCAACAACCCCGAAGAAAGCTAACGCTTTCTTCGACCTCTTGGTCGAATATATGAGAACTAGAAAGGTCATTATATACGAAATCAACCTGAGTCTTTGAGATATTATCGATATACCAATTAAAGAACTAGAACTATATACGGAAACCATTTTAAACATATATATCTTAGCCGTTATGTTTCGCTATTAAAAGAAAAACCTAAAGACCTAATATATTGAATAATTTTAATAAAAGACTTTCGAATTGAACGTTAGACATATAGTACGCAGTAAACCCCTTTATTATCAAAGTTTTACGAATTTAACTACTAGATGAAGGCATTGATACCCCAGGAAACATTAATAACTATTTTGGAAAAGCATTATTCGAAATAACGTAACTTATCGATTTGCCAGACTAGGAGGATAAAGATTAATACTAAACGAAATTTATAATAGGATATAATTTAACAAAATATAAGATATAGTTAACAAAATGACGAGGAATACGATAAGGTGTGGGATATTAATAAAAGAAATACCTATGAAAAAGGAATAGTAAGGTACAAGGACTAAGCCATATTTTTAAAAGAATAAAGGGTTGTAAAAGAAGTAAGGGAAAGGTTTTAATATATAACCCAAGCCGTAGCTATAAAAGAAGAAAGGTTTAGATACATAATTCAAGCCGTATCCTCGAGACGATAAAGGGTTACGAGAAAAGGAAAATAAAAAAGGTTTGGATCCGCAGTTTAGGCTAAGACCTTAAGAAGAAAAGGGGCTACAAGAGGAAAAAAAGAAGGAAGAGCCAGGTACGAAATCGAGGCCGTACCTATAGGAAAATAAAGGTTTAAATACATAGTTCTAAACCGCTTACAAAACCCAAAAGCGACTACGAATACAACATCCGCACCGCTCGCTTAGTTTAAAAACGGTTACGATCATAACACACACACCGCTCGTACTAATAGGAGCGGCTACAATACAATAATTAGAACCATTGTTTAAAAAGGAGAAATGGCCAGATGCTTTATTCGCATTTGGATCTTAACATAAAGGTAGACCGCCTTAGCAAACTAGCCTACAACTTTAAATACGGACCAGGCCGTAATAATACTTTGGATCTGGAGGACTAAATAGGCTCAAACACAACGAATATTTCTAATATTAAGTTATATACACCCCTTACAGCAATAAAAAAAAACTTAAAAACGCTCCTATCACTACGAAACGTTTTAAAAGCCGCGTTAAAGTCGTTTTTACACAAGCAGACCACCTAGGAAAGTATATTTATACGGTTTCTACTTATATCAAACATCTAAGAATAAGTGTTAATATCATTTTTACTCATTTAAAGCGTTACGAAATTTACTATGTACACCGCTCCCCTATTTTGCCTTTATTTAACCCTATCATCTCGTGACGCTGCTAACGTTTTATCACTTTTTATTTTGTACGCCTCCACCCGACGTACTTTCTCATTTTTTCCCATTTTTTACTTAAATATACGATATTATACTGATTTTAATATATTAACTTTCTTTATTTTCAATATTTTAAGTTACACTTATCACTTATCAATAATTATTTGATAAAAAGCCATTACATTACTATGTAATGTACTATATTATAACCGGATGCACCGGCCTAACCCGAAATGTAGCTATTTATTATCAAAAGGAGAGGGCGACTTCGTTGCATCTCTACTATCCTCCCTGCCACTCTCCCCTTTTATGCTGACGCTATCGCCATTACCGCTATTAACGCTACCGGTACCAGCGAGGATATAGTCTTACACCTTAGGTCATATACATTTAAGCAAAGATGTAGGGGTTTGTTACTCTTTTTACGACGATGCGCAATAGCGTCATAAAATTCGCTTATGTCATATATACGTATGTTTTGTTTTTCAGTAACGATTATGGCTGCCGAATTTTTCGTTTACAGGTTAGCGTTTAATATAAATTAATATCAGTTTTTTTTAGTTATTTACGACTGCAATTAGTTTTTTAAAATGTTTTGAATGTTATATTTTTGGTAAAGGGAATTTTTGAAATCGGTCAACTATTACTATAAAGCTAGCGGACGCGTAACGCGGCCTCGGCCTACAGCTCTAGGATTAACGGAACGGGGGCGTATTCACTGCTAATCTGCTTGTAATGGTGGTAACGGACCGAAAGCTTCCCGCTTTCGCAGAAATCGCTAACGAACTTACCCGCGGCCGCGGACATGACATACGGTATGTAGAGCATATCTATTAGTGGTCCGGGGTTACGGATCCAAGTATGCTGTTCTAATGCTTTATGTGTCAAAAAGGCCTCATGGTGTACCCTGGCGATACAGAGCTCAAAACAGCGCAGCAGATCTGCCTCGTGATTTTAATTTTTCAATAAGAAATTAAAGGTATACGAACAGGTAGATTTGAAATATACGTACACTGGCGCAGTTGTGCCACGCTACGCTTGCAGCGTAAAGAGGCTCCCACGAGTGAGGGGGTTTTCACCCGCGGGGAAAGGGTAAGGTTTATAACTTAAGAAGCCACCCGCTTCTCCCCTTAGGAGCTGGGGAATGGGGAAAGAGAAGGGGGGGAAAGCAGTGTGGCGGCGGCGACAGGGGAAAGTAAAACTGAGAGGGCGACAGCGGTGGCGGAGCTTAGTGGATCCAGAAGGGTAACGGCCGCGGGCGGTGTAGCGGCGATAAATGAGATTATACCCTATAAGGGCGGGTTGATACTGTTAGTGGTAGTGGTGGTGATAGTGGCGGCGGCAGTTGCGGCGGCAGCGGAGAGGCGACGCTTTCGCGCTAACCGGCGCCTAGCTATCCTGTTTTTATACGGTATCTATTTAAAGGGGAGGTTAGTAAATGGGTATTGGTTAAGTAACCTACCGATTCGAAAGGTTTGAATTGGTTAATTAGGGCAAAAGTTAAGTTAAATTAAAGTAGAGATTTGTATTAATTAATAGTACGCAACATTGAAGGAAAAAAAATAAGTTTTACCTAAACCAATAGCTATATATCTTTTTATACTAACCCAAAAATACGTGACAGCCTAATTACCCCTACGTAATTACCCCTGTAACATTTACACAATTACACCTCTGTTGGGACCAATAAAAGACGCCATTAATAACTATATCGTTATCAATTAGCTATACCAACCAGGCTCGATCTACAATCACCACCGCAGCCAGACCTTACTAATTGCAACTGAGCTATAATAACCACTGCGGTTAGGAACTACTAATTCAAACTTTTGTAATTGGTACCGCAATCACACTATCACTACAAAACCTACTAATTTGAACTTTTATAACTATAACCACACTGTTATTATTTGGCTATAGGTACGGATTGTATAAGGAAAAAAGAAAAGATTGCCTATATGGATATTACTATATACTCTTATAGATAGTATACATAGGCTAAGTAGCAGTGCACTATATTGCAAGGTCACTTCCTGCAGAGTATACAATAACTTATCACGCTATAAGCTGTACTATTATAAGACGTAAAGTGTATCATACATGGAGCGGTTTAGAATGGATATTCCAGACCGCACGGCAATGCATAGAGAGGTCTGGATTGGTCATCCCAAAGCGCACGGCAAAAGGGCCACTGTCTGGATGAGAAGTTTATAACCTTCCATCCATGACATGCACTTTCTGGAATATTCCTTCCTAACTTATCTATTTTTACTTTAATAAAAATCTAACGATTACTTTTCTACTTACCCATTTCACGTGAAAAGGTTTTAGACTTTACCGATAGCTTTCAAATACGTTTCCATCGTTTTAAAAGTAGTTGGAAACGAAAGATCGCGAAATATCCAGATACGTTTAACGGTTATTAAGTAACCAAACCGTGAACGTAAAATCCGAGTGATTTAACAAACTAAATTTATATATAAAACTTTTCTAAATATAAGGAGATTCTAAGTTCAACGAATGAAAAAAATATATGTCAAATATGTTTGATAATCCTTAAAATTATCGAAAATATGATAATTTTGTTGATAAAAGCTCAACAAATCATCTTTTTAACTCAAAAGTACGGTTTATGAATCTTAATATGAATGAAGTTTGATTTTTAAAACCCAATAATATTAATTTATAACGTTTAAATCCTCGATAACTTACTAAAGTAAACCGATTTTGGTAATTTTGATATACGAATTATAAAAAAAAAGAACTTCATTATATTAACTACTGAAATGTAAAAGAATCCTTATAAGAAATCGATAACATTTACTTGTAAAAGGTAATAGATAATTATTAAAACAGTGCATTTATTAAAAAGAATCAAATAAAATATTACGTGGTTTTTCTTCATTTTATAAAGTTTCATTTAAATTATGAAAACTGGTAGGGCGAATGGTAAAACATAGTTGTCGAATTTTATACGGCTTTAATGGTATAAATCGTTAACCTATTAGTTTTAAAAGCATCTTTTTGCCGAAAACCTTGGTAATTATAAAGATCAGTTTTGCATTTTGCCTACCCTCAATAAATAAAACCTGTATCATCTGGTTGAAAAGGAACTTGATAGGTTCAAAATCATATTAAACATAAAGGAATTCGTCGTAAAACTTTACGAATTTAAAAGCCTAGAACGCTTTTGATACGTTAATATAAACTGAGAATTCGACTTTTAATATTATTTTATAATATGGAGTTTTAATACCGAAAGACTCCGGAAAGCCTTTAAAGTGAAACTTATTTCATTGATTGACAAGATTCGATTAGCTGAAATTTTCAATGGATTCTCACTAAATACCCGTACACTTTCGTATAAGGTCCTAAATAAACCAGTGAAAACGTTAAAAAAAAAACTTATTAAATTGTAAGTACACAAGGATTACCAAAATACAGCGAAACTACATTCTTTTTACTATTTAGCTTTATAAGAATCAAATCGAGATTCGGCTTCCATGGGTAAGCCACTAAAAAAATCCCAATAGCCTTACGAATAGAGCAAGAAATTTCGAAAACTTTATTATCGATTTCTACTACCTACAACAATTTTTATACGATGCCGTTCCAAGTGGTATAAAAAAAGGCTGTATTTTTAATCTTTGTATCAATTCTTAGACGTTTATACTTAGAAATGATGATCTCCGTAAGATTAGGATTATAAAGCTAAATAATATAAAGTGTAAGAAAATTCACAATTAAGTTTAACGCGTATAAATACTAAATAGTGAATATAAATAAATAACCCTTATGAAGCTCAATATATGTAACTGGAGAATACACCGTTTACTCAAGTAATACTATTCTAACTATATCCTTACTAAGATCTTTACACATGACTGAATTTGTAACTGTATTAAAAATTAAAAAAGACACCTTGAAGTTGCTACTTTTAAAGTGAATGAAAATTTTAAATATAAAAATATCCGCTTTCTAAGGCTTTGGTTAATTACTAGGGAAAAGCGCGTTAACATCAAGACGGTTAACCACTCAAACTTTAACCGTTTCCTTAAAAATACTAGGCGTTTTACTAAATTTATAACCAAAAACTATATAAGTTAAACGAATCTTGGAAATGAGTTGTATAAAAGATCTTATAAAGCTTTACATTATTTGACATATAACCTACAAAACGTATGTCTCAAAATAATTAGGCAAGTATTTATCTAACTAAGATTTAGCGACTAGATCTTTACCTACACTTATATTCATATACAACGTATAGTTCAGCCTAAAACGTATGTTGCGTACAGCGACGTATAAAAAGCGATAAATACCTATGACGAGGGCGACTTCCTTGTTAACCAGCTTAGCCAAAACAACTTCCAAATTCTCCGTATATAAAACAATATCTTTAATGTTGGGCGTCAAACAATCTGTATAGGGTATCATTTTCTTTATAACTCGCTAGAACAAGGTCTTTATTTATAGGTAGGACTTGACCTACTTAAAAAAGTCGTTGAGAAACTCGTAAATTTATCTATAATAAACGTATATCTGATTATTTAATTGCATTCTTCTAGTAAGTCTGAGGCCTAGTACTTCTTTTATAAATCCAACATTACTCAATTAAAAAGGCGAGGAAAAACTTTCAAATTTAGTGTAACTTTAGACGAAATCGTTAGTATTTGATTCCGATTAGACGTTATCAACTAGTGCATATAAGCGACTACGTTCGCGATACCTGTTGCGTTTGTAGCGATCATCGCCATCGCGATGGCGATCATTACGGTCGTCGCGGTAATTATCTTCATAACGCTTCTCGTAATACTTATCCCAAGCCGTGAGAGACTTACGTTTATAATCTTGAGGTCCGCGATCGAACTTGTAAATACGATAGATAGTTTTACCCGATTCTTTATTATACCTCTTTTCATCCTAATACGAATTGGCATTTTTATATTACAATTTTTCTTATAATTGTTGCGAGTTATATCTTTTACGGCTATTCTTAATAAAAAGCTTATAGTATAGGTATTAAAGCTTGGCAACCGCCAGTAAAATTGTCATAAAATCTTTCAAGTAATATATATATTTACGGAGATTTTCCTTGCAGTTCAATAGGTAAAGATTTTGTGAAATATTCAAATTTACCGAAAATCAAATATTAATTATAACTCCGTACTCATTTTAATTAAGTTTATCAAAAATACCTTTTTTTTTATTCACCTCAACTTAGTTTAAATATACTTTCGCAGGCCTTATTTATCTTTTTTAAGATTTTGTAAAGTAAAGGTCAACTTTCATAAGTGTTTCATAACTCGACATAGATCCGCTTAAAAGCATTATGTTCATACACTCATAATAACTTCCAAACTTAAGGAGGTTAAATTTTAGTATTTCTCGTCATGCAGTTCTATATTTCACCAAAATATAGCGGAATATTACAGAAAAGTGCTGAATATAAATACGATATAACTTTTTTACCTCGGTACTAAACTTAGTAAAAAAGTTTAACCGAGCTTAAAATCTTTAACCTGTAGTGAAAAAAATATTAGGGCGTACTGTAACAATATATATATTAATAGGATCGTATTATATCTGGTTATAAACGTCTATTTCCTCCCGCTTTAAACGGCTAAACATGTTAGTGAGTAGAAATTAAAAGGTCGAAGTAACCCAATTACTATGAGGACATAGACTTTAAGAACAAGGTGGAAGGCTGTAAAGAAGAGGATAAGAACTTTAAGTACGAGGCTAAGGATTGCGAGGGCGAGTATACTCGTTTCTTTTATGTATAAGAGCCTTAAAGCGACTTGTCGTAATTATCTCATAGTTCTCTCTTTGCTATTACAGGCCTATATTCATAATATTACAATGTTTATTCAAAGTTGTACTTATTTTTGTCATTCGTTCCTATAAACACGTAGTCTTTTCCAACTTTGAAGATAGATTTATAATAGTACGATGACTGGCGAGCTTATAGTGGCGAGAAAAGGTAGTTAATGAAGGAAAGATTGATCAAGAAATATTTTTAGGGTTAACAGCCTTATTAATCTTGCTATGGGTACGACATAGAGTGGAAAATGCTTTTATAATATCCAAATCTAAGGCGCGTAACTCGCGCTTACTTATCAGCGGCTAATAACGGTGAGAAAAGCGGCGGTAACGACAAGACTAATGACGATTGGGGCGAGAATAATAGAAAATAGCGACGGCGCAGCGAAGGCAGGTAAAAAGGCAACGATAGCAGCAAGCAGTAGCGGCAAAAGAAGGTGGCAGCAAATTTAGTTACCGGTAAAATAACGATGACGACGACGACGTAAATAACGATGGCGACGCTGAAAAGAATGAAGAGGTCGGCAACGATAAAAAGTAATAGTGTAAGTAGTAAGGAAAAGATTACAAATCGTTAAATTATAGAGTAGGACATAATGTAAAATAAAAGTCTTAGCGAGGCGGAGGTTTATTAACTTTATTCTTATAAGGTAGTTAAACTAGTAACGCTCCTTTCGTTTTATCTTATTCAGACTGGTAAAAGTTAGATCTGGTGCTTTTCAGCTCTTTTACTTACAGCTACCAATTTTTTGTATATGTATAGGGCAGCAACGTAACGTTAAAACAGTGTAGTATTCTGACGATAGAAGAGGAAGAAACTAGAACTAGAAGCTTAGCTCAGCGGATTTGAGTAATGTAGTAGCTACTTTATAGGTAGGCAGGCATGTACTTGTTCCTTTCCTTTCCATGTATGTACCCCCCAAGTAATGTACAAAACGACTTAGATAATACGCGTAGTATTTTCTTTAATTAAAGGTCAAGGAAAAAGATTTTATTCGATAATTTTATTTAAAATTCTCTAGTCGACGTAAAACCGCTACTCCCCTTCCAGTTTCAAAACCAATAGTATCAACGTCGAGACCAATAAAACACTTACTCGTAATTAATCTTTATTTATTTACTCGGTAACTTAACGCAAAAACTCGTGAAATTAATTTCGTAGCATCGAATACAATAGCCCTTCGAATTTATCTGGTAAAGATTTATAATAAAAGTTAACTATTATTGGACCCTAATACATTTTGTCGTCCATTAGAACCGGATCACCATTATAATAAAATCACCTTATTCAATACCCCGATTATCCCACAACTTAAGACGAAATGTTATTGTATGGACTATTAACCCCCCTCAACTTTGAACTATGAAGCGATTTCCGTCAAAGTTTAAAATCATACATTAATATCGTATTTATAACAAATAAACAAAAAATATCCTATAGTACTCCAGAAATAATATATATAATATCGGGATCAACTATTTATTAATATTTACACTCTTTTTTTCCATACAGGTAATACATATATTTTGCCGTAACCCTAATAGTATATCAAAATTTCAAGGACATAATAATAAAACTTATTTTAACTTTAACTGTTATATGAAAGCCTCATTTACAATATAATAATAATTGAAACTAAAATAAGCCTGGGTATTCAAAAAGTAAATATTATTAAAAAGTATGAGGATAAATATGGATCTTAATTTTTACGTGTTTTAATCAAACTAAACTCCTTTTTATTCGGTTTTATTACTATGTCGATAAAAACATATAACTTTGAATCGAAATTGCGTTGAGGAATTAAGCTTTCCCTATCGCCGAGAATAGGAAATTTACATTAACCTTTTCTTTTTAAACCGTATATATCTACATCGGAGGAAAAGCTGAACAGAGTTTATAACCCCGCCAAAAGTAATTCGAAAAGTTACAACCTAGGCAACTCATAATAACTTACCTGGTTTAACGCTTTTCCGCCGTTACCTACGTCGCCCGGCATTTTTAATCTTAAACTCAAGCTAAACGAGTTTATTAAGGTAACTGACCATGATTACCACAGTCATTCTACAAGTATATTGAAACGACATAAACCTCTATTATAATGATATTTTTATTTGACTACGATAGTTATACAGAGCGCGATAATTATCAACCAAAACATCACATTAAATTTAAAACTATTACTTATTAATGAATTCGAAGTATTTTCCTAAGTAAACGATATAATTAACACGGTTAACTCTGGTCGTAATAAATTTATTCAGGATATATAAAAAGGTGAAAAATTGAAGATAATAAAGATTAATAATGAAAGGCTAATTGAAACCACCCGTCTAAATTAATTATATTTCGAATTTAATGAAGAACAATATCTACCAGTCTTTATTGATTAGAAACAATCCTTTCAATTCGATAAAAACTTTATCCATACGGTAAAGTTCGTTCAAAATAACCTTAATATAATCGTAAAATATATTTATATCGTATATTTTCTCATATCTCTCGGCCTTATAATACGCCATAATAACTTACATAATAGCCAGCACATAATATCCTAATATATACGAAACATGTAATAGACTTCTCTAATTTATATTTTATTTATATTGAAAATATATTTAATTGTTTAATCCATCGTCGCCTAAGTAAAAGTAAATTAATAGAACTATAGTTAGTTACATTATTTCCAGTCGTTTTTAAACGTTGGAAGACTAGTTCAAATAATTGCCTAGTTGGCTTTAAATTTCTAAATGTCAATAATAACCTGAAGGAAATCGAACGTAAAAATACAAAACGGCTTGATCGAAAACGGAAATCGATTAAACGGGTAATAATATCTACTTCAACGTAAACACAATAAACTTACAACGTGTTGAAAACAAAACATATCGGTTTAAATTGATCTCAAAAGAGTAAAATATATTTCTGTAAAGGTCAAGAACTTTGTATTCACTGACAGCTTATTCGTCCTAATAACGTTAAAATATAACGCGAAATTTTAGATATCTGCTATCAATTTATTCACTATAAGGAATATCCCTTTAAATAAAAAAAATACTACAATTATATTTCATAATCTAACCTAAAAAAGTATACCAAATATGTTTCAAATAATATGAACAATTAAAATACTACAAAAAAATTGCAAAAGTCCTTCATTCAGGACTTATATATAGTCTGTATAGAGTCTATCACGTGCCCTACCATATGATGTCCGCGGACTGCACTCAAACCGCACTTGAGCTGGGTAATGCACATCTTGTTACGTGCATAGTCTCGTAACTTATATACTTAATACCTAGTAGCCTGAGTCAATAATAGGTTTGCTATTATTGTTATAGTTATATGAAGTCGATTATAGTAGTTTTTATGGTATTAAAAGGAGGTATTGTGATTTCCTATAATATATAACGCAATATTTGTTTAATAGTAAATATATAATTTATATTGCTTTTAATCATACTTCCTTCATCGAAAATGTGAATATTTTAGCTTAAAAATCATTATATATAAACTACGTTAGTATTTTGATATAGACCAATAATAGCGGGAATAGGTATTTTTGATCTTATGGTACATGATTTTGGTTTTATTCGTATCATATTTATTCATTAGATTTTTGAATATTAGTTGATAAGCAACTTTCATCTATAATTTAACATTAGTTTCAATAACATTATAAGTTAAAAAATAGTTTTTGAGCTTTCTTCATAATATGTGTAGGTTTTGTACTGCTAGATCGTTTGGTTTTTGAATATATTCAACTAAATAACTATTCGACGCGTTATTTAAATGAAATTACTTTAATTATGATACTTATATTAGTTTCTAAAGGTCAATATTTAAATTCAGTAGCGAATACCGTTTTTAATTTAATGTACTTTTTTATGTTCTTCTTTGGGAATATTGTCGTATTATTTAGCATAGTTTTTTTAAAAAAAAATCTGGTGTTGAAACAAGTTTTCTAATATTTTTTTCGAGGAGTACATCATCTCGAAATAGAGTTTTTGTTGCGATCTTAACATCTTCAATGTAGTCATTTACACTTTTTCCGGATTAGCTATTAAATGTTTTTACAAAACTCATTTTATATAATGATTAGGAATAATTAAGTAATAGTATTAGTATAGGGTTTACATGTTAACATTTAGTATTAATTATTAGTTTTATATTCTTGGAAATATATATGTTTACATAATATTGTGAGTGTTGAGTAGTTGTTAATGCTGAATGAGTATAACGAATATTCGGTTTTTTCAACTGAATTTGGATTAGTTTAACGATATTCTGACTAACGTATTTATAGTTGAAACTAACTTGTTTGAGGGGGGCGAAAGGAAGAGAGAGGGGGAAGAGTTTGAGGTTAAGCTGATATAGGGAGGGTTTTTTTTATCGAATTAAAGGTTTTTTTAAAAAAACAATTAATATAACTCTTGATTACAAAGTCGAAGATTTGTGAGGTTCGATGAATACGTAGGTCACCCGATGGAAGGACGAGGATTTACGGGGTTCACGATGATTTACGATAATTGATGATGACAATTCGTATTAAGTTTATGGAAGAGTTATTGTTTACCCGACGATCGTATGGACCGTCGGATATGATCATGTTGATCCTGATCGTCACTTCCCGTAACCAAAGGTAGTGCCTGCCATCAGTTTCTGATAGGGTGCCCAGGAATCCCTGATTGGGGACAAAAGCCTATGGTTTCAACTCCCACCCACGAGACCCGGATACTCCAGCACCCTGGCCTGGATCAGCTCTCTCTTGATCCTTACCACATTCCTCCGAACTCTGGGGTTGGCCTGGAACCTGCGATCCTGCAGCTCGCCATCGGTCAACGAGGCCGGGGATATCTGGTCAACCTGGTCGGCGCAGGCAACTTTTCGGACAGCAGTTTTGGGGGCCGCTGCCTGCTCCGTCCCGACGGGCTGCTGTACCATCGCCCACAGCGTCTCCCACTGCGGCCGGAAGACGGGCAGCAGATTGAGGCCCGCCACCTGGTTGACCCACACACACTGCACCGCGGCGGTCTCGTAGTCGCCGGGCCGCTGCACGGGCGCCCACTCGCGCAGCACGTCCGCGATCAAGATGGTGTATTTCCACGTCCCGGGGTCGAGGCCGACATGCCTCGCCCGTCACAGCGACCAGCGGGCTCGGGCCGGCGGTGTAGTCGCGGGGCAGGCTGGCCTTTTCGACGGCCTTGCGGAACGCCGCCTGGCGCGGGGTCTCGCCCGGGTCGACCATGCCGCCGGGCAGGGCCCAGCGCGTTGGACCCGCGGGACGGCCGTGAAGCACGACGTCGGTGGGCGGGTGGCCGGGCCCGGCCTTGTCGCGGCAGACGAGGAGGACGCCGGCGGCCCCTTCGTTGTTGCCTACTGGATCGAGTATTCGCGTTAGTTTCAGTGTAGAGGGAGAATGGTTGCTCCGGGGTCGTTGTGAGTGTCCCGGCCTTTACAGACCAAGCATCCTGGGGGCTCCGGACTGTGTGATATAAGTCTAGACAACCCGGGGACAGCGCCAAAGTATTAACGACGCAGGGATGGGAGGAAGCTTGCGATGAAACTCAAGGCAGCCCGGGAGACTGCACTTCATCAATATAGACATCTTCCAAACACAAGCTTAAATACCAATGGCCAACGCAGTTTCTGCCGACGGCAGTAGAGTAGCGCCGAAACCTGCTTCGTGTGTAACTGTTCCAAAGTTCGTGGGTAGCGCGACAGTTGCGGCGGTCGCGACTTCTGGACGGTCCTGTGTGTTTGGGAATACTGGACATCAGTGGGTGCAGATGGGGAATCTCTGCTGATGAACGTCAACGGATATCGCGAGGCTCAAAATCTCCACACATGCACCTTGTCTATGATGAACTTTTCCAAATCAATTTTGTATTTTTCGCAGCGCAAAAGGAAAGTGGGGTGTATACTGGTGGTTTCCCTTGTCTTTGTGAAGACTTCCCAGCTTGAGCCGTGCTTTGCTTTTGACCATACTCCAGGAATTCTACTGTTGACCGGAATGGAGCTGGATGGAGAAATACCACCATGTGCCCAAAAGAATCAAGTCCAAGCACTCCACATCACAAAGATAATTGCTGATATCTTCTTTGGTTTTGTTACTCACATGGAGCCTTGTGGACTGTTCTATCTCGTATGTACTTGATACTCAGGGAGCTGCCCAATGAAGTCAATCTACACTGTTTTCTCTTTTTATTATTACCAAGCTTGTAGGCCCAATGAAGAGTTTTCGTAACGAGGGTTGAAACATCAGTCTATCAGAACCCATTTTATTTGCATTGGAGTCCTCAATAGTTCCAGTCTCTTGGGGGGTATACATTTTTTGTCTGCACAATGTAATAAACAATTCACTTTTCATCTTACAGCTTTTGGACTTCAGTAGTGTATTATAACAGTCCAGGAAGCTTGAGTTCGTCTGCCACTTGCACCTGTTGCTTCTTATGGTTACGAGGAAAAGTGTGTAAAGGAAAACTCTTCAAATGAGCTTTCAAGTCGTTTGAATGAACGTCAAATTTTACTTGTTGCTTGGATATAGTGGGTAGAGAGTGATGTTGTTTGGTGTGTGGTGTTTTTTGTGGTTGGAACATCCAAAGGATCTAATTCAATGCAATGTATACAGTAAATCCTATCGTTGGGACAACCGTCAATTGCAATGGTTGCAAGTTGATTGTTGGGTGCTCGTTCAACATAGGGCAGGGGCCAAGCTTTGGCCCATACAAATTAGAGTGCAAACTGGCTAACAGCTTACACAACTTAATTCTACATCCACCACTTGACTTTGAAATACCATTTGTTACTTCGATTACGATTTGAATCGACAACTCGTTGCAACGTTTAAAGGCCTACCAACACTAATCAATGCTGAACAGGAAGTTAAACATATAAAAGCTAGGTAAAAAAAAAGCGCTCTTTTTCATGAACACTTTGCGGTAGTGGAAAGGTTTTTGCAAAAAGCCCTTATAAACCACGTTATTTTGTACGGCAACAAATAAGGAAAGCTTCCTCAAATCAATTTTATGACAATTCAAAAATAGCAACGATATCGTCATTAATACCTTTAAGAAATCCTTATCAAATTCAACCTCAAATACAAGTTCAAAGAACTAACTACCAAAATGCATTTAACTTTCAAACCAAATAAAGCACATCGAAATTACCAAGCTTTTCGGCAAATAAATAGCTAAATCGTAACGAACAGACTAATCATACACAATAAATCTGCAAATCGTGACAAATAAGTCAATTACCAAGTTATAATGAACAGCTAAATCATATTAAAACCGCTAAATTTCAAGTTCTTGGAAGTCTTTTATCGTTGCAACGTAGTCGATGCGAATCTCTAGTCGAAGTAATTAGTGTATTTCATTGAAAGCAGTGATGTGTTTGTTACTTCTAAGTTTGGCAGACTGCTAGCCAGTCTGCAAACTAATTTGTATAGTTAATTGCTTGGGCCGCGCCCCACAATGAACTGGGCATTGCATAACAATTGACTGACAGTTAATATAGTCAACTCGCAATTGATAGAATTAAATTAACTGTACTGCAATTGACCTGCTCAAAAATTGGGGTTAATATAATTTCAATACTGGCGATTTTTTTTTGTTTGTGTTTGCGGGCACCAGTGTAGTTAATTACCAATTAATGGTAACATCAAATTTTCCTCTATCCCTGTCGGTATTACTCTATCAATCCCAGTTAATTTTGCACTCAAATCCCACTCTACTTGCAGGCCTCCATCCCCCAATTCCAGGCATTAACTTCTTTCATTCCTGCGCGCAAGTCCTTGAACTCAAACTTGTACGTAGCCAATGTTATAGCTTTTACCAATAGTTTTGAACAAACTTTTTGTATAGATTACCCTATTTGTTTTCTAGTTTCCCAGGATAGCCTTACCTTGCCTTTTTATCCCTCGTATTTATATAGTTTGTATAAGTAACGGTTTAATTAACCGATGCCTTTGGAGCTCGTATCCCGATGTTGACGGGTAATTATCAGTCGTGTAATTGGTTGTTGCCTTTTGAGATTCTGTTAGACCTGTCAGTCCTTCCGGGCCTGCCAGGCCTGCTGGCCCTGTTTGGTTTACTGGACTTGTCGCGCCTCTTGGACCCATTGAGCCTGTTGCGCTTGCTGGACCTGTGGCGCCTGTTGTGCCGATTGTTCCTATACATTAGCCTTTTGTTTAACCTTTTGTCTAGCCACCTGGTTAGCCTTTTGAAGATTTTTGGCGGGTAGGCTTTATAAAATGTTTAGAGTGTCTTTGAAGTCGGGGTTATTTGAAGGGTTTTTGGAGGCAGGAGTGTCGTTAAAAGGGTCCTTGATTTGAGTATCTTAAGAAGGGTATTCGGAGGTAACCAGGTCATCAGGAAGTTTTTGTATTGAGGGTTTTTAGGAGGGTTTGTGGCTTGAGGACCTTAAGGAGGGTTTTTGTTCTTTAAGGTATCTGTAATGGTGTGATGGTCTTACTAAGTAAGCTCAAGCCGGTTAGCGTAGCTTTCATCAGTTGACGTGAGTCAGCCCTCTTGACCGTTGCACCATATCAAAAGTACTAATAATCCAGACGTCCTGGATTACGCTAACCACACTATAAGGGCTGGACATGACACAACATCGTGCACCTCACTGCACATGACTCATGACTCAGACTGACGGCTCACAGCCTAAGTCCACAACAGATGGTAGATTTGGTGCTGCATTTGAAGAGTGCGATAGAGAGGTCGTCGCCTTAGATAGGAAGTTCTAGCTGTTATGCTTCATTTTTTAATGTTAGTTCAGCGGTCTTGGGTATCTTTTTCCACATTTACGCTCTACATACGTTAAAGAACTCTCTAAATTCGCGATGACTATGAGTACTGTTTTGGGTAAATCTATTTGGGTAAGAGGCGAGAATATAAAGACCGATGTAATTAATCAAGTATTTGTAGAATGAATTTTTGGCGACGTTCCTATTCTAATGGTTCTTTATATAACTTTTAACAAAAATGTATCCAAATAATTGCTAGTACTTGTTATCGGCTATCTTCGTGATATAAATAGAGGTTATGAGACATTGGTTCACAAACATTATAAGTTATAGGTTATAGATTCATTTTAGGATTTTCAGGGTTAGAACGTAATATTTTTGCAGTAACTTTTTGGCTGTCAATTGATTTTAGGATTTTAATAACTTAGATTATGGCGTTTCAACTTGGAAAACTCGCGATATTTAGTGGTTAATCTGAATTTTTGAGTTCCAAAATAATATTAATGAATATATCTGAGTAGTTTGACGATACCTTCGCTACTTTTAGAGGTTTGTAGAACGAAATACATTTCGATTTTCTTCCTTTTACTGCCCATAAAAACCAACATAATAACTGTGGCACTTTGTAAGAATCTTTTTACAACCGCAAAATATGTATAAAAATTCTGCTTTTTACGTTACCTAACGTATTTATACTTCACCTAATAAATAATGACCAATATTGGTATCTTTTATCATTATAAGGTAGTCGACTCGAATTTTTTAGTTGAAGGAATTAATGTATTATATTGAAAGTAATAATTTGTTAATTTTAAGCTTGGCAAACTAATAGCTGATCTGCATACTAATTTGTATAACCAACTGTTTGGCTCATACCCCATATTGAATTTGTTATAGACTCAGGCTATTAGCCATTGATTCTATAGGTGATGTAACTATGCACATAATGTGATATATAGTACCCAGTCCAAATCCAGACTGGGCGCAAACCGAGTGCGGTCCGTACACGGCACGTGTAAGGGGCACGTGACGAGCCGGGTACTGGCTATACCCATAGGTTCTATACGATAGGTTATAGTACCCTTTTTTAGTTTTTTCCTATACTTTATTAGTAAACCCTATTTAACACTTATTCGGCTTACTATTGTAAGTTGTATTATAACATATAATTAAAGTCGTTTTTAATGTTTTCGAAACAATATGAATGATAATAAACAAATTGATAACAAATATTAACGATTTTACGATATACTTTAACATTATTAGAAAGAATAGACCGTCGGCAAATACTAAGTTCTTTACCTTTATAAATATACTTTGTATCTCTTTGATGATAACTTAAGCTGAAATATCTTGTTTATAAAATATTATATGTTACATCGCATTTGTTATAAAATAATTATAATAACAGGGTTAATCGATTTGTACTATCAACCTTATATCCGACTTCGCTTAGATCATAACTAAAATTGAAAAATTCGAAGCCGATTTAATGGTAAACGGTAATAATTTTTTAACGTTTTAAAATAAGCGAAAACGACATAATTAATTGTAATTCGATAAATTTGCTTTTACATAGGCGGCGACGTGTCAAACGATCGAATATATACTAAAAGCGAAATAAGATATAAATTGGGAAAAGTCGGTATACATTTCTTTACGTAAAGTGTTATTATACGTTAGTGGTGGAGTAATCTATTACGATATATTATGAAGCCGACTGTTATGACCCAAGAACATCGGAGGGTCAGAAAACAGGCCAGTATAGGGCTAAGCCACTAAGAACCTGATGTCCAACACATCAGGTGGGGATATCTCTTATGTCAGCAACCTTAGGGCTAGGGTTACGCACTAAGGATCATTGAGATCATGTTTCGATCCAACAGATCCAGGATCATTGGGATCATGTTTCGATCCAACATGATTCAGCACTGAAGGCGTATGAAGGATTGAGGATATAAAGACACGGTTAGCACCACATAGATAGTATTTCCTTCATAGCTCTTCAGTTGTCAATCTAAGTATTCAGTCTCAGTATATTCTGAATAGCCTCACGGCTTTTGATCATTACTTGCACGGTTGCGATATTGTTCACTTAGCACCTCTGCTACCTCCTTGATAACATAAACCCTCTGACACCTTCTGTATACTCACAGGTATTTAGTATGATCATTACACTGGCGGATATAAGGATATATACGATATAGATAAGTTTTTTAATTGTATTAAGGTTGTGTTTAGTAAACCTTATCGCGCGGATAAAGCCTTAATCAAATTGAAAAGATTATTAATAAATAACGAAAACTTATAAGTACTCTTTACTATTATATTCCAAATATTATTAGCTTAAACAAGCGAATTGAATTGACTTTTAGCCTTAAAATGTTATTAATTACGCTTTCGTGTATCCTTACATATCCACGACAAATTTATTACAGTAAGCGTAAACTTAACGAATTACCGTAAGTTCGCCAACAAATTGAAGTTTTTAAACTTAAAACGACGTTTTAATCGTTAATTAACGGAACCTGTATAAGTATAACGACCGAATAAAAATACAATTATAATAAGAGTTTATACATTTTAAATATTTTCATTAAAGTGTCTCTATAATTGCAGTTAATTATTCTAGTAAATTCGTTCGATACGTATTTATAATCAAAAATATAGGACTACATAAATCATAACGAAGAAACGTCAAATTAGGTTAGTTATAAACCGTTACCTACGTTATAATTCAGAGGACTATTATTAACGTAATTACGAACTTCTCCCAGTATTAACTCCGACGTAGATGTATATGGTCTAAGTTGAAAAGGTAAAAAAAAGTTTCCTATAAATCGCGATGGAGGAAGCCTACCTTTTAAATATAGTTTCGTTTAAAATTAATAAAACTTTAACGACATGATTACAAAATCAAATGAAACAAATTGTAATTTAATTAAAATACGTATAAATTAAAATCTATTTTTTTATCTTTATTTTTTTAAATAACTCCTATTTTCTTAAAATTTAAATCGATTCTAACTGTAAATATTATTATATTATGAATGAGGCTTTTGTATAATGATTGAAGATAAAGTAATTTTGGTCGTTATATCATCGAAATTTAAGGATAATATTAAGGTTATAGAAAAATACGCGTATTTCCTCGATAGCGAAGTTTTATATGAATATTAAAAAAAAGTCGAACTCGATATTAATATATATCATTCCATTAATAACGCGGGATAAAATTTTATGATATTTTAGATACGATAGTAATGGGTAATTTTGAACGTTAGAGATAGCCGTTTTGTGATTTATAATTTAAAAGAATTAGTTGTCGATACGGTAATAATACGTTTTAGGTTGGAAAATATATGAGGCGTAATAGAATTAGTTTTTATTGGTTTAGCAAACCATTTGCAACGGATAATATAACGTATGGGGAATTAATTGTAATTATCTTTATTACAAGGTTTTACGAAATAAAGCGAATTTCATAATTAACGGCGCCAACCATTATTAAAAAAGAAAATAATTAGTTACTTTTATTACCAAAATTGGTAAAATTTCGCGACCTATTCAATAAGGATACAGCGATAGCTTTACCCTTACATAGCGGAAACCTTCATTCATATATTTATGTTAAACCGAACTAAAATAGATTTTTATTAAAGCGACTTTAAGGATCATAATACTCGATATTACAAAATTAACTTTTTAAATTAAGACGTTAGGTTACGGGATTAATAAATAAGGGTTAATTTCGGATAAATTTCTTGTCGACCGCATTGTCAATATTACTAATTTACAAGCTGAGGGCGAGATAAAGGTTTTATATCGATGACCGGGTATTAAATAAAATTACCGAATGAAACTGCTTTCCTTTACCTTTAATTAAGAAAACCCTATACGCGTTATTCAAGTTAAATTAATTTACGAAGCTAGATATTGAAACGTCCTTTTACCGTATCCAGATGATACCCAAATAGGAAAAATTAACGGCTTTTCGTATACGTTTCGGGTTATTTAAGTAATTAATTACCTATTTCGGGTAAGCGGAATTACCGACACCTTTTTGACGATATATTAATTATATAATGGAGAATAGCTTATATAATTTTATTATGACTAACTTAAACGACCTTTAAGTTTTTTTCTCCAATACTAAAAAAAATTACATAGCGAAGGTTCGCATGGTTTTGGGATGCCTTTGTAATACTAGATTAAACCTAGATTTAAAGAAGTACGACTTCGTGATTAAGGATGGAAAGTACCTGAATTTTATTGTAATATTTAGCTTAGGTATCTGGGTCGATCCCGGGAACGTCCGGGCAATACGAGAATAAGATTTACTATGTATTATTTGGAAAGTTCGCAGTTTTTTAGGTTTTATTAACTTTTATCGGGACTTTATTAGTAATTCTTTTCAGTTAATCAATGATTTTATCCAATTAACGAAGTAAAAAAATCGTAAAACTTAGATAAAACGGAAGGAATACGTATTTTAAACTTTAAATGATACCTTTATTACGACTCCAACTTTGGTATATTAAGACACAAATCGGCTAACGGTAGTGGAAACCGATCATTCGGGAACGGCGTTCAGAGGGTATTTATTGTAACGGGATAAGGATAGTATCTTAAGGTTAATAGCTTATTATTTTATGCGGTTAACGAACGCGAAACATAATCATAGTATTTTCGATAAGGATGCTTTTCCGGTAGTATTTTACTTAAAAACGTGTTCTATAAAATTATATAAAATCCGCACCCCGTTTACAATCTTAACGGGTTATAAGGGATTGAATTTTTTTTTCTTACTACGTTTTATTTCGGAACATTAGGATAAATAAGCCGAAATTCTTTCACTTTTTTAATATTACCTATGATACCAGCCTGTAACCCAAGGTATCCATCTGGATGTATTAACCCATAGATTATAAGATAATCTCGAAGTTAAGGAGCGCCGCAGGCGAGTTTTTAAACCTGTTTCTATTATTATAATAAACGTAATAATAATAAGCTTATATATTATAGGAAAGTATATTACGGCGTATTATATTCGTGTTATTGTTTCGATGGAAGCTTAACTATTAAATCGCGATAAAATTTATCTTAAAAATAGTTAAAGGGTTTTAAAGGGTCGACGTTAGTAGGATCGCTCTGGGCCTAGCCCGCGTTTAGATAGCTATTTGAGATAACGCCCGGGAATTTTAAAACGCCGGTACTAATAATACCGTCATGAGCCCGGCTCACTTTAAACTCGTTAACTTCGTTAACGCCGAGTATTGCTTTATTTTCGGATTAGGTTCTTTCCTGAAATTATAAAACTAAAAAGTTACGAACGACCCGTTATATGAGGTTTACCTATTAGCGATCTTCAAGGGCGTTAAGCGCTTTCCAGTTAAAACAGGATAATCGATATACATTATAGATTATAAGATTAATCATCGAGATACGTTACGTTACCGTAATCGACTATAATTACCTAATTAGGAACTAATAACGCCTTGAATCTTATATTAAACTTACGATTTACCTATTATAGGTTTTTTGGGTAATAATATGTTGTTTCCAATCCTTTAATTGGATTACTATGAAAAGGAGAAAATCGTACATATTCGACGCCTATATTAAATATATACGTAATGTAATAATACGAAACCTCGTCGTATCTTACGATAAAGCTTCCTTTAACCCCTCTCTATTTTAAATCGGTATTAGGTATATATTTCCATCGACTTTATAGTCGACCTATCAATTACCAATAAAGACCTTTAATATTTATTAGTATTTACAAACCTCTTTTTGAAGTTTATCTAGTTAAAATCTATATAATTTATCACTGACAATACGTATACGAAACTTCTTCGAGATATATAATGGAAATGTTATGAATTTCCAGCTTTGATTATTAATAACCACGATTCGGATTGGGTAAGCGTTTTTTAAACGACTCTATATTTTTAATAAAAGTTAAGTTATTTCTATTTATAGTGTACCACTTATAAATACATTACGGTACCTAACACGTGAATTAGAAAATTTAAAAGTACTTACCAGTCGTCGTCTCCTTTTCGTAATATAATTCAATATTGTATCTACTAGTTTATTAATTTATATTAAGTAACCAGAAGTCGACGATTATCGGGTTGAACATAAACTGTTTGGTAAAAAGATATAAAATATATCTTATCCTAAAGGTAAATAGAGATACGAAGTTTTTGAGCAGTCTGGCGGTGCGAGCTGTTACGTTTTTAATATATTTACGAAATGGTGCAAAGTAAGCTATGGCGACGATAAGATATATTTAATAATAATTGGAAATAGTAATGGATTCGCGGCGACTTCCAGTAAAGCTGTATAAAAAGAGCGATTTGATTTAGCTTAATTTATGCAATATTAAAATTAACATCCCGAATAAAAAGCTTAGTTTTTTATATAATTAGTATTGGTTTTTGGATCTTTAGAACGCAACAAATATCGTTTTAGATATTTCTAATGAATACACTATATTTTACGTGGATTTAGTTGAGCGGGCGGTTATAAATCGCCTTTTTTCGTAGGTCTTATCCAATACTCGTATGGTACTAATTTTCGTCGTTAACGATATAAAAGAAAAAGATACGATAAAATTGAAGTCGATGAAATTTTTACGGCAAAAACGGGGCGGGGCAGTATTCGCTTTATATTTGTTAAGCAAACATTTTATAATGGGCCGAAGTGGGAATTATTGGAAAATTACCAGTTTACTGTAACCTGGGATAAATTCGAGGTGAAATAGTGAATCTCTCGGGTATATAATAGCCCAATATCTCGACGTCGACATCGAGTATATACTAATTAACTTACGCAGAGAAAACCATCTTTACCTCGGAAATATTATAATATTTGTAAAATAAAAGAGAAATTTCATTATAACCAAAATATAATATAATAAGTAAAGTCGGGTATATATTACCCGACTTTCTCGAATTAATATCCGATCGCGAAGCGGATTTTATTACAACTTATTAATTTTTTTCTTACTCGTTATTATTATACTTACTAGAGTTTAACGAGTAATAATGCTATTAATATTAGTTACCTCATTACCACTGGCCTCAAATACTGGAAGACGTTGGTATGAGCGAGCGGCATAAAGCTGGGTAGATATTGGTAGGCGCCGATGAAAAAGGCTATAAGATAAAATTAGCGATAGGGTATTTTTGTATAATAAAACAACGTAATTTATTTGGCGGATAATCGTCTTTACTAGGAACGTTTACGGCGGCATAGCCTAAGTTATGTTTATTTGAAATATTAGTTATAAGGAAGTAAACGAGGTTAAAGGGTTACGAAATGTTTATAGGTAATTAATGGTTTAAATATAGGGCGTGATAATAAGGCTATTATATACACGGATGGATTGGGAATACAAACCGTGGAGAAGCTTCGTAAAGTTAAGTTTACGGCGCTGTGGGGGCCTTACGGGTAAGAGGGCTTTTACATATGGAAAGAGGGTAAGGTTTATAATCTTAGGAACCCCCTGCTCCTTCCCCATTAAGCTAAAGGGAAGGGGGAGCGGAAGCGGGAAAAGGGAGGAGTAGCGGCGGCGGCGAAAGCTAGCGAAGCTGGTAAAGGAGTGGTGGCTGCGGCGAAGCCTAATGGGGCCGGTGAAAGGGTAGCGGCAGCGGCGGAGGGAAAAAAAGCCGAGGCGGCGGCGGCGGGGTTTAAGGGGGCCAGAGGGGTGGCGGCGGCAGGCGGGGTGGCGGCTATAAATAAGATTATACCCGATAAGAGCGAGCTTCTAATGGCGATAATAGTGGCGGCGGCGGCACAGCGGCATTTCCGCGCCTTACAGCGCTTGACTAACCTAGATTTACGCGGTATCTATAAAAAAAGAACAAGGTTAGTATATAGGCATTGGTTAAGTAACTTAACTATTAAAACGGTTTGTATTGGTTGATTAAAATAAAAGTTTAATTAAATTGGAATAGGAACTTATATTAACTGGTGGTACGCGCCTTTAAAAAAAGGACAAAAAGAAGTTTTGCCTAAACCGATGGCGATATATATTTTCATATTAACTTAAAAACACATAAGCGTGTAATCATCCTTATGTAATCACCTTTATAACGCCTACATAATTACACCCTTATCAGGAATCAAAAAAGACGTTATTAATAACTATATCCTTACCGTTTCATTACATTAGCTGAGCGTTTATAATAATTACTACCGCTGCTATAAATGACTAATACGAACCTTTATAACTAGTAACGCGACTATACTTTTTTTATAAAAACTTCTAATTTAAACCTTTACAATTAACATTATAACTTCACTATTATTATAAGACTACGTATATGAAATTACTACAACTATATTATCGCTACTAAGCTATACATATGAAATATATAAAGAAAAAAAAGAAAGATTACCTATATGGATATTACAATATACCCTTATAACTAGTATATATAAGCTAAGTAGCAGTATATTATATTATAAGGGTACACTCTTATAAAGTATACGATACCATGTTACGCTGCAGGCTGCACTTTTACAAGACGCAAAGTGTATTATGTATGGAGCGGTCTGGATTAGTTATTCCAAACCGCATAGCAATACATGGAACGGTTTAGAATAGGTATTCCAGAATGCACGGCAAAAGGACAACTGCCCGGATAGGAAGATTATAACCTCCCATACGTAGCGTATACTATCTATAATACTTATTCTGACCCATCTATATTTTACTACAACTATACCAATCTTATGATTACTCTTCTACTCGTTTACTTTCACGTAAATAGGTAAAGACCTTACCGACATCTATACTATATATAGTAATGTTAAATATGTTAACGTTATTAAAACTGAAAGTATTAGTAGTAATAGGAGTGGTCATGGAAATGCGACTGCCCACGAGAATTAAGGGGACGTCATTATAATTAACGTAAATGAATGTCGAACCGCTATTATTCGACGAAATACAAAATTATTTATTCGAAATTTTCCTGTTATAAGAACCTTAATTTCTGGCTAAGTTATAATTCGAATGGTTATTGTATTTGTACTTCTTTAGTGGATCCCGCATAACACTCTAACGGCTCCAATTTCAAAGTTAACATAAATATTCACCTTCTCTTTGCCGATGATTTCATTAACTTTCAAAAGGAAAAATCTTGACCTTTGTATATAGTCATGTATTAAGGTTAAACGGAATTTATTTCGATCCTATAAGTCGCCTTTGGTTTTCAAACAATTCCGCGTTTATGATAAATTTACTTTTGAAATTCATGGAATTGATTGACGTTTCAATATATATGAGTTATAAATATTATAATATGAAGGAAAAAACACTTTCAAGATAAGCGGGTAACTATGAGAACTAGGGTTTACGTTTATATGAAAAGAACCTAACAGTGTTAGTACCGCTCCTTTTTATACTATATTTCGAAAAGTCTGAAATGATTAAGCCATTAACACGTAGCTCACTACTGTCTTCATCAAGGATATTAATAAAACTCTAACCCCAAAGTCAATCGTTTTTATTAACGATAAATTCGCCGTTACTTTTAAAACATTAGCTCCTTTATTCGATAAAGCTCCAGAAGACAAATTACTCTTCTACCACTCCAAAATAGATTACAAAATCGTTCTTTGAAGTGATAATTAGAGCTAGATTTTAAACGTTTTGTAAGACTTTTTATACGGTATATCGCGGGAAAATTTCCTTCTATTCAAGAAAACGTCAACTGAATTATGAAACCAAGGCTATATTCGCTTAAATAGTTTTTTAATAGTTAGAACTGTACTTTTCGTTAAAAAACATGGGGTTAATTTACAATTTTATATATAACATCGTAACCTTAACATTGTTACCAAAACAAACCGCTACTCCTTGCGTCCAATTTAAAAAACGCTCGCAAATATCTTCTAATTTAATGATTCTATCAAATTAAACGTTAAAGCCACATTTTAAAATATTTATATTAAGAAGGGAAACAAATGAAAAACTACGTTTCGTATATATTTTGAATATTTCGAATGATCATATATACGTTTCAAGCTTTTTAATATACTTGTTACCTTTCAATAGTGTATTGATAATTCGTTATAATCTTTCCTCGATATTTTCCAGTTCTTTTACTTCAACGATAACTGTTATATGGAAATAGTACCTTGAATATTTATAATTATAAGTTTGAATTGGTGTTAATCATCTTAAACTTCACGAATTTGAATTTTGATACGTTCAAATTTAAATTTAATTTTTCAAAAACCAAATATCTAGAGTTCTTTATAGAAATACGTATCGGCCTATATATGAATCCGGAAAAGCTACGTATTATCCGAGCATAGTCGGTTTTTACTTTTATATTAGGAGTACGAAGTTTTTTCGAATTCTTTAACTTTTACGGGTAATTTATTTACGATAATTTTTCCATGGTTTGTCCTCTAACTCGACCCGTTGAAAGGGATATAGATTTTCTTTAAGAATCCGAAAATAAAGTTCTTTTCGAATAGCATAAAATTTGTTTACTTTTCGAATTCGTTTTCGTTTAGTGGAATCCTAATTGCAAAAACTTTTTAAAAATCGACTACTTTGGTTAGACCTGAGGAGGCTATTTACTTTATCGTAACTATTACGATACCCAACGCTTAATAACTTATTACTTTTGTCGTTTATGTCTTACCGATTATCGTTAAAAAATACATGATGAAACATTATTTGAGATTATAAATTGTTTCAAAGTACGAAACGTGAAATTGCGGAGTACAGTCTGCTTGTTTACTATTTTTAAAGATCATAAAAACTTGTAGTATTATATAACTATTTTACGACTTTTTAAAAGATGAGTCTGTTAATCAAAATTTCGTTGCCAATTAAGCTTTAAACTAGTTTATAATCAAAAAACCTAATTATATACAGTTTAATATACTATTTTAATGAAATTAGAATATTATTTAAGTTTTTTGAACTTTTTATTTCAATCCGGGAATCATAGATTTTAGGTCCCGAATGAATTGTTTTCTGAATGTTTTTATCCGTATACGTCTCCTGGTTAATCGTTGTGAACCAGTTCATTCTCAAAGATTACGAACTTTTTATGAATATCTTTTTTTAAAATAATCAGGATGCCGTTATTTCCCGAAATACTGCTTACCTCCATTATGTTTACATAATATATCTAGGTGACCGCAGGTTTTCTGTCGATATTCGTATTAACGTTAATCAAATATTTAAAATATTTATTTTGAAGTACTTAGTAAATAACGATAATATTTCACGGTTTTGTAACCGTATTAAGGTACCTGTTTATAAGCCGTTTATTACCGTATTCATTTGAATTACTTACAACTTACTCCTTATTCATTTCCTGGGTCGCAATACGGTCCGGTATTTTTACTGAACCTATAATATTTTTAGCCGTTCGATGAAGTGGATATATCGTTAAAAGGGACTTTTTGAACCTCTACCAGTTTTCAAATGGCTTTAAGGGAAACGTTTTATCGATTTTATAATTCATTTCCCCAAAAACAGTACTGACGCCCCAAATAATTTCATAAATTTTATAAACCATATAAGTAAAATTGTAATGTTAAAGGTAATCAGTATTATAAATCTTGAAACATATGTAAAATGGATTTGCAATTGTTATTAGTGAATTTACGAGTTTTTTTTGTACGATTATTAGTAATAGAGGTTTAAATTAAACTATTGGGTTATAAAATATTCTTCACGAATTAATAGGGGTAGAATAGCGTTTTGATACCGTATTTGACCCCTAAATGAACGAATCTATCGAATAAATGAGTTAAAAAGTCTTAACGTAATGAATTTTCTCATAATTTATACTTAATTCGACTAAAATCGCTCATTACCCGGTTACTAGCCTACTTTAAATAACGAAAATATAATTATTATTGATATGAATACATTTTTCATAATTTAAGGCTATTATGTCGACCTTTTATAACCCGTTCAACTTTCCCTTATTCTGATTAGAAAACGGCGTATAAAAGCGAAAGGTTTCCTTGAACGTATTCACGATATTACAGAATTCGTATTACAGAATTCGTTTAAGCTATAATAGCAGTTGGGTAACAATATATTAAAAAAGAAGTTGACAATGAATGATTCCCTTTTATACGGTTTTAGTTTTATAATAATATTGAACTTTTTTCGAAGAATTACAAATTTAATTTTTCAAAAAAACTAAATTAATTTCATAATAAATACTGTATTATTCGTATTATCGAATTCTACGTTATTAAACTTAATATTCTGGAAGGTAAATATCTCTGGTTTTATATAGACTAAATTATTTAAACCATTTCGGACCCGTTCCCAAGCCAATGGACCTGTTATTTTCAACTACTAGTCATTAATATTATAGGTATTAATCACGAAACCAAACCTGAATATCACGTTAAAAGCATTTTACAAACCCGAAATGAATACCAAATAAACTGCCCCCGTTTTAACAACCCATTTAAACGAGAATTTTTACTTGAATAGATAAGTTATATACACTTAATTTTAAAACAAGATAGGTTTTTGAATACCGCAGCTATTGCTTTTTTCAAATTACGTTATAGGTTATCTGAATATAATAACAGGTCTTTTTGTTTATCCTGGAGGCGGGTTTAAAATATTATATGTTATGTTATGAAGCGGTATAAGAACTATTATTTTACGGATAACGAATAAGTAGTAAGCTTATATTTATATTACGACCAATAGCATTCGACTATATTATCGTATTTATGTTTTCCAAGATCATTACCCAAACTATTAACGGTCAATAAATTTTGGCCTATATTTATCAATTCGCTGAGTTTACAATTAATACAACCTAACTTACTATGAGTACGTTTAAAAACTTCAGCTAGTTACTTGATTACTTTTAACCACGTTTTTTACCAGCTCGTTAACTGAGATACCTACGTTTACTCCTAATATATCTTATTTACCTGAATCCTACACTCTTAGTAAAGGAATTGTATGGCCCAAAATCCTCGGGAACAAATAAAAATAACAATAACAGATTTTATACCGTTACAAGTATACACCTTACCTTACGTAATACTACGTACCCTTATTATATTTTTAGTGATAACAACCTAAATTTACACGTTATTTAGCCGCAAGTTAACATTTCAAAAGTGGTTTTGAAATAAATAACTCATTTTGTTCTTAGGCATCAAATACTAAATAGGCTTTAGATATTCTTTTAATTACCTTATTTATAACTGAGATTATGTTTAAGGGGTTATATATATAACTGAAGTTACTATTAATCGTCTTTATAAAAAGAATAAGGGATATTAAGTATCGGTATTTAGCTGTTTGTTAGTATTTTAAGCCGTTAACAAGTTTTAAACTTAACCTGTTATTTGGCAAAGTTTTTACGGATTATAAACCATTTTTTGAACGCATTCGAAATTTATTTGTTTTCGAATACCTTTTGGGTATATTTCCATCAAACGTATCGTAAGGAGCTATATTATTGTTAATGGGAGTCAAACGACTTAAAAGCTGGTTCTTTCACGTCTTTCAAAATTATGTGAATAACGGTAATAAAGTAAGGTTTTATTTTATGAACTTATTTTACGATATTATTAATAATAAAGATGTTTTCGTTTGACTTTACCAAGTAAACACGTATTAGGGAGACTAAGGCGACTAAACAACTAATAGAAAAAAGTGGATGTAAAAGTGAAAAGTTTGTATTTGTGGGGGTGCTTACGGAAATATTTATATGAAGGGTGGCAGAGAGGCTATTATTAGTACCTTTTACGCAGTGCTAAACTGTTCGATAGCTGGAAGCTTTTACAGGATATTACGATATTTCAAGCCACTCCATAGCAGTTATTATGTATCTTTTATACCTTTATAGTTCGCTAACATCTGTTATCGCCTTGAATACCTAGTGGGTAGGGTGGGGGGTTAAGCTGGAGGGTAATGTTATAGGATGGCGTCTAAGCTAATAGTTACCAAAGGTTTAGCCTTGATGGTTGCCATTACTTATACGGTGCTTTAGAGCCTCTCAGAAGCCACTTAGAAGTATTCCCTCACCTGTTATATGACCAGTTCACTCCTTTTTCTATATCTCTGTAGCAGCTCATTAGTAGGAGTTTTTCTTTTCATCTGCTTCGAGGATTATAGATAGTATCAAACCATCTTAAGCGATAGCTGTCGCCTGGTCTCTTCATAGGAAGATTGTAATCGATAAGCGTAAACAAGAAAATGTAGTTTGTTTCTGTGGAGACTATAGTTATGTTAATATTGGAAAAATACCCTTTAAAATATCAAAATAGTTATTACTAATATCAAATCTTTTAATTACTTTTAGCTATACATTTATGTTTGAAAAGTTTAGTTTTACAAAGTTTTCCAGTTGTTATGATTTAATTATCAAAAGAAACCTTGTTTAATTAATTTTAGAAAAGCAATTTTTGAGATTATTCTACTACTTGATTAATATAACAATGCCTGTCGATTTGTATAGTTCCGGCTTCGTTAACTAGAGACATTGAACGCATTCCTCATGTTTAGTTCTTAATATATCGTATAGATCGATAACCAATTTAAGTCTTTCCTATTCTGAATAGTCTAAAATACTACTAATTCAGCCTCTATTTTCTTATAAACAAGATCATCAACATTAACGGCTTAAAGTTCATGCTCAACTCTAGACCTATAGGTATTACAGGCTACTTTTCGCCCTTTCCTCAATAGTTTCTTAAGGCTCAGAGCTCTTGAGGCAACGATAGTAGCCCTAAAGCGTAGAAAACAAAGGTATGAAAAAATAGGAGGAGCAAAAAAACCTGGAAGTTTTGAGAGACTTAAGGGGCTGGATGAAATAACAGTTTTCTATAAAAGCGTGCCATCATTACAGGTATTGACTTAGGATAGCCCTGATGGCGGAAACAATCCACGTTCTGGGAATTCTAAAAGAGCATTCTCAAAAGTATCAGAAGGTCCAGAAAAAGTAGATGTTTTTGATTTATATGGTAGAAAGTATAAAACGAATTCTATTAGTAGGCCTTTATTGTTGCAACGTAGTCGATTCGAATCACTGAGCTTGAAGTAACTGGTGCTGCGTTGATATTGTTGATTGATTTGTAAGTTCTAAGTTTTGCAGACCACTTTCTGGTCTGTACACTAATTTGTATGGTCAAACGCTTTAGCCTGTGCCCTACTTTAAAGTGGGCACCTGCTGCACTGTACTTTTAGTGCAGTACCACAAATTGCAGTCAATTTACAGTACGTACAATCAACTTCACTATGAGTAAAGTTGGCTTGACTGTATTGCATTTGACTGCTATTCCAACACTGGTGGCTTTTTGTTTTGTACTTACACGCTAGCACGGCTTGCCATTAATTGGTGGCAACCTTTGAAATCCCTCCTTAATCCACAAGCCAGACCCCCGTTAATTCCGATCAATCTGTATTGAAATCAACCTTAATTACGGCCCGTTGTGGCCCTTTTACTCCATCCCTCCGAAGCCTCCGTTACTTAAATCCCGTGTACAATTTTTTCACCACAGACCTGCGTAAATCAGGTACGTCACCACTTGCGTAACTTTTGCCAGTAATTTAAATTACTGCTATCGCCACCTTTGCTATCATCACTTTTTCCCTAGCGGTTTTCCAATTTACCAGTGCAACCCTGTTCCTTTGCGTCACGTACCGAGCGGTCCACGTATCCCTTAATTCGTATAATTAACGTATTACTGTCTACAAACCTTTTTAGGATGTTATTAGGGGCGGCATTAGTTATAATATTAGTAAGGTAATCTTTATCGTTAATCCACCGAAACTTATCGATTATCCAGATTTCGCATACCTTCCTTAAACCTATTACGTCTATTATTAGATTTCTTTTATTCATTGTAACCAATTCGGAAAGGTATTCGTAAAGGCTCCAAGAGTCGGTATGTACTATTACAAGTATCGATAATAATCCTAGCTATTTGGTAATAATGTTTAATATACTGTTGGTTACCATATCGATATTAAAGCCTATTATTATAGCGTAAACTTTCGAGGTTAGTATATTCTGGGTTACACGTTTATAATTAATAAATATCTGGTAAATAAGCTTTACGGTAATCGAAAATTACCCTCTAAATTTATACCTGTTAACGAGTATTATAAAAATCCGATTTACGTTATAAGGTTAGTATTATTGGCAAATAACACATCCCTAAAGATTATTAGTTTCGCTTTCGTTAAATTTACAAAGATTATGTTAATTCCTTTTTCCATATAATCCATTTACCACTAAATCCATTTATTCAACTTGTTAAAGTTTTCGTTTTATAGGTCTTATATTTATATTACGATGGAAAGGTAGTACGATTCTCTCGGTCAATATAACGTAGCGATATAGGCCACACGAACCCTTTGTTTCAGGTATTTCTGTAATTTTCCCTCATCGGTTTCATCGATAATTTTCAGGCTTATAACTTGCCCCTTTTGGTATATGCTGATGTAAGTTTTAGCCTTAATACTATAAATGCAGAGTAACGATTTATTAAAGTTAAGTTATATATCCTTGATTAACGTTTCGAAAAACTTACACTTTTAGAGGCTTAAATTTTCAATAATACGTTATTCCGCCTTCAAAAACCTGATATTGCTGAGAAAAAGGGTGCCGTTTATTTATATACTTACGATACTAAAGTTTTTGCTTTGCATAATTAACAAATACAAGTTGAAAGTTAAAATCTTGATATCGAATCCGTTTTTAAGGTACGTTTAGTATGTTAAGAATTAGTAGACGCCTATTTTGACCAGTCCATATAAAGGTTTAATATAACATATTATTGTACCGGCCGAAAACTTATTCCTTAGTTTTTTTTTAGCAATTATAATAATATAATCCGTTTGAAATCTGTAGTAAACTCCCTATAAGCTTACGTAATATCCCGGCCATTAAATGTAAACTAACCTTTTACGCTAACAGTTAAACTGGTAACAATAGCGACAATCAAACGTTGACTAATCTTCTGTATTATAGGCTATGAGTAAAGAATTTAATTCTTACCTTTATCACCTTATTTTTAAACGATCGACCGTGACTTTTCGTACGGCCGGTTTGTAATCTTGCCTTTTACCTCGTAAATTATACTCGATGTAAAGATACTAACATTTTAGCTTTTAAATTGCATTGAAGGCACAAATAGTATAATTCTACATCATAAAAGGCCGTTGATTTCCACTTAGTCACTTTTTTAAGGGCTTTCCTAATTTATTAATAATGCCTTTAGCATATAGCTCAAAGGCATATTCTCCGTTAAACTGTTTCTTCTAAAAATATACACGCCGTTATATACGCTCTTCCAGGCTTATAGTTACAATCGTCATCCTCCTCTTTAGTATGTATCCTTCTTTTAAGTAGTCGTCTACGCCATCAAAGTTCCATTGGCTTATTAATAATCGTTTAGGAAGGATTATATTGGCTAATTCGCTCGGCTCCGGGGTTATCGGCGTTATAATATTTATTGAACTTAAAGAGCCAGAGGGATTTCTGGTATGGTTTTACTTGTATTTCTCGGAAAATTACGGGGCCGTTAACAATTTCAATTGCCACGTTTAAGTTGTTAATATTTCAGATTTTATACGGCCTATCTCATTTACCTAATTAGTGTTACGTAAGAACTTTACTTTTAAGGGGGTAATAACACGTTTGCTATTAAAGGTCCATTTCTAATATTCAGGGTATTATTGACCTGACGACGTACCGATTCCTTCTTTAGTTTTTTTAAGGCTTTGCTATATGCTATAACACGTTTTTGGGTACTTAAAGAGGGTGGCGACTTAGTTATTATACGTAAATAGGCCCTAAATACCAGTAAAATTGGTATAAGTCCGTTAGGACCAATAGTATCGTGAAAACCTTTCACCGTTATCTAAAACCGTGTTCATAAATTTATAAAACTTCCGATTTTTAATGTAAAGATATTATAATCCTTTCGCAAAAGGGTGTGTGCCTTTTCGACCTTACTAATACCCCAATAAGATTTAACAGAAATCTATTTATACTGAATCCCTATTAATTTTACATTAACCTGGAACTTTATTATAACAAAGTTGGTGTCAGTATCGTAAATCAATACGTATAATGGGCGCAAGTACGTGTCAATCCACAAAGTACGTAATAACTCTTATATTTTCTTTGCCGTAATGGTTTTAAGGAACTTGACGCCGTAAAAAGTCTTCGCGGAGTTTACAACTTGTAATACTAGCTTGCTGTCTAAGTAAAACACGTTTACGAAAACTTCCGAATTAAGGTTTTAATTTAACTTTAACGAAAACTTAAACATTAAAGGAGTTTTAAAGTGTATTTAATAATAACAATAAATCCACTTAATTATTTTCAGTACTGGCAAGTCTATATCTTTATAACTAGCTACCTTTATAACCTTATCAAGTTTGTTAATTATCGGGTAGTTAAACCTACGATGTAACTAATGAAGTTCCGCCTCTGTTAAGTTTAACATCATTGCTTTTGGCCCTTAAAGACAAAACCAGAGATACCTCTATTGAAGGTTAAGTGGAAATCTCTTGTCGGTTTTAACTTATATCAGTTCGTTATTCTAAATGTTAACGTTAACGCCAATTTTTTTATATTTTTCAGGTAAAAGAAAAAGGGGGGAAGGGATTTCAAGATGTGAAAAATAATAGGGCTAACAACAATTTTAACCGTTATCTATCCCAGTAAAAATATCTTTTTTCTAGGGTTAAAGCCAACCTTAATTTTGTCAGTATCCGCTTGGTCAAGTTCTGTAGCAGTATTAATATCTTTTTTCAATACGATGTATTGCCAATAACCTCCTGTTAAGTACCGTGACGCCCCCGTATCCGATATGATCCCCTAAAAAACTTGTTCCACGTAACGGTTTCGAATGGTAAAAAGGTATATGAAGCCCGTGTTTTTATCGTTATGTCGGCGGTGAAGGTTTTTACATATAAGGTGATACAAAAAGGCGTTTTCAGCTAATATTTACCTTATTTCCGGACTGCTATTAGTGTTAGTGCTCGTATCATCGTGCAAACTAATAACTTTCAACTTGTTTTCCTTCTCTTCATTATTATTTCCTTTAAATTATATAAATTACTTGATATAGTCCTTCTTTAAAATAAAAGGGAATTAAGTATAATATATTACCTGTTTTATTTTACTCTCGGTGATAGTATAGCTTTTTAACCAATAACCTTACTTATCGTAAATCCATTATTTTTTTACGTTTGAGGTAAACTTATTTGGCCGGCTTAAAGATCTTAAGGAATAGGAATACCCTCTTCCGTAGGTAGAGGTTCGGACCTTCCGTTGACTATACTAGCCTAGCCTTACGTATCATCGATCAATGTAATACGAATGAAAAGGGTTTTTTCCTTCATTACAAAATTTTGAAGCTTAATAGTATATACCATTCGATCCGGACACTCGAGCAGTTACGGTTGCCAACGAGCACGCAATAAGCCAAAAAAAAACCTTCATAAGTGACATTAAGGTATCAAAGGGTGTATTCAAACTCTTTGTGGCCCTTAATTGCTTGCTAGATCTGTTGGCGTAGGGTGCCTTCGCCAGCTCCCGCGTTCCCCATTACTTATTGGCCAAGTATTAGCCTATCAAGCATTTAATTAAGAAGATTTATCTTAATTTCCGACTTTCTTCTTGTAATCCAACATGTAGAACCTCTTAATAATGTTTCTATCGATATGATACTAAGTAAAATTTACATCGTACTCGAAATAACCTTTTAGGCTATAATAAATTTCGCAAAGAGAGAAATAATTTGTTAGTTACTAAAGGTAATAAACCTTGGCTTAACCGGTAAGGATACTGGGAAATAACGAGTGAAAATCTGGTAACTTGACTTTTATCTGGCGGCAGATGTTAAATAATAAGCGTAATTTAACGCCAAAAAGGTTATACGGCTTATTGTTATACTTATCGTTTTTTCCTTCAGATCTTAATAAACATAGTGATTGTTATATAGTTCTTATCCTTTAGAAGAACATATCGAGAGGGAAAGGTGATTTATTGGTCGTAAGGACCTTTTATATCTTTAAGCTGTGGGAAAAACTATAGTTATTATTAATGTTGTTAAGCCAGATGGTTACCTTTGGCTGAGTTTAGAGGGAAAAAGCTAGTGGTTGTACCCATAATAGGCTCGCGCGTAAAGACGGTCCTTCCTTAATTTTGATGTTAAAACTGGACGTGCTAAAGAGCTTGGGGGAAGTGGGCTTTGGGGTTTTAAAAGGGTTGAAGATTTTATTTAATTAATTGGTGTAAAGTGTTAAATTTAATATTTTTGGCCGCGTAGGACGACTTTTCTTTACGTTCCTTGCCACCGCTAAGGGCGTACTTTGCGTTGTTACGTGGAAGTGTTGAGTTCCCAAGCAGATTAACGAGCTTATCGCCTGCGCATAAAAAGCCTTAATTTAGCTAGGAGTAAATAAAAGGTCCCCTAGATTGCGTATTAGGGCTGTAAGGTTTCTTAATAGCTTTTCTTTTGGGCCGTGGGTCATAAGGGTATTCTTTAAGCTACGCTAAGTCGAAAAAGGCTTATGCTAATTTCGTACTACCCTGTATTTAAACGAATATTCCTCGTTCCTTTGGTTCGGACTTGAGTTTTAACTTAACTTTTCCCAAAATTTCTTTTTACATATCAATTATCTAGTCTTTCAAGAAGTGGTGATATTTGTTAAAATTAAAGTTAGGGTTGTCGCTGTTGTTGTACTTAACGATGAAGTATCCGATGAAGTAGGTAAAGTGTTTCTCGGTTGATTTTTCTTTAATATTTTGTCTCTCAATATTTTCGTCGTAAAACTTTGTAAATAGGGTTTCCAAACTATTAATCCCTTTTTGAATTTCTTGAGTGGGTGTTATCTTAATATTTAGGGCGATATAAGACTTTCTGGAGCGTGTAGGGAGTTTAGGACGTATAGAGTAAGGTACTTGATAATCTTAAGCGTAGGGATTTGGTGTGAAGTTGCGTTAAGCCTTGGTAACTTGGTGACTTGGCGTGAGGTCGCGCGACGTAGTTTTTTTTGGCGCGGCCTAACTATTTTTGGTGTTTTTCGCTTAGAGTAGCGATCTTGACGATTAAATTAGTGTAGGGAGTGAAAATAGTAAAGTAGGGGTAGAATTTATGGTATAAAGGGTAAAGTTGGAGGTCGTTTATTGTTATTGATTATTTAGCGTAAAGACTTAGTTGTTTTTCTTTACAGTAGTTACACCTGTAGTAGTACTAACTTAGCTGTTTGTTAACTTGCTGAACTTTAAGATTTTTCATATGTAATTTTAACGTCTTTAAACAGAATTAATGAAGATTTCTTGGTGTTTTTTTTTTCGGAGAGATACTATCGCTTACTTCTAAATTGCTGTTTGAAACTAACGTAACCCAAAATTCTTCTCTATTTTCCTGCCGTTAGGGACTGGCGCAGTATTAACAGAGGCCTTTCACAAGAATCTTTCCTTTACCCTAGTCATCGTAACCGTAAAGGGTAACCATAAAGTAGCTTCTTCTTTTACTTAACTAATCTATACTTAACCTAATAAGTACTGATTAGTGTTGGTAGGCCCTTATCGTTGCAACGTAGTCGATTATAATTACCGTGGTCGAAGTAACTGTTGCTGCGTTGATATTCTTAATGAATGTGTAAGTTCTAAGTTTGGCAGACTGCTAGTAGGTCTGAATACTAATTTGTATAGCCAAACGCTTTGGTCTGTGCCCCACTTTGAAGTGAGTATTTACTGCACTGCACTTGCAGTGCTTTCTATTAACTGCAATAAATTTTCAGTACATATAATAAACTGTACTACAAGTAAAGTTGGCTTGATTGTACTGCATTTGACTTCTATTCCAAAATATTTAGTAAAATGAAATACTAGGACACAATCATAGCAATAATGCATTGAAAGTGCTACATAAGAATATATTATATAGGCTTATAAATTCAAGAATTTTAGATCTATATAGAGGACTTAATATATGATTGAGTTTATTATCATAGAATACTCGATGAAAGGTCGAAGCTCTGTACTAATCAATACTAGTATATACTAGTAAATACTAGCCTAAGTAATATCTCCGTGCTTATCCTCCATATAAGTCAATACTAGTACTTGTACTAGTAAATACTAATGCTCCTTAGAGATATCCACATCTTCGATAAATTCTCCTTCTTTAGTATTGAGAGGTATAGTACTTAAATTTATACCAAGTACTGGCTGGCCCTATTGTGGCCCTGTTGTTGTAAGTGACTGTACTTGTTGTATTTCAACACGAGAAATAATTAATTATAAAAGAATATTTGAAGGGTTTTGAAGCCGAATACTGTAAAAAGGCCCTTCATAATAAGATAAGAAGCTTGCTATTCCTCAGGGTCTTCAAAGCTATTAAAAAGGGGTAGCAACCTCCATTCCCAAACCACCAAAAAATAGTTACTATGGTCAATATTGATACTAACCGTCGAATTAAAAGGTATAATATCAGTATAATTATACGAAGATTTAAACAACAGTTTGATATTAACTACACTAAGACTTTTACCTGTATAATCAAGTCTTACGCAAGGAAAATCCCGGTTACCTCCGTTTATTTCTATGACTAAAATATTACTAAATTTACATCGAATAAGCTTTCATAAACGGAAAAATTAAGAAACTAATGTTAATAGAGATTTTAAACAACATTAATAACTTCTTTTTTAAACACCCTAAGAAAAACAATATAGGTTTTAATTTTACAGTTAACCAAGTCTTTTAACTTTTGTCCTCTATATAAGAGCTCAAAAAAACTTCGAAGTAATAGTTAAAAGAGTAAAACACTGTATTCGATACTCTCAAATTAAAAATATTAAGCTCTAACAACGCGGTATACATCAACTGTCACCATCAGATTATCATTTGTACTTACATTGGTAACTTGGTCATCATAGATTCTAACATCAAAGCGATCAAAACCTTTAAAATAGATATCGGGAAACACTCCAAGTATAAAGACCTGAGAAAGTCTTAGAAGTTCCTAAAGATAGGCTTTTTAAGGAATAAAGATACGCATATTATCATCTCAACTCAAGATACGTATATCTAGAGGGTCCTAAATTCTAGGATAAAAAACCTAAGCAAACTTCCAGCTTATATCCCTATCATCATTCAATTACTTGTCCATATCATATTTATACATCTTGGAATTCATGATATTATATTACAAATTAAAAAGTATTAATCATATATTAAGACTTTTCATAGTGTAATATGCTAAATAAGACCGGATATTGCATTCCTTATATCATTACTTTTACGCTTTAGCCATAGTCTTTCACATGAAAACATCATACTTATCATTTATGCTTTCAAATACTTCAGATAGTATAAAAGTTATAGACTATAAGTTTGAGAGAAAAAACTTTGAGTATCACAGCATTGTAATACCACAAACTACAACCAAAATCATAAAAATTCTCACAAACTTCAAATCAACGACTGATACAATTCCTACTGAAAGGGACGTAAGACTACTGAAAAGTCAACCTATAAATACACAATTCAAATCGTCGATAATATGGTTAACTAGGTATCTAAATGAAGATCCGAATTACTTCTCTTTTCTGCAGATTATAAAACTATAACCACGATAAAAGTGAATTAAAATACCCTTTAGATCAGGAACTGATTCACAAATTCACGTATTTCTATTATCTTTACTATATACTATAATGATGAAGGAGCTATTAAGGTATCTAGAAACCTAAATTATCACTAATGTACTTAAAATATCCCCCTTGAAACCTATTTTATAAGGGACGAAGTGAAACGTAGGACTATAATATTCAAGTGGGTTTCTATAGAAAAAAACTAACCTATCGGTTGGTAAATCCACTGCTGAGGACAAAACACTAAGTGGTGATATAACGGCTTAATTTAATTAACTTTATTTTATGTCAATGATTCATAGAGCTTTATACTCCAGGTTACCTA
This sequence comes from Anisogramma anomala, assembly GCA_038502455.1. NCBI lineage: Eukaryota > Fungi > Ascomycota > Sordariomycetes > Diaporthales > Gnomoniaceae > Anisogramma > Anisogramma anomala. Next base: position 2,762,546 of record JASMMZ010000002.1, on the reverse strand, counting down.
ATGGTATTACAGGTATGTATTGGTGAACTGGTTGTTGCCGTAAACTTTAGAATATTGAAAAGGGGCTACTGTAAAGGTTATCGGTTCAAATCGAACTACATAAGTCTTCTTACTTTTTGCATCTACCAACTTTCACTCCATGCTATGCTTCCTTCACTTTTCACTCCATGCTATGCTTCCTTCACTTTTCACTCTGCCCTTTGTTTCATTCTTACTTCCGTTCTTTTACTTTTTCTTCTTTCTAAGCAAATAATACCTTTGAAGAAAGTGTATTATTAATACAATAGGTAAAGTCTTTTAGTAACAAGACTAGTCAGTATTTGGTACAAAAACCAGTACTTACTAGTATAAACTAGTATTGACTCGTTTAGAGTCTCAACCTTGTTGATCGAGATCTCTATGAAGATTCTTTTTATTATATATCAAGAAGTTCCCATGAATATTCTAGTATATCTGAATCTACAAACCTATACAATTTCTTTTTGTATAGTAATATCAACACTTTTATAACCTCAAAGAAATAATGATAAACCGAAAATAATCAAAAATATATAAATTGTACTAAGGTTTTCATTACCCGGCTTTTAACAAATTGTAAAAAAATAAATTCCGTGATATACAATTATATGAAATACTTTATATAAAAGTCCATGGAAAAACGTTATTACTATTGTTAAACTTATATTCAAACATCCATTCAAATTTTAATTTACTTAAAAAAACGACAAGAACTTTAAGTACAACATTATATCTAACGTTATTTATTTAAACTATAAGCTTATCTTTTTATATGATGAGTTCGAATACATACTTTCACAAAGGGAAATCTTGTTCCATTACTAATGGACACAAATTGGAGACGTTGGAATATTTATATATTAAAACATATCCAAAATCATCAAATGTGATTGTTCACAACGTAAACATCAACTTTATGACAATGAAATTTTAAAGTAAAAATAATATAATGGGGATCCAATGCAAAAGAATAACTGTTACGGCTTGCTGAAATACTGAAAAAGTCGAAAACGCATATGTTTTAATTTGAAAAAATTATAAAATCCTAAGCTTAAAAATTGGAATCTTCACGAATTAAAGAAACACTTGAAAATATTGGTGAAGTTCTTATGTAATATTAATAATATTAACGATCTAGTTTGAAAGAACTAGACCAGAGCTATCGCTCAAAGTAGTCAGATATTGTCTATAATCCTTGATGAAGAGAAGGAGAGAAAAACTCATGCTAACAAGCTGCTACAGTTTAAGAAAAGGGGTGTTTCGGTCATATAATAGGTGTAAAAGCATACCCTTAAGTGGCTCCAGCACATCGTAAAAATATAGTAATTGCTAGGGTTAAATCTTTGGTAAACATTAGCTTAAACACTAGCCTTTAATATTACCTCTGGCGTACTTTTAATCTATCAGCCCCCCCCCCCCTTTTTTCTTCTTCCATTAATAACCACCTCCCTTTCAAACAATGGTGCCATATATTATTTCGTCGTTACATACACTATTGGGTCTAATCCCACCCCCTTCTATGAAATCGACCCCTCTCCCCTCTTTTTATCTTTTTTAAACGTATATAAAGCCGCAAGCTACTTGAATCATCATGGGTTAAACCGCCTATTACTTTCATTTAACTCGCCACTACTATCAATTAATATATATGGGTTAATTAATCCATTGTCGCCACTAGCTATTTTTACTAACGTGAGTTAATCTGCTTATTGTTTTTACTTAAATTATATGTGTTAACTTTCTTACAATTATTAGCAACTCACGTGGATTAACTTACCTACTGCTACCACTAACCTGTGTAGATTAACTTGTCTATTGCTTAGTAATCGTATAATAGTAGTTCCAAAACAACCCGGTGACTGGGGAAAAATAAAATCAAGTTAAACCCGCTAATATATTGAGTGAAAAAGTCTGTTATTATCTTCGGCAGAGGAATAATAGGATTCTAAAAATTCGAGGGTCTCGATATCCGAAGAGCTTAAAAACACTTTCCAAGTCAATTATATATAACCTATCTATTTAGCTAAAACCTATCACTTTAAAGAGTTGATAATATGTGGGTGATCTACCTGAAGTTTATTTAGAGCTCTTAAAATGCCCTCGACATGGAATTCAGTTTCGATAACGTTATTATTGTTAATAATGTCGATATCGAAGGGTTAATAATCGCTCGTTTACTGGCTCAGAAACGGGTTGGAAACAGCTCACACAAGTTAATCAACGTAAATTCAGGGGTATTTCCACACATAACATTAAGTTTAACGACGTAAAAATTTACGATGCATATAAAACGATATGTTTTATAATGTTAGCCTATTTTAAAAACAAACTCAATCCAACTTATAGTTTTGAAGGAAAAACTAAACGTTATCGTCGATCGAAAACCGTTTTGAAGGAAATTTTAATTTATTAATGGCTTCTATCATACGTTATTACATAGCCATTATTACTATTTGTTTAAATTGAGTAACATTGCAAATATGTTGGGAAAAAATCTTCGGGCTGTATGCATAGTTTCGTGACTATAATAAATAAATATTAGATAAGTTATATAAGATCAACGTAATAGCTATATATTATAAAAAACGAGTTAATACCAATCATAATAGTATACTTATTATTCAACAATAATTAGTAACTGGGTAAAAAAAAGGTTTCATTCAATTATATGTAAATGACGAAATTACGTGGGTATATTAAAACATTTTTAAATAAAGTATTTATTTACCTTATCTGTCTCGAGGAAACAATACGCTACTTCAACGTTATTTTGCACCCGTCAAGTCGTAAATGCTTTTTTCAACCCCTTTAATTCAATTCTTATTTTGATTACTAATAATAAGTCAAAAAACCCGGTAAAATTGCCAATACAAATTCAAAGATCACTTTATATAAACTTCAACGTTCATCATATTTATTATGTTTCAAGTAACAACTTGATTTAAATAAACCATAATAATCATAAGGTAACGTTGGTGATTTACTCTTTTTCAAGGCAAATCAATCATAAAGTCAACGAAAAGCTTGCTTTCAAACCGTTCAAAAACTATTTAAAGTTCAAAAAGTCTCTTTCGATAATATTGCTAATAAGGTATTTGCTAATAAACATCGTAAATTCGATAAAAGCGTCGGACCGCACGGTGTAATCCGGGTCAAAAATATGTTCTAAATAAAATAGCGATTATAACGTCGCGGCTGGGGTAGCCGGTAAAATTTCAATAGTATATAGTTTGAATTAATGTGATAGTTAACCGCTCGTAAATAGAAACCCAAATACGGTTATGGAATCATTAGATGTTATCGTTCTCTATTAAATATTTCGAAATAAAAACCTTGAATATTTCATCATCGTCAATAAGAATATCTGTGGAAAACTACTGGTCGCTTATACGTATAACGTGAACCAAACGAGAGTAAATAACGTCTTATGTAATAAAGACATCCTAATTATTTACTGGTCGACGTTAGTGAAAATTTTATTAACCTTACAAATAGATTCGATAACTATAGTAAATCGGAACACATGTATACACAGAAAAGTCTTAGAGGAAACCTATTGATGGCGTTAAAGTTGTAATTCCCGGCTAAAAAAAATGGATTGAAACAGTCTTTAAGAATATTCTAATTTCGTTGGAACAGTATATCGATTCATATATAGTTGTCCTCTTAATCATAAATTGGCTTGAAATGAAATGAGAAAAGTTAATTTGATTAACGAATTTATCGTTCGAAAAGTTTTCGAGTAATTATAGATCATTACAAGTATTTATGATCCATAAAACTAGTAAATAGGCGGATAATATTCTGCAATTCTGCATTTTATACTTTCACGTAATTTATAATCCCTAATTGTTGTTTATCGTAGATTTTGTTATTGTAAATCCATTAGTCTAAAGTTATCAATTGATGTTCTTGTCCGTTTTTTAAAATTGCTTTGAACTTTTTAAGTACCGAAACGTAAATTTTACAATAGTGGTACATTTTATTTCCAACTTCTAATGCATAGTATTCCATATATTTATACCCTGAAAACTTAAGGATTGTATATAGTCTATTAATGATTGGATAACCAAAACGTTGTTGTATTTAACGTATATCTGACTATATTAAGTTCATTATTATTTCTCATAATATTTGAAAATGAAACCACTAATGTCCTTATTTGGAGATGAAAAAAAACCCCTATATTGTTAAATGAACTCAATAAAGTTAACTTCAACTTTAACGCCTATATTTTTCATGTTTTCAAAATTTAAAATAAATAGTGTAGAAGTTTTATGATATCAAAGTTGATTGGGTTAATAACTATTTATATCATTGTTCGTCCTATGAATAATAGTTCTACATTTATATTAAAGTTAACTTTGGTTTTATCGGTAATCTGATAATTGATGTTCGGAGCAATATTATTTATTGTTGTAAAGCAATGTACTGAAAAAATATCTTTTCATTAAGTAATGATTTTTATTATATTCATTATATGTTTTCAAAACGTGTATTTCGTAATAATTGCGAGATTTAAATGTATATCAGGGGTTCCATATTTCATCTTTATAGTAATAATAGATGTTTTCGTTTGTTGAACGGTATATGAAGGTATTTTTCATTTGTTATTTCGTTATTTTAGCAGTATCAGTTTTATTTTATGAAATTTCCCACCCTTCATATTTATCTGTTAACGTATCCTTGTTTCGTAGTTTTAACGCGGCTGAAGTAATTCTTTTTACAAGGAAAATAGTATGAGCTGTAATTAATCATCTATAATTTAAAGTTATTAGCAGCGGAGTAACGACTGAACTAGTTATCTGATTCATTATACATTTAATATATTTTGTTATTATTATAATGATATTTTGTGCGGTTTTTATATTCGTTTGGATTTTGACTACGTATCCATTTCTAGTATAGCTTTTTTTTATCGTATTTTACTATTACAGGGCTGTGCCCACTATATAATCTGTATACTGCAACCCTCGCTAGTGTCAAGTTAGATATGCCGGCAGGAAAGCTCGCAAATTCAGTATTTTTACCCAACAATAACCACCCTATTCCAAGATGCCTGTTTTGAAACTATACCGAAAAATATATTAAAAAAACTATTGTAAATGAAAGCCGTTTGATCCATTACTAATACAAAATATTAATACAATTGAAACCCTAATTTTATACATCTGTAGCTAATTTTTGGCCATTGTATTGTACGTATATATTAAATATTAATGGGGTCTTATAATCTTTTGGTTCCCACTATGTAACACCAACCTAAAGGGTTATACAAAATTCGGACTACATTTTCAAAAGTTTTTCCATGTGCTACGTTAAAGAGAGAGAGCACCACTAGGTATACGAAAAATGGGTTTTAACTTAATGCACTTGCAATATAGAAAAGTTCATCGCTTTTTTCTCACAACCTTTGCTCATAGAAAGAAACCACAAATAAAGATTTTGCCAGAAATTGAACCTTAAGCTAGCCTTCCAAATAAGGCCTTAAGGTACCTTATAATATAGAGATCTATAACATTACACGGGCGTGAAAACTGTAACCTTAGCCGAGCTAGGCTATGCGGCTGTCACAATCCCTATTCGATGCATGCTCGCATCAAAGATCTAACAATGGTCCAAAAGAGTAAGAACCAATAAAACACGTGTACCTTGGTTGAAAGTCCGCAACAAGCAGCCCATTCATCGAGCCTTTTTTTTTTCCCACAGGCGGCTAACCCAAGAAGTATAAGAGAAAGTAAGGGGGTAAACCACTAAGCGGTTAGTGTGCCGAGAAAATTCTTCCAAAGACAGCTTGATATTCAAGGTAAAGTTGAAGGCGAAGGCTACACTAATCGGGCGGGGCGCCAATATAGGTGGTGATGGCACGAAATAAATGAAAAAATAAATAAATTAAGCCCACATATACGAGCGTTCATAGTAAAGGGTTTTAAGGCTTTTAAACGCAAAAAATAGACTTTGTTTGTACCGTAGTACAAGTTTGGAACGCTACGTTAGTATCAGTAATAAGATACGGAATCGTTGTTTATCAAAGCTATTCTCTAGATGCACCGCTACTCAGGCTATGCGCCGGGTCAATAACGATCTTTATTTCCAAAAAGAGGTCTCCGGAAAATATCCAAGTGGTAGTAGAGCCGGTTAGTGGGATTATGGTGGAATAGGATGCTTGTAAAGTAATGGTGTTGAGAACGGCTGGATTTGGATTTTTTTCTTGAAGATAAGCACTGTTAGGGTTTATAGTGTGGGCTCCTAATATTACTTAACAAGATAGTCCATACATCTATGCCAAGAAAGTTGATGTTGGGTCGAAGATGAAGTGTAGCTTTTAGTTTCGTAGTTTTTGACTATGTTTTAAGTATTTGAACTTGTACTTCTGTCGATGTAGTGTATAATCAGAAGTTTTGAGTTGTTTTAATTACGTAAATTTTAAACGTAAAGGAATATGTTATGTGCGTTTGGTATGAGTATTATTATATTTGTAAATGAGGACCATAATTAGTACAAAAACCATTAAAGTGGTATTTAAGCATTATAAGGTGTATTTAAACTCGTTCATACTTGTAATAGTTATCTGGATCTATCTATATAATTTTGATTTAATAAACACGGGAATGGCTTATCTTTTGGTAGTAAATTACTAATTTATCTAGTATTTGATCAATAATACTCAAGGGGGTTTCCTCGTTTGTTGGCTATTATCGTTATCTAACGCATTAAAACCTAGTTTGTGTAGTATTAGGTAAGATGGAAGTCGTATTCCAAGTGATTTTTTTATCATGTTATAGATTTTACAGAAGGTACATATCTGTATTATTATGGTAATATAGTAATATTTGGTGTAATTCGTGTAGATTTCGGAAAATAGTGAGTGGATATCTTAAGGATGAATCTTTATTTTTTTGTAGATAATAAAAAACGATATTGTATTTGTATTAAGTAGATTTTAGCGTTTCTTGTCATATTTTTTGGTGTTATTTCAGATTTCATCAAAATGTCAAAGCAAAATATAGTTAATATTGATCATTTGTACCGGCTTATAAGTTAGATCGCGATTATCATCGTAGTGGTCGATGGTGCTTTTTGTAGTGAACTTGAGTTTTGAGTTTTTATAGTTTCGGTAATATAGATAGTTGTTAATAGTTTGATTTAACCAATAAAGTCGTAGAATAAACCTATGATTGGTTTACATATATAGGCGTATTTTTTTAAAAAAAATTGGTGGTTTTGATTTTGGTATTTTATGGTTGCTCTTTACGTGGCTTCATTGCATTTTCAAATTTGGGGATTTTTCTAACGATTTTGACAATTTGGTTTTTTTAAAATAAATATTGAGCGATAGATTGCATCGATATTAATTCCCTATGTTATATTGGTAGGAATTGGTTTACTTGATCCTCTGTCGCTAAAACAATAGTTTGTATTGCTGCGGGCAGGATTTAGGTTATTTAATATATTAATAGGTATTTTAGATTGTAGGATAGGGTTGAAAGTTTAGTTTATTTAAGGATTGGAGAGTAGTCCCTTGAATTTTATGTGATCATTATCTTCGATAATGTTTTTTACTTCTTTAAAAAAAGTTTTAAGTTTTAATATTTTGAGCATAGTTTTTCATTTGTGTTAAGTTAAACAAGGTATTTGATAAATTTCCTCTTTTAATTCAGATGAAAATCCTAGATTAGTGAAGTCTTTTCTTTTGTAATTTGGATTTTGATATTCGTAAGGTTTTAGTTTATATTTTAATGGTTAAATTGTCAAGAATTCCTCAAATTTTTTAAAAAAAAAATTTAAATGGTTTTCTTAAAGTTCGAATCTAATATAAATTACCCAATAAAGTTTATGATGATGTTTTTATTCAATTTAGAATCTGTAGGTAAGGTCTCATCTTATTCACATGAATGTAAAATAGTAGAAGAGTAATCGTAAAGATTGATATTGTAGTAGTAAAAATTTCTAGGAGAGAAGAAGTATTCAGAGAGTGCACTCTACAGGTGAGAGGTTATGAACCTCTCATCCGGGCAGTGGTATTCTACCATGCACTATGCTAATCTCCCTTCTGGAAAGTGACACTCTATCGTGCACTCTGCAAATACCACTTCCAGTCAGTGATAAGCTATTATGCACTCTGTAAAAATGCACTTTACAGAGTAGTACGTTACCGTACTCTCTTGCAAAGGTGCATTCCGCAGCGTAGCCACTTACTAACTAAAGAGATATATAGTAATATCCACAAAATCAATGTTTTTGATCTAGAGATTCTTTATTGTGGTATTTAGCGAAAAGGGATCCATGTATTTTGATGTTTTCTTTTTCAGTTTTCCGTTGTTATTTTATCATTTTAGTTGTTAAGTTTACGTTAGTTTAAGAGAGGTAGGGACTTAGCGATTTAGGCGTAGCGTATGATATGAAGTTATGTAACATGGCTGTTCATTATAACTTAGATATTTTCTATATGAGATTTCCGTATTTGTATTCCCATGACATGGAAGATTGGGTATTTGTTAACGTGTTTAATAAACGATTTTTTAATATAAGAACATATTGATAACAAAGAGGATTTTCAAGGGTTGTAAGCTATTAGTTGTCGAGGTTGTTATATAGTATAGGGGTTGTGAAGGGACTAGGCCAACGCTTTCGCTTAAGGTGGTCATATACTATCTATAATGCTCAATGAAGAATTAAGTGAGGTCCCTACTAAAAAGCAATTATATAGTTATTAATAAGGAGTGATTCAGTTATGTGTTTGATTACATGACATAGGTATACTTGGGAGCAGCTTGGGAGCGATGTGAAAGTATAGTAATTGTTATGGTTAGATTTCTTTCGACGACCAATTTAAGCATTAGCTTATTATATTACCCCCAATCTACTTGTGGTCTTTTTTATCAATTGGTAAAAGGTGCTAATCGGCCATGAGACGCCCTAACACCCCGTAAAAAGTGCTGTAATACGTTATCCTATTTTGTAATAGCGGGCTACTTGTTTACAATTGACGTAAGATGCCATAATATAGTATAAAAGGTTCTTTTCTGCCGTTGAACGTTTTCGATAGTATTTCATAGAAGGTTATAAAATGTGTTTTAATGGCGGGTCATTCGTTTACAAATGGTGTAAGATGCTGTGACATAGTATAGAAGGTGCTCTCTTTCCGTGAAGCGTTTTCACACATTGTAGAAGGTGTTGGTCTTGATTTAGTTGGTGTTATCCTGGCTTTTGATAAATAATATTTTTTGTACTACTAAAAATATAAATTTTCTCATTCAATAACATCTACTTTTCATTCGATACTAAGTAGTGTTATTATATTTAGTTCTTTTTGTCCGGTTTATAAAACTTATCCCACTATTCAAGATTGACGTAAACTTGGTTGTAGCAATTAATAAGACCATTCTTAATATAAGTACCGTTATTCCGAAGCCATTTGATCATCTTTAATAAGTATATATGCTTTAATATAAGGTTTATTTAAGTGTACTCTAACAATAAGCGCGAGTATATTTTCTTTTAGTATGTATACTATATAGCTTACAGTCTTTGGTTTTCTTATTAGATTAAGAGTAAGTTGTAAGATATTATGTAGTAGTTAGTTATCCATCAAGGAGTAATTAGTTACTTATTCGCAATGTTATCTTTATATCGTTATGGCGACTGGTCGAAACATGGGATACACTTATATCTTTTTTGATTTGATTCCTTATATAAATGAGACCATTAAGGAATTGTTTAAAGCTTATATCTCGTTTAACGCTTGAATTATAGTAAATAACTAGGTCTTTAAGTTGCTTTCCTTTGGTTTATGAGAAGCTAGATAACATATAAACTTAATTAATCGTTGTAAAGAAGGTTACAGTAGTCCAGCTTGTTATGTAATGTAAGGTTACTATATATAAAATTAATCTAGTGATTTTGTCAACGCCCGTTCGCTTGAAAGGTTTTTGTATTATTCAACACCTTAACAAAGAACGTGAAAGTAAGATACATAATACATTTTGATGTTAAGTGTGGATGCAACGGCTAACAAAATGTTGAAAGTTTAAGTGAATGCACGTAAGAAGTTTATTAAGGTTATTAACACTATCTACGGAGAGTGAGGTAAGCCGATATATATTGGAGAAAATTTATTAGAGGAAAATGTTTCGATTGATATTTTAACGACGACATTAGCGAGTACAAGATAATCTAATAGATTCGCAGTAATATTAGTCGTAGAAGAAATAAGAGTGTTGGGAGGTTTTTATCGTTGCAACGTAGTCGATTCGAATCACTATATTTGAAGTAACTGGTGTTGCATTGAAATTAGTTGAATTGGTATCTAAGTTCTAAGTTTGGCAGACTTCTAGCCAGTCTGCGCACTAATTTGTATAGCCAAACGCTTTAGCCTATGCTCTATTTTGAAGTGGGCACCAACTGCACTGCATTTGCAGTGCAGTTCCTCAAACTGCAGTCAACTTGCAGTACATACAATCAACTTTACTTACAGTAAAGTTGCCTTGACTTTACTACATTTGACTACTATTCTAACAGATAGTATATTAATTATACTATAAATTAATAGTGGTTGCGTTGAAGCCATTTGATAACTAGTAACAATTTTAATTACAACAAACTAGGCAAAACTGTTTATCATTATTTTTAGCTGAGTCATAACAAAATACAAAGGTTATTGAAATATTATTGCATGCAGTGCAGTAGAACAACTTTAATGACAGTAAAGTTGACCGTACTGCAAGTGTATTTCTTTATGCAGACTTACCGCATTGGGTGTAAGTTGAATTCAGTACGCAGCACTTCACTCTAGGGCACGGGCCAAGCAATTGGCCATACAAATTACAGTGCATACCAGCTAGCGGTCTGCCAAACCTAGAATAATACATCCATCATATGACTACTACAATACTACTGTTACTTCGACCACAATTCGCATCGACAACATTGCAACGTCTAAGGCCTACTAACACAGATTAGTGCGTATTAGGTTAAGCATAAATTGGCTAAGTAAAAGAAGAAAGCTGCTTTCCGGTTACGCTTTATCCTTTTTAGGCAAGGTAAAAGAAAAGTTTTTACGAAGAGCCCTTATTCGCTATGTAGTTGTTCGCGGCAGAAAATAGAGAAGACTTATAGATTGTGTAATTGTTTGCGGTAGTCTATAAGTAAGTGACGGTATCGCTACTTGAAAATGCCAAGAAATCTTTATCAATCTTTTTTTAAAAAAAACATTGAGATTAACCGCTAAAAGTCTTAAATATTAATAGACCAACAAGTTAACAAACGGTTAAATTAATTGTTATTACAGTTACTATTACTATAAATTGTAAAAACGATTAAATCCCTACGCCAAACAACCTCCACCAATAATAATGACTTTCATCTTTACCCTTTATATCAAAGTTTTACCATACTTTACTTTTTTTACTCTTCATACCAATTTAATCGTTAAAATCGTTGCCTCGAGAGAGAATAACAAGTCGCGCTAAAAAATCCACGTTGCGTAACTCTAAGTTAAATCGCCAAGTCCACACACCTCAGAATCGCCAAGTCCCTAGCCCTTAAATCGTCAAGTTCACCACCACCTCACCCTATACCAGTCAGATCGTCATAATAGTTTTAAAACGTACTGGAATCGATTCGGTGACCAATCCTGTCAAAAAGGAGGCAATTATTACTTTCGGGATCACTTTCGAGAAGAACAACGACAAGGAGCTTTGGTTTACTGATCCTACTGAAAAATTTACCCCAAAATACCTGGCCAACGCAATCGGCCACTTCGTCCTCGACCCAGACCCTAAAAAAGTCAGCCATGGACCTATAGCCCTTGATATCTTTAAGGACTGGTTCCGCAACTAGATCCTAGACATGTGGAAAAAGGCGTATAGATAAGTAAAGACGAAAGTAAAAATTAAATTGTTTGCTTGAGGAGTTAAACTCCCGACGAAAAAAGGAAAGTAAAGTAACTTAGCCAACCTACTATACGAATTTGCTACGGATAAGGACACTTAATGGGCCTTAGTTAAGGGTAAAAAGATTACTAACGATAATAACCCTTAATACCTATACACTCGTTCGTAAGAACCTACCTAAGCTTAAATAAATAAACGTAAGGAAAGCCCTCAAATCCACTAGTCAATCGAATAGGAACCTCTACGAACCCCTTAATACCGGAGAAAATACCAAGAAAATTATTGCCAAGTCTCCCGCAATAGAAACCTTTAAGCTCACTTCTCATCGGCTTCTTAATAAGTCTATTTTTAGTAGCCAAATCAAGGAAGAACCAGCTTGACACGCGAGCTTACTATAGGAACGATCATTGGCTTTTTTCCTCTAAACTCGGCTAAAAGTAACTATCCTGCCCACAATCACTAACAACAATCTCAGTCTTTTCCACAGACAAATAAAAAAGGTTTCTATAACCATTATATTACCCTTTCTCCTTAAATTTTCCATATAAAGGATACGGAATATACAGTAATTACTACGTTCGTTAAGATTTAGGGAAAAAAGAAGTATAACGTTAAGCTATATAACCTTCTCGATGTCAAGTTGCGACTAATTTTGAATATTTGCCGCTAGATAAAAGTTTCATTACCAGGTTTTTACTTGATATGCTCTAGTATCCTCACCATCTAAGCCAAGGATTACTCCCTCCGGTACTTGACGAATTACTCCTTTTTCCGCGAAATTTACGATAGTATAAAGGGTTACTTCAAATACTATATTAACTTTACTTAGTACTATACAAATTGGAACATTATTAAGTAATCTTACATGTTATATTACAAAAAAGAGTCGGAAAGCAAAATAGATCTTTTAAGTAAGATATTTGATAAGCTAATACTTTGCCAACAAACAATGGGAAACTTAGGAGCTGGCGAAAGCACCTGATGTCAGTTGGTCCAGCAAGTAGTTACGGATTATGAAGAGTTCAAATACGCTTTTTAATACTCTAATGCCACTTGCGAAATGTTTTTTTAGCCAATTGCATTTCTTATTAGCGACCGTAACTATTCGAGTCTTTGGTTCGACTGGTATATACCTTGAAGCTCCGGAATTTAGTAACGAAGAAAAAAACCTTCCCAACTTGTATTACATTGATCGACAATATGGAAGGCCCAGATAGTACGATTAACGGAAAGCCCGGACCTCTATCCACAGAGGAGGGTATTCCTCTTCCTCAAGGTCTTCAAGTTGACCAAGCAAATTTAACTTAAACATTAAAAAATGTTGGATTTGCGATAAACAAGGCTATTAGTCAACACGTTATACTGCCGCTGAGAGTAATGCAAAACAAGTGATATATTATACGTAATAACCCTTTGCTTCTAAATGGGATTATATAAAGAGAGTTATAGGTTTAAAAAAGTAAATCTAAAAGAGAGGAAAACAAGTCGAAAGCTATCGACTAATATGAAAATACTAGTACTAACACCGGTATTGGCTTGGAAGCAACGTAATAACTAGCCGACCAAGCTTTTTTGTACCGTCTTACAGGAGAAGACCCTTACTACCGCTATAACTATAAAGAACTTAGCCTTATATACCTCTTTACTATTCGAGACCATTACGCGAATCAAGTCTTTTAGGGGATTATACCAGATATAAGGGCAATAAGGTATTTAAAAAGAGGTAATTCATAGTATATCGTATTGTGAAGGTATACTGATACTATTACAAACTTAACTATATGGATGTTAATAAGGTTAAGGTTGGCTTTAGCTTTGGAAAAAAGTTATTTTTACTGTGATAGACAACGATTAAGACTGTTGTTAGCCATTTTGTTTTTTACATCCTAGATTTACCTACTCCTTCCCTCCTTTTCTTGGAAAATATGAAGAATCTCAGCGTTAATATTCATATTTAAACCAACGAACTAATATAAGTTAAAGCCGGTAAAAGGTTTTCACTTAGCCTTAAGTAGGGGTACTTCTGGTTTTATCTTTAAGGACCAGAGGTAGTGATATTAAATCTAATGAAGGCGGAATTTCGTCGACTATATCGTAGGTTTAACTACCCGGTAATTAATAGGTTTTACAAGGTTTTAAAGGCAATTAGCTACGAAGATGTGGATTTGCCAGAACTAAAGGCAGATAAACGCCTTTATTACTATTGCAAAACATATTCTTAAGCCCCATTAATGTTTAAGCTTACCTTAAAGGAATATTGAGACTTTAACTTAAAAGTCTTCATAAACGTGTTTTACATAAACGTCAAGCTAGTACTGTACGTTATAGACTCCGTTATGGTTATTCACGGCGCCAAATTCTTTGAGATTATTACGGCGAAGGAAATATAAAACGTATTACTTACTTTATGGATTAATACGTACCTTGGCCCACCAAATGTGCTAATTTACGATATCGGTACCAACTTTGTTACGATAAAGTTTTAAATGAATGTAAAGTTAATAGGTGTTTAGCGTCAATAGGTCCTCGTTAAAGTTTACTAAGATATTGGTAAGGTGTAAAGGGCATACGTTTTCCTACAAAGGGCCTATAATATCCTTACATTAAAAATCGAAAGATTTATAAGTTAAAAGGCACGGTTTTAAATAACAGTAAAAAGTCTTAACAATATTGTTGGCCCTAACGAGTTTATATTAACTTTAAAAGTATTTAGGGTTCACCTACATATAACAATTGAGTCTCTACTCTCGTTGAACACCTAAAAACGTGCTATGGCATATAGTAAAACCCTAAAGTAAATAAGGAAGAGATTAGTATATCGCCAGATTAATAATGCCCTAAACACTAGAAATAGACCTTTAATAACAAACTTATTTTTATTTTCCCTTTATAGTAAAGTCGTTACGTGGTGATAGTTAGGCAAATAGGATAAGCCGTATAAAATCTTAAGTATTACCAATTTAAACGTAATGGTTAAAACTATTAACGGCTCCGTAACTTTCTTAATTATATAGCTTAAATCTTACTGGAAACTCTTTGGGTACCTTAAGTTTAATGAATATCCTGATGTTAATAACCTTTGAACCGAGAAAATTAGATAACATTACCCTCCTGAGCAGATTATGAATAAGCTAATAAAACGCCGGCGGCGTGGATGACTACCTAAAAGAAGTATATACATTAAAAAGGAGGACGGCGATGTGGATTATAAGCCCGGCAGGGTATATACAATGGCGTAAGTATTTTAAAAGTAGAAGTCTAACGGAAAAATTGCCTTTAAGCTACGCATTAAAGGTATTATGAATATACCGGATAAGTCCTTTAAGCAAAGTAACCAGGAAGAGATTAACGGCCTTCTATTACGAGAGTTTGTACAAGTAATGCCGTTAACATAATGTGAAGGCAAAACTATCACTATTTTTAAGTTGAGAATAATCTATAAGGTTAAGGGCAAGATTAAAAACCATCTATACAAAAAGTTAAGGCTAATCGTTTAAGGATACAGTAATAAAGATAAAGATTAAATACTTACCCAATCACCTATAATCGAAAAAAATAGTTAGCGTTTGATTGTCGCTATTACGACTAAATAAACTATTAGCGTAAAAAGCCGGTTTATACTTAATAGCCGTGACATTACTTAAACGTATACGTAATTTTCCACCGATCTTTAATAGATTATATCGTTCAAGTTATTTAAAGAACTAATGGATAAGTTTCTGGCCGGCACGGTAATACGTTGTATTAAGCCTTTATACGGATTAGCTAGGACAGACCTTCATTGGTTTTTAACGTACAAAATACACTTTAAAAATAGGCTTAGTATAAAGACTTTAACCTTGAACCCGTACCTATTAATTATCGAAGATGAAGATTTTGGTATTATAGGTATATAGATAAACAATACTCTTTTTCTCAGCGATTTTAGGTTTATAACGTCGAAATAACATATTATCGAAAAATTATGCCTTTGAAAATACAAACCTATCGAAATGTTAACTTAAAATAAATAAATTAATTTTAATAAATCGTCAATTCGTATCCATAGCATTGAAATTAAAAGCACCAACATAAGCCTATGCCGAAATGGGTACACCGTAAACTTAGCAATTATCAATAAGACCGACGAGGAAAAATTACAGAGATACCCGAAGTAAAAGGCATATACAGCCAGCATTATTACGTTATATTAACCGGAAACATCATACGACCTATTTATTATAGTATAGGAATAAGAGCCGAAGGACGAAGACTTTAATAAGTTAAATAAACTGATTTAATAATAAATGGACCACGTGAAAAAATGAATGAATATGGTTTTTGTAAATCTAACGAAAGCGAAACTACTAATCTTCGCGAACGGGTTATTTGCTAATAATATTAACTTTACATCATGAATCGGCTTCCTAATAATACTTGTTAATAAAGATAAGTTGAAAGGGTAATTTACAATTATCGGATACATTATGTACTAGATATCTGTCAAATGCAAATGCGTAATCCGGAGTATATTAGCTTCAAACGTCTATAATAAAATAACAGGCTTTAATATCGGTAAAGTAACCGACGACACATTAAGGATTATTACTAAACAGCTGGAATTGCCACAGATACCTATAATAGTGTATACCGACTCCCAGAACCTTTACGAATGCTTATTAAAACTAAGAACGACTAATAAAAAACGCCTAATAATAGACATAATAGCGTTAGGGGAGGTATACGAAGCCCAGTAAATTAATAAGTTCCGTTAAATTAACGGCAAAAATAACCTTACCAATACCATAATCAAAGTCAAGCCTAATAACGCCTTAGAAAGATTTGTAATTAATAATACGTTAACCATACGAATCGAGAGATAGGTAAACCGCCCGGCACATAACATGGAGGAATAGGGTTGCCTTGATAAATTAGAAGACTACCAGAGTAAAAAAAACAATGGTAGCAATAGCATTAATTCAAACTACTGGCAAAAGGTACGAAAGTGGTAGCGTATTTGATTTGCGTAAGTCTATAGTGAAAGACCTGTGTACGGAATTTGAGAAACGAAGGTTTCGCAAGGATAGGGTAAAGGGGCTATAAAAGGCTGTAATTAAGGTTATTTTTTGTAAAAAATAATCGGAATTAACAGGCGTTTGGCTTGTGGATTAAGAAGGAATTTCAGAAATTGCCACCAATTGATGGCAAGCCACACTGGCGTGCAGGCACAAAACAAAAAGCTGTCAGTGTTGGAATAGTATTGCATGTAATGCAATAGGTCATCTTTACTAACATAAAGTTGACAATACTGTAAGTGTATTGCTTTGTGCAGACTTACCGCATTGGGTGCAAGTCGAGTGCAGTACGCTGCACTTCACTCTAGGGTACGAGCTAAGCAATTGGATATACAAATTACAGTGTAGACTGGCTAGCGATTTGCCAAACTGTTATGGTCCGATCTACGGTAGTAAGCCAAGTAGATGCTAAATGAGATTTACTATTGAGGTGTGGAGGAAGACTAAAAGAGGCTACCGTATCCCAACGTGCAGGACCATTGGGTAGGGCCAATTCTTAGCCCATTACATGCCCTTACACGTGCCGCGCACGGACTGTATCCGGCTTATACCTGGATCGTACCTTATCCGCACCCGGACCGGACCTAGGCTGGGCGTTGCCTATTCCGTTACATGTATAGTTATGTAATCCAATAGAATTAATAGCCAACATCCTAAATTTATGACATACCACTTTTTCCCCGAATGCTGTAAGAGTTACGGCACCTTTTTAAATAAACATCGGATGTAGGCCGCACCCGCCTAATACGCGGATCGAACGTAAGCCGGTAATTCTACGTTTAAAATATCGTATAAATTTTCGGCCGGCCTAAATTATATCGCTAGTACCGCATAACGTACCCGTTAACGCGCCATATAAGGTATTTTTTTTACTATCGACGCTGTATAACGTATCTGTTAACGCGCCGTGTAAAATATTTTTTTTATCGCTGGCACCGTATAACATACCTATTAACGCGCTGTATAAGGTATTCTTTTTAATACCGGCGTTATATAACGTACCTTTTAACGTGTCGTATAATATAACCTTTTGACCAACGATATCGTATAACGCGTTATGTAAAATTACGCTTTTACGTTGAATATCATATAACTCGCTCCATATAATAAGTAGCCTTTACCGAATCCGGTTCGTTAATTCTTATAAATACGGACATCTCCACGTAATTTTAAAACTTCCTCCTTTTCCTTTTTACACTACCGCCCCCTCCTTCGTTAACTACCCCCGTTATAACCTTTCCAACTCTCTTTTATATATACCAATTAACTATTCGCTTTAGTATATCTTAGCCTTTTTTTCTAACTGATTATTATAACCGATGTATATAACGATCTTAATTTAAGTTATATTATCGTTAACGCCCCTAATGGGAATAATGAATCTTCCCGTAAAGTATACTACCTTATTATATACTAATATTTAACTATTAATTACCAGTTATAACTCCTTCACGTTATAGGAGATTTCCTCGTCTTTAAAAAAAGTAAGGATAAAAATAAGTTTTTTTTCCGTTACAAGTTAAAAAAGTCTATACATTATATATTAATCGCCTTTTAAACTTCAATTTTTTTATTAAAATTTATCGGGTATGAGGGTATTATATATATCGGAAATTTTATAATGGGGTAAACTTATAAGTAAACTTTATAACAGATTTAACTATTAATTAACTCCTTTTCGTAATATATTGAAAAAAACAAGCTTATTTACGGCCTTATCCAGTTTCCGTACCTTTTTATGTTAATTAATTTTTATAGCAAAGGATAAGGGTTATATTTTGTCTCTTAGGCGTAAACGTTAGGGAAATTATAATGATCATACAAAATACCCGTGAGTATATAGAAGGTAGGTGCTGAGTGAATAATATTGCAACCGTGCAAGTAATTATCAAAAGCCGTGAGGCTATTCAGATATGTAGACTGAATACTTAGATTGACAACTGAAGAACTATAAAGGAAATACTATTTGTGTGGTGATGACCGTATCCTTATATATCCGTACCTTCATACTACCTTCAGTATTGGATAGCTTAGATTGCAAGATATCCAACATATTATATGCGTCCATGCGTTAACCCTGACCCTGTGTTGCTGATATAAGAGATTTTCTCCGCTTGATGTATTGGACATCAGGCTCTTAATGGCGCAGCCGACCGCTGGCCTGTTTCATTGCCTGCAGTTGGTCCTTGGGTCATAACAGAAATATCCCGGTTTATTGAACCGTTTTTACTCCTGACTTTTTGAAACTAATTAATTAGTTTAACGAGCTTTGTAATGTCGTTCGAACGTAAGGAGTTTTTATTATAATAGTTATATAAGCCATTACTCCTTTAATTATACGTCTACGCCATTTTCTTTTTCCGGATCCGTTTTTAACTTGGATCCTTTCGTCGTCTTTTACTATATCACCTATTTATAAAGATGAAACGCCTTCAGCTAACCGGGTTTTAACGCATAACGTTTTCGCCCCAACCCCTTTTAATTACCATTATATACTTTTCAATGGTTTTGGTACAAAAAGCTAAAATAATATAACTACTTAGACTATATTTCTTATAAATCATATAGGTTACGGCTTATAAAATGTTACGAACGACGTTTAAATATTAATTATAAGATTCCAAATTTTACTTGTATTTTATTTATTAACCTTAAATAAAAACAAGCTAATCAGGCCGATTGCGAACGAGCGTAGGATCGTACCCGGGCCGATTGTATTATCTTGGCCTAAATTAACATATTATAGTTTTTAATAGCCCGTTTAAAGGGTTATTTTCTTTGCCACGCTTTTCATCTTATTTTTTGTTAGTCTTTATCGTCGGTTTTTTCTAACGCTCGTCCCTTTTAATGTTATTCGTTATTGTTGGTCTTTCCTAACGTCCGTCTTTTCTCGTATTATATGTTATCGTTCTTTCCTAACGCCCGTCCCTCCCCGCGTTATCCGCCCTTTTGAATGTTGCCTCGTATACATCCCACTTTTTACCAGTCCTTTTCCTCGGCGTTTACCAGTTCCCGCCATACCTTTTACCATTTCCCTCTCCTAATATCGCCTCACGTTCGGGGTTAGTTGTAATAAGGCCCTTAAATTTGATAACGTCGGTATTTATTAAACTTCAAAAAGATAATAATAATAAAGAGGTAAATTTTTGTTGAGATATAGTAAAAGCTGTTTTACGGTCGGATACGTATATAAAATAGTCGGGTAATAATTAACCGGCCCTATTTATAATATTATAACTTTATTTAGTCATAAATTTCACTTTTACTTTATAGGTAAAGTGTTATTTCATGAACATAGGCGGTTGAACACGCGTTTGTGGTTTAATATAAATTTAACATCGTTGTCGAAATACTGAGCTATCATAAAACTGAATATCTTCTCATTCTGTTTTCAATTTATTCAAAACCATAGTATATTAATAAATTTTAATAAATTTTTACTTCGATTTATTATAACCCTTTCACCTAAGTCATACGTAACGAATCTCACCTCTTATCGTCTTTACCACAAGGATGTTTTATATTTCAAATTCGTCGTATTTACCGTTCCCTATATCATTAGCTATTAATACTAATCCCGGATGAATATCGGATAAAATATACCAAAAAAAAGGGGTTCGAAACTATTCGTTTAATTAAATTAATATAAAACACCGTATATTTACCAACGATATTTAACACGATATTAACCGGATTCGAAATGCCAACTATCCGGTATTAATTATAAAATTAATGAAGCTTTTTACTCGGGCGATTCAATTTAATGTTATAAAAATTTAATTCAACTTAATTCCTTACCTTATATCATTTCGCCGGACGTCGTCCTTTATTTGCCGCCATTTTGATTTATTTTTAAATATAAATTATCATCGCTTAGCTAATTCCGTCCCTTTACGTAAATAAACTAAGAACGCAATAATTTACTCCATCGGACTAATTGATAACTCCGTATCCTTATTTACACTCAAACTAAATAACATTTCATACATAATTACCAAATGGTTCGCATGAAACTCAGTAATCGTCGATTTTAGATTATTTAATTTAAATTAATAAATGGGTGAATGTAAAGCTGAATCGTATTACGAAAAGGCGATAACGATACGTAAATACTTTTTAACCTTTAAATTCACCCGTTTAGTACCGTTATCTATTTATAGGTAATACGTTGTAAATAAAAGTGACTCTATTTGTACTAGAAAATAAAGCGTCGTTTAAAATACGTTTACTCAATTTAAACCGCGGTTATTAATGATGAAAGTTATAGACTTATAAAATCTTTATTACATATTTTAAAAGGGCTTCATGTACATATTATCAACTATAAACCATATGACCTTTAGCTAAATAAATTTAAAAACGCGATTCATAATAACTAATAAGTATTGCAGGACGTTATTGATAATGAATAAATCGATTATTAAGTTGACTACAATATACGTTTAGTACCGGTTAAAAATAAGGAAAGATTAAAGGAGGTTTTTCCGCAGGGTACAACGAGGCTTCGTCCTGTTATATTACGTATACATTCGATATAAACGTCGAATGTTTACAATTATCCCTTTTTCATTGTAATCCAGTTAAAAAACGCGAAATAAATTGTTTGGATCCCGATAATTCATAATAAATAAGTCGTAAGTTTATTATAATAACTTCGTTATTAATAATCCCTAGCCTAGTAATTATAAACGGCTACGGTAGCGTAATACCCCCTGCGGGTTAATCCTGTAATTTTTAATTTATATTAAGTATTTCACTTCAGGTTAAAAAACGCTTAACGTCTTCGAAAACCCCTAAAAGTTAAACCTTATATAACAAATCATTCGCTACTTTCTTAATTTACAATTTCTCTAACATATTCGGGTTAAAAATAAGGGAATTACTTGGAGCTAACGATATCGGCGAGCTTAACACGAGTCGGGATCCCAAAGATTTCGCCGGTACCCCCGTATTAAAATCACTTAACTTTATCCCCGATAACGATCCGGGTACGGGCCGGGCCTGGAGCGGTATCGCTTTCGGTGGCCTTTCGAAAGCCCTCGAATCCCCTTTAGGATATATATCGTCGTAATCCAGTAACCAACCCTCCGTTTCGTTAAATTCTATTATATAACCCGCCGTATAGTAATAAAAATAGGTTAAAAGACCTGCGCGCAGCGTTTTTTAACTTTGGGTTTATTTTATAACCTATAAGTTAATGTATCGGGATAAACGTCCTAAGTTACGGGCTTATATCGTAAGTAATATTAAAAAAAGAAAAAGACTTCAGCCTATTTAACTTGACGTTTCGAAATTGATCGTAGTAAAAAAAATAGTTCAATTTTCTTATAGTTCATTAAAATTATAAACGGTATACGGATATTACGTAATTCGAAAAACTATATCTTTAAAAAGGATATTATCACGAAAGGTTCCTTATCGTAAATAATATAATTATGTTTTATATCCGTTAATTGTACGGAGTAATAATTTATTAGCCTTAAAATACCATTTTTATTCTATTACTATAAACACCCTTTTAACATCGTTTTTAAGTAATTCATTTTTACTATTATTAGCCGATTTAAATCCTAATATTCCAAAATAAGGCCCGTAATAAAGTTATTCTTGAAGGTTAAAAATACATATTTTTCTCGCTTTATCTAAATCTAACAAATACCTTATTTCGTTAGGCGGACGAAATAATCCGTTAGCTCTAAGAAATTATTAAAAAAATTACGATAAAAGTTGACAAAATCTAAAAAGCTTCGAACCTTTCGAACCATATATGGTATATTCTACTCGTAAATTACCTGAACTTTCTCAGAGTCAACCCGAATACCTATTTTAACTATTATAATAAAACCTAATTATTTTACCTTTTTAAATACGAAATCGAATTTCTTTAAATCCAGAGCTAACCCCATATTACGAGAATGTTTGGAAATCATGCGAACTTTCGTTATATAATCCTACAAAATGCCTAAAAAAAAGTATTTTAAATAATTTATTATGAAATTATCTAAAATATCCATTATTAAGTAATTAATATTTTGTTAAAACGTTGCCAACGTTTCTTCTAACTTAAAGGGAGGAACTAATGATTTAAATAATTCGAATCGCGTACGAAACGCCGTTAATTCCTTTTACTAGAATATTATTCAAATATGATAAAAAGCCGTTCGAATATCTAAATTCGTAAGTTATGTCGACTTCAATAACGTACGTAGGGTCTCTTCAATTAAAGGTAAAAAAAACGTATTATTTTATAATTTTATTAGATATCCGATAATCGATATAAAAACATTANAATAATACCAGCGTCGCCGCCGATAAAAATTTTACCTGAACCTAACCTTTAGTTATTAACTTTGTAACTTATCGTCGAAGAATAAAAACTTAATTTTGCAATATCGAATATAACGGGTTTCAAATTGTTTTTAATAAAGATTTATTTTCGTTTGGTTTAATATAAATATAATAGTCGGTTTCCCCCTATATAAAGGTTAAGTTATAGCTTTATCCTTATCGAATAGGTCCTCAAATATAATTAGTTTCGGTAAAAAACGCAACTAATTTTTTTAACCATAATCGTCGCCGTTATTTACAAATCCGCGTTATTTTGTAAAAGCTTATAATATAAGTTATCCGAAACGAGTCCCTTATACATTTTATTTTTCGATACGAATGTTACGTTAATCCGAAAAAAACCGAATCTATTACATTTTATTTATTTTTAGTCTTAAGTAGTATTAACATTACGTCGATAATTAAGCTTTCCTATCTTTAAACTACTTGATAATTACCGCCCGCATTGAAAATTACCCATTAATATCGTATCTAAAATATTCCAAAAATTATATCCCGCGTTATTGCAGGAATAATATATACTTATATCGGGTTAGACTATTTACTAATATTTATACGAAACTTGGATATTTTGGTAATACTTTTATTTTACCGTAACCTTAATATCGTACCGGAATTTCGCAGATATAATAGCCTAATTTACTTTTTTTTTTACTGTTATATTAAGGTATTTTTACAATATAATAAAAATTACAGTTACAATCGACTTATGTATTTGAAAAGTAGGTGTTATTAAAAAGCATAAAAATAAAAAATAGTTTCTCATTTATATGTATTTCAATTAAATTAAATTCTTTTTTGCTGTATTTTATACTTATACCGTTAAAGCTTTATAACCTCTAAATAAGATTATATCTAAAAGTAAGGATTTTTCCGTCAGCATTAATAAAAAACTTTTCTTTACCTTTTCAATCTAGGCTGTATATATTTACTTAAAAGGTAATACCAGGCGAAAATCGTAACCATATTAATAATATTTTAGTAAGCTATAACATAAGTAACGTCTTAAAGTAAATCTAACTTAACGTTTTTTTTTATTATCGTTTACGGCATCTTACGTTTTCAATTTTAAACGCGTTTCAAATGTGGTTATTGAAATAACTAATCGCGATATCGAGATAATTAGCCGAGATTATTACAGATTTTTAACGAAGATACTTAAAAAGTATAAACTCCCATTATAACCGTATTACTATTCGGTCGTTAGGCTTAAATAGGTTATATTGATCAACGACCAAAACGTCGTTTTAAATTTCAAGACTTTAACTTGTTGGCGAATTCGTGGTATTTTTTTAAGATTACTATATAATTTACCCGGCCAATACCTATCGTAATACATTTGTCAAAGTTATGTAACAATACGCGAAAACGTAAATAATGACATTTTAGGGTTAAAGGTTCATTTAAACCACCTCCTTAAGTTAAAATTATTTCGAATGTAATAACGAATAGTACTTATAGGTTTTGATTATTTATAACTAAACTTTTGAAATTAATTAATACCTTATCCGAGCGGTAAAAGTTACCGAAAGCCGTTTCAATATAATCGAAAAACTTTTTTATATTATGTATACTTTTGTTGGTAAGCCTTAGACGTTGCAACGTTGTCGATTTGATTGGTCGAAGTAACAGTAGTATTATATGGTTAGATAGTGGATGTTTTGTTCCAAGTTTGGAAGACTGTTAGCCGGTTTGCACTGTCATTTGTATGGCCAAGTGCTTAGCCCGTGCCTTAGATTGAAGTGCAACGTACTGCACTTAACTTACACCTAATGCGGTAATTCTTCACAAAACAATATACTTACAGTACAGTCAACTTTACTATAAGTAAAGTTGACCTACTTCACTACATGTAATATTATTCCAACACTGGCGGCTTTTTAGTTTGTGCGCGCACGCCAGTATGGCTAACTAATCTTTTCCGGTTACCATTAAATAACCTCCTCGTCAACTAGTCAGACCCCTGTTAATTCCAGTTGACTTCCATACTACATTGCACCCAATTATATGAAAGTTGACCCTATTTAGCCTCAATTACGCCGTTACCTCTGAGGTTCAAGTTCATCAACTCCCACAAAAAGTTCTTTTGCTACAACCTTTCGCAAGCCTCAACAAATACCACTTGAATAGATCGCTATCATCAATCCCCTGACAGTCTTACAATTTTCTAGCACATCCATGTCCTCCGTCACGTGATTTGGGCTTTTCGGACGGTCTATACATGTATTACTCAATACGTATAGTTAGTTTATTACTATTTACAAATCTTTCCAGGGCTTTATTTGGCGTAGCCTTTGTTATAGCATTTGTAAGATTATCTTTGCCATCGATCTATCGAAACTCTTTAATCTCCCTCCCTTCGTCGGCTTCGCAAAGTGTTATCACGTCGATTATTAGGCGTTTTTCGCTCGTAATTTCAAGCTTTAATAGGTATTCGAAAAGACTCCTTAAATCGATATAAATTACTACTGAAGTAAAGATAATTCTTAGCTACCTGGTAATAATGGTAAGGATTTCCTATAGTGTTATACCTACGTTAAAGCCCGTTATCATACCGTAAACCTCTAAAGTTAATACGTTTCGTATAATCCTTTTACACTTAACGGAGGTTTAGTAAACCAGGTTACTGGTGATACTAAATTGATTTTCCCGTTTATCTTCGTTGTTAAGGGTTATTAAAAAGTCGATTTGTAAATATAAGTCGGTGTTACTTGTAAAGAACTCGTCCATAAAGATTATTAACTTAGCCTTTAAAAGGTCGATTAACACTATATTAATTCCACGGTCTAGGTTCCGTATTTGCTACTCCAACCTCTTATTAAGTCGATTGAAGTTTTCATCCGTTAATATTTGTGCCTATTCCGCAATGGATAAATCGTATAAAGCTTCCTATTAATATAAAATGACAATGTAGTTACCACGTATACATTATTCCAAGTACCGTTAAGCTTTTACCTTATCAGTCTTATTAATTGTGGCAAAAATAACGCTCTGGATCTTTTAACGAAAGTTTAAGCTAGTATTAATACTAAGCCTACGAATTAACGATTTATCAAAGTTAAATTAATGATTTTCCATTAGCATAGTTACTGGCTTATAATTTGAAAACTTAAAGTTTTCGATAACTCGTTATTCCTGTACTATAACGTTAGTCATTCCAACGAAAAGGGTATCATTAATTTACATACACATTATACCAAAGTTCTTTGTTTACATTATTAATAAATACGAATGGTATATTTCAAACTTTATCGTTAATCGGGCCTTAAAGAACATTTATTAAATTGAAAACTAGGGAATAATTGCCTTAATAAATACATAGAGTGGTTTAATACATCGCATTACCGTTCCTAGTGAATAAAGAACTCGGAGTTTCTGTGGTAGTTTTAATAATATAATCCGTTGAAAATCCGTTATTAACTATATATATGTTTACGTAATATTAAGGCTATTAGGTGTAAACTTACCCTAATTTCTAACTAGCAAACATGCTGTTAGGGAAACCACCAAGCATTAATTAATATTTTAAATCGTTAACGACTATATAAAGATTTAGTACTTACCTTTGTCGCCGTAAGTTTAAACGATAAGCTGTAATTTTTTATATGGCCGCTCCGTAATCTTATCTTAAACCTCGTAAATAATCCTTAACTTAAAGATCATAATATCCGGGTTTGAAAAGTTAAAGTTAACCTACGATATAAATTATACCACACCTCGAATTAGTAAGCATTCGATCTCGATTTCATCGTTTTTTTAAAAAGTTTACCGAAAGTCTTAATAATCCCTTATACCTTAAGCTTTACTGCTAAGATTTCGTTATTTTTTTCTTTTCTATTTATTTCAATAATATTATAGATATGGCACAGTATATATTCCTCCTTTTTTAACATTTTTTTTCTTTAGGGATGGTTCGCGTTGGCAGCGCTTTATCGGCTTATTAATAACGAGTAAAGGAGAGTCATATTATCTTAGTCGTTTTACTCGTAGAACTTAAGGTTCCTTATCTTTAGCACCTCTAATATAAGGTTAAACTTAGGTAATTCGGAAAAATATAAGACCGTTTACAGTTTTAATAACTACTTTGATATTTGCTATACTTAATATTTTATACGGCCCCTTTTATTTTCCCTACTCTCGCCACACAAAAACTTTACTTTATAGTAGTAAAGTAAATACGTCTATTTTTATAAGTCCGTTTTTGGTATTAAGGGTATCATTAACTTAGTGGTATACCGATTCCCTTTGTAATTCTTTTAAAGCTTTGTTATAAGCTGTAATACGTTTCTAAATACTTATCAAATGCAAAGATTTACTCATCAGGTGTAGGTACGATTTAAAAAACAGCAACGTTAACACTAAACTATTAGATCCTACAGTATCGTTTAAATCCTTGACTACCATTTATAAACGTGCTTCCGGATCCGTAAAACTTCCTATTACCAACGTAAGGATATTATACGTTCGGCGAAGTAAGTTTTATGCCTTTTTAACCTTCTCAATGCTTCAGTAAGCTTTTAAAAGTACTTGTTTACACTAAATACCTATTATCTTAACATTTTCCTAAAACTCTACCGCCGTAAAGTTAGTACTGGTATCGTAAACGACGACTTTAGGAGGCCCCAGGTACGTATTAATCTATAGAATTTTTAACGTTTCCTATATATCTTTTATCGAAAAAGACTTAAAAAATTAGCTTTATAAAAAGAATATACGGAGTTAACTACATGAAAAGCAGGCTTATTATTCAAAAAAAAAACATTAATAAAGATATTACAGTTAAATTCCTTATCATTTTTTAGTGTAAACTTAAATTTCCGGGGTGATTAGACATATTTCAAGCAATAATAACAAAGCCTTTTAATAGCTTTTGGAGCAAAGTATTTGACATCTTTATACCCTATGGACTTTAGAACTTTGTGTAGCCTATTAACAACTGGATAGTTAAAACGCCGGTAGAATTAACCTATCTACGGTTCCGTTATGTTTTACACCATTACTTTCGGGTTTTAAAGATAAAATTATAAATACCCCTACTTAAAGGCGAGTAGAAACCTTTACCAGTTTTTAATTAGCTTGTTTATGTTAACGTCTACGTTAACGCTAAGGGTTTTTATATTTTTAAGTAAAATAGGAAAGGGGTAGGGGATTTAAGGATATAAAACGTAAATACTTTTACAAGACTATAAACCACCGTTAGCTCTAATAACGATAATTATTTTCCCGGGCTGAAGCCAACTTTAATCTTGCTAATATCGTAATAATTAATTTTAGTAACTTTCATACTTTTCCTCCATAATACTACGTACTACAAATAGCCTCCTATTAAGTACCTTGCTACCTTAATATTTGGCATAATACTTTCAAACGTATGATCCGTATAACGATGGTGAAAGTTAAAAGTAAATAAGGGGTTAAAGGCATAGTTAAGACAAAGGTAAAGGCTTTTACTACTTAAACAGTAAAAAAATACATAATCAGCTAATTACTAGATTACTTTATCGAAAGCAGTATCTTCGTGCCACTTAATCTGTTTAAAGGAGTTAACGATGTTAATTGGCTTATAGCTTTTAGTATCTATAACCTAATCTAAGTGATCTTATTCTGAAGCAATAAGGTACTAAATGTGATACGTTGCTTTCCTATTATTGCGTTTGGTGGGGAGGTAATGAGTTAACCAGAAGCCGGCCTTACTTAAAATCCAACATCTTTTACCTCTATTAAGACGATAATGCTTACGGTTAACAGGTTCGCTTAGATCTTGGTATCGTTAACGTGGGTTTTTCCTTTAATTTAAAACCGAGGTTAACAAACCTGACCTTGGACGTTATAGGCGTAAGTACTTGCGGTTGACGTAGTTAACTACCGTAAGGTTTTCCTTATTTACATAAAAAAAGTTGCCAGCTTGGGAATACATACCGAGTGAATTTAGTATACTTATTATTACGATGATAAGCGAGGAGCGTGATTGGCTAAAAAAGTTTTTACAGGTGGTATCTAAGCGTTGTAAGGCGTATTCGAACTTACTAACACCCGTAATAGCTATACGTACTTGCTTGCGAAGTGTATCTTCGTTAATGTGGGCATTTTCTATTACTTTCTAATATATTATTAACTTATCAAGTATTTAATTAAAAATATCTATTTATAATTCCTCTTTTTTCCTCTTTATCATTATTATAATCCACCGCGTGGTAGCCTATTCTGTATAATATTATGCGAGGTAAATGTCGTATTCGAAGTAGTCCTTTATGCTATCATAAATTTCGCGAAACGTGGTAACGTTTGTTATGAAGGTTAAGTAATAGTCTTTGGTGTAAGCTGTAAAAATTACATAGAATAGTAAGTAAAAACCAAAAGGTAGGACCTTTATCTACTTAGAATTATTTAGGAAAGGCATCATTTTAGTATCGAAAAGGTTATAAAGCTTCCCGTCATACTTTTTCATATTATCCTAGATTTTAGTGAAGTTCGTTATTAGCTTATAGTTAATGTTAACTATCCTAATAAATTTTAAAAGAAGGTCGCGATAATTATCTTAGGCTTGGTTAGTGTTTCCTAACGGCTCAAGTTTTGAAGGTTTCGAGGAATAGTACTAAGGGTAATTACCAGTCGCCTGACCTGATAGATCAAGTTCTATAATAGGGTCTATAGTTGGTTTACGTATATAGGGTCCGAAGGGCAAGGGTTTTTAATGTATTTAGCAATTATAACGCTAAGAATCGATAGTGCTTTATAAGTTTTAAAAGGCCTAACGATTTTGCTTAATTAAATGGTGTAAAGCGTCGACGTCAATACTTCTGACCGCGTTAGCAACCTTCGCTTCGCGTGCTTTTTCGCCGCTAAAAACGTACTCCGCACTATTACATAAAGGTATTAGGTCGCCGAATAGGTTACGAGGTTCCTTATCGTTAACGTGTAAAAAAACTTAGCTTATCCAAAGCTAAAATGGAGGTCTCTTAAATCGTATATAAGAGGGATAAGGTTTTTCGACGTTTTTTCCTTGGATCGTAGGTCTTAAGGGCATTTTTTAAATTTAACTAAGTCGAAAAGAGCTTGAGCTAACGTCGTGTTACCTTATACCTAAATGAGTATTCCTCGTTTTTCCAATTTAAATTTAAACCTTAACTTAACCACTCTTTAAACTGCTTTCCATATATCCATTATCCAGTCCTTAAGAAAGTTACGATACGCATAAAAAGTACGGTCGAGGTTATAATTAATATTATATTTAACGATAAAGCATCTGACGAAATTAATAAGGTATTTTTCGGTTGATTTTTCGTTAATATCTAACGACTAAAGGTCGTCGTCGTAAAACTTGGTAAAAGCGTATTTAAGTGTTTTAATTATTTTTTTCCGGTCGAGGTCGGTAATAGCTTTAAGTTAAGCGTTAGCGGTAAACATTGTAACGTCTCGGCTTGTATAAGACTTAATAGGCGTGTAGGAGAGGTACTTAATAATCTTTGGACGTAGTGAATTAATGTTTTAACATAAAGTCGCGTAGTTAGCATAAAGTTGCGCGGGTAGTTAGCGACCTTACGGCTTGGTAACCTAACTTGAAATCGCGCGACGTGATTTTCTTAGCATAACTTGGTATTTTAGCTTATGGCAGTAAACTTAACGATCTAAATAAGTAAAGTAAGGAGTAAAAAAGAGTAAAGATAAAAGATATGGTATAATAAGTAAGGTCGAAAGTCGGTGATGATAGTAAAGGGCGAAGGTTATTTATTATAAGCCGTGGGACGTAGTCGGTTTTTACAGCAGTAGTACTCGTAGTAATACTAACTTAGCCGTTTGCCAATTTGTCGAACTTTAAAACTTTTGACAGTTAATCTTAACTATTTTCTTAAAAAATGATTATAAAAGATTTCTTAGGGTTTTCGAATAACGATACCGTCGTCAACTTTTAAATTACCGTTGGAAAACTGACTTTATGCAAAAGTCCTTTCTGTTTTCCTGCTGTTAAGAACTGACGTAATACTAATAGAGGCCCTTTATAAGAATTTTTCCTTTACTCTACTCACCGTTGTTACTTTAAAGCGTAACCGGAAAGTAGCCTTTTCTTCTACTTAAATTATTTGTACTTAACCTCGCAGGCAAACACAAATCTATATTGGTAGGCTTTAGACGTTACAACGTTATCGATTCGATTGGTCGAAGTAACAGTAGTATTGTGTGGTCAGAAGGTGGATGTTTTGTTTTAGGTTAAGCAAACCGCTAGCCGGTCTACACTATAATTTGTATGACCAAGTTCTTGGCCCGTTCCTTAGAGTGAAGTGCTGCGTACTGCACTAGATTTATACCAAATGCGGTAATTCTCCACAAAACAATACACTTGCAGTACAGTCAACTTTACTGTAACTAAAGTTGACCTACTGCACTGCATGTAATATTATTCCAACAACCTTCGTATTTTCTGGTTTCGTAATACGCCGTAACCGTTTATTTTATGGCTGCCGTATAATATCCTTATACGTAAAAAAACGCATACAAACCCTGTTTGATTTATATTTTATCCTCTTTTAATACAAATTTAATATTTTAATGCATCACCGTTTACGTAAAAGCTAATTCATTAAATTATGAATAGTTATATTGTCTTCATTCGTCTTCAACCGGTAAAAAGCTAAGGCGAGTTACGGTTAATTAGACTTCGAATTACTACATTTTTACAACGACTTAAAGGAAGTCGAACGTAAAGTCAATAGTTAAAGTCGATTAACTCGGTTCTTACAATTATTTAATAGCCAACGCAACATATCCTACGGTGTTTTGTGAACGAAAGATATCGGCTTACATCGGTTTCGAAGGGGACGAAAAGATATTTATAAAGATAGAAAATTAAATATTCACTGACGGTTTATCCTCTCCGATAACGTTAAAATATAACGTCGAATTATTGCCGTTTATTATAGATTCGTCTATTATAAGTAATATTTCTTCGAAAAAAATTGAAAACCCCTTAATAATATATTATAATCCGACTTACGTTGGTAAGGTGAATAGGTATTCAATGGGATTTACTATTAAGGTACGGAAAAAAACAAAAAAAGGTTACCGTGACCTAACGTATAGGGCCCTTAGGAAAGGCCAATGCCCAACCCGTTACGTGCCCTCACACATGCCGCATATGAACCGTGTTTGGCCTATATCTGGACCGTGCCCTATCCGCGCCCGGGCCGGGCCTAGGCCGGGCGCTGCCTATCCCGTTACGTACCAAGTCACGTAATTCTATAGGCTCAATAGCCAACGGTCTATGTCTATAACACAAACTTAAAATGATTTATCCATCACTTGACCAATGTAACACTACTGTTACTTCAAGTAAAATTCGAATCGACAACGTTGTAACGATCTAAGGCCCTACTAACACTGATTAGTGTTTATTAGGTTAAGCATAGATTGGATAAGTAGAAGAAGAAGCTACTTTTTGGTTACGATTTACGTTTACGGCGGTTGGGGTAAAGACAAAATTCTTACGAAAAGTCTTTATTATTATTTTGTTAATCTCACAACGGCAGGAAAACAAAAAAAAACTTTTGGTTTGTGTTAGTCTCATAACGGTAATCTGGAAGTTAGCGACGGTATCTCTACTAAAAACACCAAAAAATCTTTACGGATCCTTTTTAAAGAAAAACGTTGAGATTAATTATCAGAAGTCTCAAAGTTCAGCAAGTTGGCAAACGTCTAATCCAGTACTACTACGGGTGCTACTACTGTAAAAACGACTAAGTCCTACGGCTAAACAACAAACAACTTCACCCTCTACTATTAATAACGACCTTCGACCTTACTTTTTACGCTAAATCTTTACCTCTACTTTACTCTTTTCAATTACCCTATGTCAATCCAATCGTTAAGATCGCTGCTTTGAGCGAAAATAATAAGAATCACCAAATCGCATTAAAAAAGCTACGCTGTGCGACCCAACGCTAAGTCACGAAGTTTACACGCGACTTTACGCCAAAACACTAAGTCCCTACGCCCAAAATTACCAAATCCCTCGCTCTATACATCCTATACGCCTGAAACGTTATATATAAGCCTAAACCTTAAGAAAACACCTACCCCAAAGTTCTAAAAGGGAATTAACTTCTTCGGAACTGATTTTACTCAGTTTTATAACAAAACCCTTTAGGCGTCAAATGTCGATAAAATATCAACGGAAAAATACCTTAACAACTTCGTCTGTTACTATATCGTTAAGTACAGCAATATTAAAAACCTTAACTATGTTTTTAGCAACTTTCGTGATCTTTTAAACGACTATACTATTAATATGTGGATTTCAGTTTAAAAAGGTGTTAAATTAAGGATTAAAACAGAATATAAACGGCAAAGAGTCTATGTGCCACTACAGTGCCACTACAGGGCATCACAAAGCTATCGCAAAAACTTTTTGACTTAACCCAGCTTTAAAAACGCCCTTAAAAACCACTCCTTAAGGAAAGCAGTATTAAAAGACCTTACTTCCTTTATACGCAATGTAAGGGACCTCCCTTTTACTTTTAATTAAGTTAAACCTCATTATGTGTTAGTGATGAAAAACCTATTAACCTATTCGGCAGGCTAACACCCCTATGTGATAACGCGGAATATACCCTTAGAGGTGGTAAAGCGCGTGAAGCAAGGTCCGTTAACGCGGCCAAAGGTATTGACCTTAGCGCTTTACACCAATTAATTAATCAAAATTGTTAGTCCTCCTAAAACCTTTAACTACCTATCGCCTTCCATCAATGTAATCGATAGCCCCCTTAAAAACCTTCCCCCTTCAGGTTTTCTTACGCGCGAAAGCCCATCACAGGTCCTATTACAGGATTTTACCCCTTAGGCCAAGCGACTAGGAATTACCTTTAACACTGTATATCGAAAGCTTTCAAGCTTAAATTATTGGAAAATACTATTTAAGGCTGGGATAATTATCGCGATCTTTCCCTAAAACCTGTTAAAATAGTTAACATCAATTACGAACTCCTTCTAAACTTCGTTAGTATTTAAAATGATACAAAAAATTATAACGAAAATCCCTATAATTTTTTCTATTCCAATATAATATCCTTTTTAAACATTCATAAGTAGATAGATGTTTCTCCTTTAGATTTTCATTTACTATTCCTTGGAATCCTTATAGATCATACCAGAGACTACTACCTAACTGTTGGTAGGCTTTAGAAATTGCAACGTTATCGATTCGATTGGGTTTTGAAGTAACAGTAGTATTGCGTGGTCAGATGGTGGATGTATTGTTTTAAGTTTGGCAGACCGCTAGCCGGTCTCCACTATAATTTGTATGGCCAATTGCTTGACCCGTACCCTAAGTGAAGTGCAGCGTACTGCACTCAACTTACACACAATACGGTAAGTCCGTACAAGGCAATACACTTACAGTACGATTAACTTTACTGGTAGTAAAGTTAACATATTTCACTATATAAAATACTATTTTAATACTGTTCCAACACTAGCGGCTTTTTGTTTTTGTACCTGCGTACGCCAGTATGGCCTGCCACCAATTGGTGACAACCTCTGAAATCCCTCTTTAATTCACAGGCTAATAATAGGTCAAACCCCTGTCAATTCCGATTAATCTGTACTAGAAACAACCTTAATTATGACCACTTGTAGCCTTTTGGCTCCGCCCCTTCGAGGCCTCCGTTCCTTAAATCCCGTGTACAATCCTTCGCCACAGACTTATGCAAATCAAGTACGCCACCACTTGCGTACCTTTTGCCAGTAGCTTAAACTACTACCATCAACATTATTACTCTAGCGGTTTTACAGTTTACTAGGGTAATCCCTTACGTTATGTGTTAGGCGATTTACATATCCCTTGATTCGTATGGTTAGCGTATTACTATTTACAAACCTTTCTAGAGCGTTATTTGGCGTAGCCTTGGTTATAACATCGGTAAAATTATCTTTACCGTTAATCTATCGGAACTTATCGATTTCCCGGGCTTCATATTCCTCTTTTAACACTATTACTTTTATAATCAGGCGTTTTTTATTAGTCGTACCTAGTTTTGATAGGTATTTATAAAAGCTTCTGGAATGAGTACACATCACTATAGGTATCGGTAGCAAATCTAGCTATTTAGTAATAATCTTGAATGTATCGCCAGTTACCATACCGATATTAAAGCCTACTATTATTCCGTAGACTTTAAAGGCTAATATGCTTCGGATTATACGTTTGTACTTAATAGATATTTAGTATATAAGGTTTTCGATAATCGTAAACTGCCTTTTAAAACTATACTCGTTGACGAACATTATTAGGAAGCCGATTTACGATATAAGGTTAGTATTATTGGCAAATTACCCTTTTGTAAAGATTATTAACTTGGCTCTGATTAAATTTATAAAAACCATGTTAATTCCTCTTTTTACGTAATCCATTTGTTACTAAATCCGTTTGTTTAACTTATTAAAGTCTTTGTTTTACGGGTCCTATACTTTTGTCGTAATAGAAAGGTCGTACGATGCCTTTGGTCAATATAACATAGCAACATAGGCCGTATAAGCCCTTTATTTTAGATATCTTTATATCTTTACCTCGTTAGATTTATCGATAGTTTTTAAATCTTTGGTTTACTCTTTTTAACGTAGGTTTATATAAGTGTCTCTTTTATCCTTAATATTATGTATACGGAGTGAAGATTCGTTAAAGTTAAGTTGTATATCTTTAGCCAACGTTTTAACTAGCTTATACTTTTAAAAGTCTGACTTTTCGATAACACGTTATTTCGCCGTTATAAATCCTATATCGCTGAAGAAAAGGGTATCGTTAGTTTACATACTTACGATACCAAAGTCTTTACCTTTTTTAATCAATAAATACGGGTAAAATATTGAAGTTTTTATACCTAGCCTGTTTTTAAAGTATATTTAGTACGCTAAAAACTAGTGGACGCTAGCTTTAACCAGTCTATATTAAAATTTGATATGATGTATTATCGTGCCAGTTGGAAACTTGTTCCTTAAGTCTTCTAATAGTTTTAGTAATCTAATCCGTTGAAGATCGGTGGTAGATTACGTGTACGTTTGCGTAGTATCCCAGCTATTGAGGGTAAACTAACCCTTTTCGCCAAAACTCAAACTAATAGAAATAATAACGATCAAACTTTAGTTCATCTTTTAAATTATAGGCGATTAAATAAGTATTTAATCCTTACCTTTATCACCGTATCCTTAGGCGATTAGCCGTAACTGTTTATACGGCTGGTCTATGGTTTTACTCTTAACTTCGTAAACTATCTTCGACTAAAAAATAGTGATATCTTAGGCTTCAAACTATGTTAAAGGAATAAATTATATAACTCTCCATAACAAGAAGCCGTTAATTTCCACTTAATTACTTTCATTAAAAGGCTTACCCGGTATGTTAATAATATCTTCGACGCGCAGCTTAAGGGCAAGTTTTCTGTTTGACTTTTCTTTTTAAAATACTTACAAAGTTGTTTATGCTTTGTCAGGCCTATAGTCTTTATCTTCCTTTTTTCTAGTATGTATTCCTCCTTTTAGTTAGTTTTTAATACTGTCGTAATTTCATTGGTTTGTCAATAGTCGGCTCGGGAGGATTATGTTAACTGATCCGTTCGACTCGAAGGTCGTCGACGTTAATATCTTTATTAAACTTAAGGTTTTTTTTGTACGGGTTGACTTATATAGTTTTAAAAGATACGGGGCTGTTAGTAGTTTTAACTATTACGTTTAAGTTGGTAATACTTAAAATCTTGTACAGCTTATCTCATTTGTCTGGTTTACGCCACGTAAGGACTTTACTTTAAAGGGGGAATGAAAGCACGTTTGTTATTAAAGGTTTGTTTTTGATGTTAAAGGTATCATTGACCTAGCGGCGTACCGATTCCTTCCTTAGTTCTTTTAGTGTTTTGCTATATACTTTAACACTCTTTTAGGTGTTTAATAAGGGTAGCGACTCAGTTGTTATACGTAGATAAAATTTAAATACCAGTAAAGTTAATATAAGTCTATTAGGGCTAATAATATCATTAAAACATTTTATCGTTATTTAATGCCGTGTCTTTTGATTTGTAAAGCTTTCGATTTCTAATATGAAAAT
Source organism: Anisogramma anomala (assembly GCA_038502455.1). NCBI lineage: Eukaryota > Fungi > Ascomycota > Sordariomycetes > Diaporthales > Gnomoniaceae > Anisogramma > Anisogramma anomala. The sequence goes on along the minus strand of JASMMZ010000002.1, from coordinate 2,725,146 downwards.
ACTGTACGCTCTTTGTAAGAGTACGTGTATTCTTTTAACTTTACTAATAGTCTAGTAAACTTTTACAAAAACCTATTTATATTAAATATCTATTAACTTTATATCAAGTTGAAACTTTATCATAATGAAGTTGATGCCAGCATTATAAACTAATATATTTGATAGGTTAAGGTACATATTAGTTTATAAAGTATGTAGTAATTCTTACATTCCTTTTGTCGTAATAGTTTTAAGGAACCTAATGCCATAAAAGGCCGTAGCAGAGTCCACGACATGTAGTACTAGCTTGTTATCCAGATAAAATAGGTTTATAAAGATTTCCGAATTGAAGTCTCCATTTTTTTAACGTGGATATAAACCTTAAGAGGGCTTAGGAGTATATTTAACAGTAGTGAAAAATGCGTTTAATTGCCTCTAATGTTAATATATTTATATATTTGTAACCAACTACTTTTAAAACCTTCAAAAGTCTATTAGTTGATGGGTAATTAAACTTAAAATATAGTTGACGAAGTTTTATCTTGTTGAATTTAACACCATTACCTCTAATCTTTAAAAATAAAATCAGAAATACCCCTATTTAAGGCTGAGTAGGAACCTTTTATCGGCCTTAACATATATTTACTTATTAGTCTAAATATTAAAATTAACGCCGAGGTTTTTTATGTTATTGAGGTAAATGAAGAAATTAGTAAGGGATTTTAAGATGTGGAAAACAATAGGATTAAAAATAGTTATCACTGTCGTCGATCCCAATAAATGTATCTTTTTCCCAGGGCTAAAACTAACTTTGATTTTGCTAGTATCCACGTAATTAAGTTCCATAGCAATATCTGTATCTTTCCATAACGCGATGTATTACAAATAACCTTTTATTAAGTACTGTATTACCATTGGATTCGGCATATTCCCCTAAAATACTTGTTTCGCGTACTGGTTTTAATCAATAAAGAGTTATGTAAAGCCAGTGTCTTTATCGTCATAATGGCGATATAGGTTTTTATCTATAAATCGGTACAGAAATGCATAGTGTGTTAGTTATTGCGTAGCTTCCGGGTTAATACCAGTATTAGTGTTAGTATCTTCGTATTATCCGATAACCTTCGGTTTATTTTCCTTTTCTTTAACTTTACTTTCTTTAAATTATGTCATACGTTTTACATAATTCTATTTTAAAGTAAAGGGGTATTACGTATGATATGTCTCCTATTTTATATTACGTTCTGCAGCAATATAACGTGTTAACTAATAGTCTTATTTTCCGTAAATCTAATATCTTTTAACGTTTAAATTAAATTTGTTTAGCCGACTTAGAGGTTTTAAAAAGGATACGTATTCTTTTTCGTAGGTTAAGGTCCGTACCTTTTGTTAACCGTATTTACTAGGCCTTTTGTATCGTCAATTAATGTAATACGAGTTGGAAGGGTTTTTTTCATCGTTATTAAATTTCGAAGCTTATGGGTATATACTTGTCGAGCCAGAGACTCGAGCAGTCACAGTTACTAATGAAGAACGCAATTAGCTAAAAAAAAAACCTTCGCAGGTAATATTAAGGTATTATAAGGCGTATTCGAACTCTTTATAACCCATAACTACTTGTCGGACTTACTAGCGTAAGGTACCTTTACTAGCTTCTACATTCTCCATTACTTATTGGTAAAGTATTAGCTTATCAAGCATCTGATTTAAAAGGTTTATCTTTCTTTTCGACTTTTTTTATAATTTAACATGTAAAACTACTTGATAATATTCTAATCCATATAATACTAAGTAAGGTTGATATCGTATTCAAAGTAACACTTTATACCATTGTAGATTTCGCTAAAAGAGGTACAATTCGTAAGGTATTGAAGGTGATAGTCCTTAATTTAACCGGTAAGGATGTTAGGAAATAATAAGTGAAAACCTGGTAACTCAACTTTTATTTAGCGGTAGATATTAAAAAATATGCGTAACTTGACGTCGAGGAGGTTATAGAGCTTGTCTTTATACTTTTTTTCATCTTCTCAAATCTTATGGAACGTGGTAATTGCCGTATATTCCGTATCCTTTATAAGGATGCACTGAAGGAGAAGTGTAATATACTATTTGTAAAGACCTTTTTCACTTGGCCGGGGAAAGGTTTAAGGTTTTTATTAGTATTGATAGGCAAGATAATTACCTTTGGCTAAGTTTGGAGGGAAAAAGCTAGTGATCGTACCTATAGTCAGCTTACGTGTAAATCTGGTCCTTTTTGAAGTTAGCTGTTAAAACTAAACATGTTAAGGTGCTTAGAGGAAATCGGTTTGGTGTTGTCCGCCGTAAGAAGGTTTGCGATAATCTCCTTACTATTAAGGGATTCTTTTGGGATTTTTCCTAATGCATTACTAGATTTAAGAGCTTAAAGGGTGTAAATTTATCGATTTTTTTCGGGTAGATTTTCACGAACATGTATATGGTCATTATGGGTTACTGTTACCAGTAACCTCTTTACCTTTAACCGAGGTCTATTAAGGGTCTTCATTTGTAACGTATTCGTAAATTAGTTTCGTTAGGTTACCTTTCTTTTCTCTTTTCGCTTAGAGTTCGATACCTCGATCCACTAGGTTGATTTTTAGCCTTATTTCTGCCTACCTTTCAACCTTTTTCCACATATCTAAACTCCAGTTTCGAAATCATTTTTGAAAATGTTAAGAGCTAGGGGTTTAAGGCATGTTTTAATAGTATTTGTATCGAAAATAAATTGGTTGAACGTTAGTTAGATACTTTGAGGTAAAGTCTTTAGTGGCTTTGATATATCATAACTCTTCATCGTAGTGTTTTTCGAAGATATTACCGAGGTCTTTAATTTCTTTTTTTTTGTTCGGAATTATTAACAGCATTAATTACAGTACGTTCTAAAGCTATTATAACAATCTGGCTGGTGTAAGGTTTGATGGTGGTAAACTTGGCGATTTGGGGATGTAAGGACTTGGTATTTTAACGTGAAGTCGCGCTACGTGGCTTTCTTGGCACAACTTCGTGATTCCTCGTATTTTCATTTCAAGCAGCGAACTTAACGATTGACGTAGTGTAAAAGGAATAAAAAGAGTAAAGTATATCTAGAGATTTGGTGTAGATTTTGCGGTCGTAGGTCGTTGTTAGTAATGAAGGTTATTTGGTGTAGGGACTTAGTCGTTTTTTTTTTTTTTGCGATTAAAAGTAGTAGTACCTACAATAGTAATTAACTTAACTGTTTACCAACTTGCTTGCTTAGCAATCTTTAAGACTTTTAAAGGTTAATTTTAATGCCTTTAAGAAGAATTAATATAGATTTCTTGGTGTTTTCGAGTAGCGATACCGTCATTTACTTATAAACTACCGCGAACAACTGTATAGCCTATAAGTCTTCCCTACTTTCTGCCGTGAACAACTACACATCGTATAGGAGCCTTTCGCAAAAACCTTTCCTCTACCTTACCTAACAAAGCGTAACCGGAAAGTAGTTTTCTATTTTTTCTTAGCCAATCTATTCTTAACCTAATAAGCACTGATCAGTGTTGGTAGGCCTTAGACATGGCAACGTTGTCGATTCGATTGGTCTTTGAAGTAATAGTAGTATTGTGTAGTCAGATGATAGATGTATTATTCTTGGTTTAGCAGACTGCTAGCCGGTCTGCACTGTAATTTGTATGTTCAATTTCTTTGCCCGTACCCTAGAGTGAAGTGAAGCGTACTGCACTCGACTTATACCCAATGCGGTAAGTCCGTACAAAGCAATATACTTACAGTATGGTCAGTTTTACTGGCAGTAAAGTTAACCTACTACACTACATACAATACCATTGCAATACTGTTCCAACACTAACCTTCTTTACTAAAGCTACCACGTTTCACGAGATCTATGACGGTATAAAAGGATACATCGAGTATGATATTTACCTCGCCTAACAATATACAAACTGGGCTACCACGCGGTAAACTATAATAATAGCGCAGAAGGAAAGGAATGAAACACCAATAGATATCCTTAATCAGATGTTTAACAAGTTAATGTTATTTTAAAAAGTAATAGGGAAAGCCTACGTTAGCGAAGTTGCATTTCAGGAGTAGGTACGAGTAGAAATCACGGGCGTTAACAAGTTCGAATATGCCTTACAACGCCTAGATACCATTTGTAAAGGGTTTTTTTTTTAGCTATTTACGTTCTTAACTTACAATTGTAATAACGCGTATACTAAATTAGATTAATATATACCCCTAAGCCAACAATTTTCCTAACGTAAAGAAAGAAAACCTTACGATAATTAATTACGTCTACCGTAAGTATGGCTACAGGCATCCACAACGCTTAAAGCCCGGCCTACCGGCCATAAACTAAAGGCAATAGCTACGCCGACGCCAATAAGGCTAGGATTTAAATAAACTTGTTAACCGCAAATACTATCGTCGTAATAGCAATAAAAGATATTAAATCTATAACAAGTTTATCTGCTAGTTAATTCGGTATCTCCCCGTCGATCATAATAATAAGAAGGCAGTATATCACACCTAATACCCCACAGTTTCTAAATAGTATTGTTTAGATTAAATAGTAAACTTCGAAGAAGATGATCTAATTAATAACGTTAATTCCCTTAATAAAATTAAATAACACGAAGATACTATTCTTAAAACAGCCTAATAATAAGCTGATTACGCTTTTTTATACCGTTTAAGTAGTGAAAACCATTTAATTTACCTTAATTAAGCCCATAACCCCTTATATACCTTCAATTTTCGCGATTATTACGCGAACCATACGTTTTAAGGTATTATGCCAAATACAGTGGCAGCAAGGTACTTAATAAAAGGCTATTCGTAGTACGTGGCGCTGCAAAAAGAAAGTACTACAGCTACTAAACTTAATTGTTACGACGTTAACTAAGCTAAAGTTAGCTTTAAACCAGGCAAACAACTATCTTCACCAAGGATAACGGTAATTTAAACTATAATTAAAGCAATTACGCTTTGCAATCTCAAGTCCTCTACCTCTTTTTCATTTTACTTAAAAGATATAAAGACCCTCAGCATCGACGTCGACGTTAATTTAAACAGACTGGTTTAAAACGGATAAATGTTTCCCTTTGCGTTTAAGTAGTGATATTAATAATTTTATCTTTAAGGCCCGAAAATAGTGGTGTTAAATTTGAAGAAAGCGGAGATACGTTAATTATACCTACGCTTTAACTATTTAACTGTTAATAGGTTATACAAAATCCTAAAATCCGCAATATATAGAAACGTAAAATACGTTGCCGTAAAAGCTATTAAAAGGTCTTAGAACCACTACTTAAGGTATATTTAAGCCTCCCCAAAATTTAAATTTGTATTAAAAGATGATAATAATTTTAATTACGTAAATTTATTCGATATTTTTTTACTTGGATAATGAGCTTATCCTTTACCTCGTTAATTCCGTAACTTTTTTTCACGGGGCTAAGTTCCTAAAGCCCCTTTCAGTAAAGAATATGTGGTAAACGTTAAGTATACTATAAATTAACACATATCTTAGCCTACCTAACGTCGTCGTTTACGATACCGGTACCAACTTTACGGCAGTATTTTTTTTTTAAAAAAAAATGCTAAAATAATACATATTTAATACAAATAGGTACCTTTAAAAGCTTATTAAAGTATTGGCAAGGTTAAAAAGGTATACACCCTACTTTACCAAGCGTATAATATCCTTATGTTAGAAATTAAAAGCTTTACGGATTCGGAGGAACATCTATAAATAACAATAAAAGGTTCAAATGATATTGTAAGCCTTAACGGCTTAGTGTTAACATTAATGGTCTTTAAAACGTACCTGCGTTCAACGAGTAAATTTCTGCCTTCAGAAAATACTTAAAAACGTGTTACGGTCTATAGAAAAGCTTTCAGGGAGCTGCGAAAAAAATCAGCGCGCCGCGAAAATAATAAGGCTCTTAACACCAGAAAGAACCTTATAACAATCGATGTACTTACTTTGCCGTTATAAAATAAAGTTTTCGTATAGCGGAAACCGGTTAAATAAAAGGGCCCATATAAAATATTAAGTATCGCAAACTCTGAAGTAGTTGTTAAAACTGTTAACGATTTTACATCTTTTCGAATTACTTAGGTTAAGCTTTATATTAGGATCATTATAAATTAAAACCCTTAAGTTAAACGACTGTATTAATAGGAATTTCTTTTACCCATTATCGATAAACCAATAAAACGCTGCCAGCACAAACGACCCCTGAAAAAGAAAAACATTAAAAAGAGGGAATATATACCGGTCAGTATTTACAATACTACTTAGTTAAGTAGTAAAAATAAGGATAACGAAAACCTGGAATTAAAGTTCCGAATATAAGGTATTATTAAAACCTTCGGCAAACCTTTTAAAGAAAGCGATAAGAACGAAATCAACGGTCTGTTAACTTGAGGGGTTATACAATTCGTACCGAAACCCTATTTTGACCTTTAAAACCCAAACGTTACGATCTTTAAATCGAGTATTATTTACGAAGTTAAAGGTAAGATTACGGGTAGGAAATACGAAAATTCATGTTTAATCGCTTAAGTATATGGAGATAAAGGTAAAGATTGAATCTTTACATAGTCAGTAACAATTTAGAAGGTTTGTTAACGCTTAATGGTCGTTTTTTCAACAAGTTTGCTACCTAAAACTAAAGTCAAGTTTACGTTTAATAGCCGAAATATAACGTGAACCTATACGTAATTAGTAAGGAACCTATAGCAGATCGTACTGCTAAAACTTTCATAAGAACTACTTGTTATCTACCGTTTAGGAACAGTAATACAGTATGTCAAATTACTATATAGATTATCTAAAGTAGGCGTTTATTGGTTTCTGACATATTAGTCGCATTTGAAGTTACGGCTGGCGATAAAGTTTTTAACGCTCGATCCTTACTTATTGGTAACGTAAAAGATGGAATTCAGTTTAATGGGCATGCAAACTAACGATACTCTTTTTGTTTGAACGGTTAGCTTTATAGCATTAAAACAGCAAGCAATTGAAGACTTTAAGTTTTGAGATTATAAGCCGGTAACAACGTTGACTAAAGGCAGTTAACTTAACTTTAATGAATCTTTAATCCGTATACTTCGTATTAATGCCGGCCTTAGCTTTCGCTAAAAATGCTACGGCACTGTTTTGGCTAAAATTAATAAAAATAATAGGGCTAGGCTTAACAGTACTTGAAACAATGTACTTAAGGTAGTTATATTATTATTTCATGCTGACTAAAAGCCTTTCATAACCTCTTCATAACGGCATAAACACAAAACCCGGTAGATAAAGACTTTGACCAGCTAAATAATTGATTTGAATAGTAGATACGAAATGTGGACCATGGGATTAATATAGTTCTAAACGACCTATCGAAGGCTAAGTTAATAATCTTTACGAACATGTCTTTTACAAATAACACCAACTTGTTTTTACAAATCGGTTTTTTAATAACCTTCGTTAACTAAGATAAACGGAAAAACCAGTTTAGTATTATTGATAACCTAATCTACTGGACCTTCGTTAAGTATAAAGTAATTACACAAAGAGTATTAGTTTCGGAGGTCTAAAACATAATAGCAAGCTTCAACACAGGTATAAAATTATAGGAAACACTTAATATTATTACCAAGTAGCTAAAGATTCCTCCTATTCCGGTGGTAATCTATACTAACTCGAGAAGCCTTTTCGAATACTTTTTGAAGATCGGAACTACTAGCGAAAAACGCCTGATAATCGACGTGATAACAATTCATAAAGCCTACAAAGGGAGGGAGATTAAGGAATTCCAGTAGATTGATGGCAAAGACAACTCCACAAATGCTATAATAAAGGTAATACTAAATAAGGCTTCGGAAAGGTTTGTGGATAGCAACAGGCTACTTATACGTATTAAGAGCTAAGTTAATATGCCGTCCGGAAAGCCCAAATTATATGATGACGGTTATGAATATGGTGGCAAACTAAAAGACTGTGAGGGAATTGATAATACGGACCAGTTTAATTGGTACAATTAAAGTGGGGGCCTTTAAAGGTCTATAGCGAAAGAACTTTGCATGGGAGTTCATAAACTCAGACCTCGGAGCAATAAAGCAATTAATTTCGAATAGGGTCAATTTGTATGTAATTAAATGCAATTTAATATAAAAGTCAACTGGAATTAATAGGGGTCTAGCCAGTTAATAATGAGGTAATTCAGAGATAACCGGAAAAGATTAGTCAATTACACTAACTTATATGCACAAACTAAAAAGCCGCCAGTGTTGGAATAATACTACATGTAGTGCAATAGGTTAACTTTACTTACAGCAAAGTTGACTATACTGAACTTGAGGGTTGAGTGTATTGCTTTTTGTGGACTTACCGCATTGGGTGTAAGTCGAGTGTAGTATGTTGAATTTCACTTTAAGGCACGGGCCAAGCAATTGGCCCTGAAAATTACAGTGCAGAGTGGCTAGCGGTCTACCAAACCTAGAACAATTTATCCACCACTTAACCAATGCAATATTACTATTACTTCGACCAAGATTCGAATCGAAAACGTTATAACGATCTAAGGCTCTACCCATTATTTCCAAGTTTGAATCGTTTGGATGAAAAGTGGTAATTATTTGCACCTTCTTTTATAAGTTACTAAATGCCTGCTCTTATAGCTTATACAAATTTCATAACATTGCGAATACATAAAACAAATTTTTTTAACTCTTACACAAACTTCTGTAACTGGTATAATTGAATATTAAACGTGTTGTATAAGGTCAAAATAATAGTAATATATTATAATAAATGAATGAATATAGATGTTATCAATATATTTATCAATTCATACTAATTAACAACTAAGTAATAAATGATTTCCGTTTCATTCAGTATAAATAACGAGTGAACTTAAGTACGTACAGCTTTTTAATTAAGTTGTTTGGTAACGTTGTCCATCTCAGACTGAAATACAGTATTTTAACTTTATTTTACCCATGTTTGGTTGTAATTATGTTTTCAAAAACTACCCGTTCGATTTAAATCTCTATCGTTAAGAATAACGCGGAAAAATCCGTAGAATTATTGGTAACAATTTAGAAATTGCTTCGTATAAACTTCAACATTTATAATTTCTATTATTTTCAAAATAACTTTTGATAGGGCTTTATTGTTGCAACTTAATCTATTCGAATCTCTAGTTAAAGTAACTGGTGATACAATAAAAGTGGTGATGTATTACTTCTAAGTTTTGCAGACCGCTAGCCAGTCTACACGCTAATTTGTACCACCAATTGCTTTGGCTCATGCTTTAACCTGAAGTAGGTACCTATTGTACTTGACTTGCAATTAATGCAGTCAAATTCTATTAGATATAGTCAATTTGAAGTTATTATCATCAACTAACTATGGTTATAATTAGATGTATTATACTTGAATTGATTATTATTTTGATATTAGCGACCTTTCATTTTGTACGTATACGCTAGTATAGCTAACAATTTATTTGCAATAAATTCTAAACTCTCTCTTTAATTCTCATTCCAGGCTATGGTCATTTTCAATCAGTTTGTATTCAAATTCACTTCAATTACAGTTCTTTGCCTTATATTCTGGAGTTACATATTCTTCAACTCCCGAATATAAGTCTTTTTCTACAGATTTGTATATATTAAATACGCCACCAAGTCCGTACCTTTTGCCAGTAGTTCCGAATATATTTTTTTTCACGTTATCACTGTTATTGTAACTATTACCCTAGCAGTTTTCCTGTTTTGGCAAGGTTCTTCTATCTCTTTATGTTACGTACTGGGTGGTTTATGTAGCTATAGATTTGTGCGGTCAACGTATTACTATTTTCAAACCCTTTTGAGGCATTATTGTGTATAGTTTTAGTTATATCCTTAACAGAGTTATCTTTGCCGTTAATTTACCGGAACTTATCAATTTCTTTAGCTTTCTTTACCTCCATTAAAATCATTACGTTTATTATCAGACGTTTTTCATTAGTTGTACGTAACTTTAATAGGAATTCGTAAAGGCTTTCGAAGTTTATACATATATCCATAAGTATCAGAGTGAATACCAGCTGTTCCATAATAATATTTAATGTGCTGTTAGTTATTATATTGATATTGAAGCTTTCTCTTATTCTGTAAAATTTTAATGTTAGCAAGTTTTTTGTTATAAGTTTTTATTTGATGAATATCTAGTGTACAGGGTTACTAGAAATAGTCAATTATTTATTATATTTATTATTGTTAACGAGAAGTATAAGGAATTAGATCCAAGGTTAGTATTTTTCGTAAAAAAGCTATACATAATGATTTTCAACTTTATCATCGCTAATTTTACCATTATTATATTAATTACTTTGTTGAAATTATCCTTTTACCATTCAATAATTTAATTTAATTTGTTAAAATCCCTGTTTCGATTGTTTTTGGTTTGTATCGTAATCGATAGATCGTTAGATAATTCCGGTTGGTATAATGTGACTATATATATTGTTTGAGTTTTTTACTTTCAATATGACTGTAATTTTTCTTTGTTGGTTTTCTTTGTCTTCTACAGATTTATAGCTTGCCTTTGTTTGACGTAGGTTAAATTATATAGTACAGATATCTTTCATACTATGAATGCGGATTGACAATCCTTTAAAGTTAATTTGTGTGGTTATAACAAACGTTTTAATCGGTTTACACTTTCAAAGGACTAACTTGTCGATGATACGTTATTTGGCTGTTATGAATCTATCTTTCATGAAGGAAAGGGTATCGTTAATCTATATACTAATGACACTAAAATCTTGTCCTTACGCAATTAATAAATATAGGTTAAATGTTGAAATTGTTATACCTAGTTTATTTTTAAAATGCTTTTAATAAGATAAGAATAAATAGATACCTTTTTTAGCTAGCCCATATAAAGGTTCATATATCGTATTAACATATTAGTTGGAAAGTTGTTTTTTAACTTTTTAGGTAGTTTCAATAGAATAATATATTAAAAATTTGTGGCGGATTTCATATATATTTACGTAATGTTACGTTTGTTAAGGGTGGAGTTACTGCTTACACCAGCGGTTCAATTGGCTGCAATTACAACCATTGAACTTTGATTGATTTTGTTTTATTATAGGCGATTAAGTAAAGATTTATTTTTTGCTTTCATCACCGTATATTGAAACAATTAATTGTAACTTTTCATACATTCAATCTGTGGTTTTTCTTTTAACTTCGTGGATTATCCTCAACTTGAAGATCATAACATCTTGCTATTCAAATTACGCCAATGGTATGAATTTAATAACTTCTCGTATAAAAAAGCCGTCGATTTCCATTCGATCGATTTACTTAAAAAAAAATTCTGATATATTAATAATACCTTTATGTTGTAATTTGAAAACGAAGGTTTCATTCGATTTCTCTTTTTGGGACACTAATTCTGTTATTTATATCTTTCCTGGCTTATAATCCTCATTACTATCCTTATATTTACTGTGTATTCTCCTTTAATGTAGTTGTTCACGCCTTCAACGTTCCATCGACTCATTAATGATTGGCTCTGACGAATTGTATTATTTAATCAGCTGGGTTTAAAAGTTTTCGACTTAATAGTTTTCATCAGATTTGAGGAGTTTTGTATATAGATTAACTTATATAGTGCGATAAGTAACTAGATCGTTAACAATTTTAATATTTATGTTTGTATTTGGTAATATTGAGTGTTTTACTAGGTTTGTCATATTTACTTGGCTTTTTTCATATGAAGACTTTATTTTAAAGAGCTAAAAACATCACGTTTATTATCGATGGTTCGTTTCTAATATGAAAGGTATTACTGATCTATCGTCGTACCGATTCCTTCTTTAATTTCCTTTAAGCTTTTTTATAAACCACAACTAATTTTTAGGTGTTTTGATAGGTTTTTGAACGCTCAACATGTATTTGAATATATTTATGTTAAGTATATTGGTGTTGAAATAGTTTAATATTTACTTCATTTCAGTATAATAGTGGTTGAAAATAACATTTGAATTAATTAATCGACTGATAATGTTGTTAATCCACGAAATATCAAAAATGAGTGTAATAACTTATTGATTTATCGTTGGAAAATGACTCGTACGTCGAAGAAGCCGAAAAGAGTGATTGGTAATTCGAAAAACCCGAAACGAGTACGGAATTCGGTTTTCTACTCGTCTTATTTTTAATATAAGATTTATAAAAAACGGTTATAACGTTAAACTTATTAAACCGTTTAGCCGGTAAAATATAGGAAAACATTTTTTTAATAAAAAGAAGTAGGTACCTCTTGGATTTTATCGTGATACTAAGTCGTTGGTGGTTGATATAAAAAAACAGGTCGACTTTAGATTTCTTACTAAAAAGTACGAAAGAACCTACTTAGGAGTTGTTCGAGCGAATATACCCTCAGTTTAACAAATGAATTGATGTTTTTCGTAACACTAGAGGCTTTTCCCGTAACATATCATATAACAAGTCTTAAAAAATTTCTTAGAACCAACTTTAGTTATTGTTTTAAAAATGATTTTATAATTGAATTTTAAGTGATAAAAAGGCAATTCATTTCTAAGGGTTTTATCGAATAAAAGTATGAATTCCTTCAAAACTTTCAAAGTTTAATATTAATAATAACTACTTATTTTAAAAACAATACTATATTAATATTCTTAAAATATATGCATATAAATCGTGTAATAGAAGATTAATTCCTACGAGTTCGTTTGAGTATAGTATAGAAAACTATAACGCTGATATCTTTAAGTCACTTTTGTTTCAGTACGAACCTCCGTTCTCATTCACTGTAGTTACCCATTCATTCTAAAAACATAATATGTTATAGAATTGCGTAAGTCACTTGTTTTTGTTCAAATTAAAATTTTATCTAAAACCACATTGTTGGAATAGTATTCAAATGCAGTACAGTCAAGTCAAGCTTACTGTAAGTAAAGTTAACTGTACATACTGAAAATTGACTGTAGTTTGTGGGACTTGAATACACTATACTGCAAGTGTAGAGCAGTAAGTACCCACTTCAAAGTGAGGCACAGGTCAAAGGGTTTAGCCATACAAATTAGTGTGTAGACTAGCTAGTGGTCTGCCAAACTTGAAACTTTCAACTAAAATTAATGCATAACTAGTTACTTCGAGCACAGTGATTCGAATCGACTACGTTGCAACGACAAACCTACATCTATAGGCAAGCCTACTAGCACATATCGTATTATGAATAAAAAAATATAAGTTTTAATATGATGTTAATATTTATCGGGATTAACTTTTAAATAATCTATAAAAGACATATGTTATAGATCATTATTTGCGGTATATTGGGTAATTTGATTAGGTTGTTGAGGTTAAATAAAAATGCGTGGTAATTATAATCGACTGATGAATCCTTTACTAATAACGTTATAACTTTATGGTATATATTTATCAAAACGTTAATGAATTGGATAAAATTTAGAAGTCAATTTATTACAAACAAAAACTTGTTTATAAGTTGCAAATAAATTACCGAATCGAATTCAATTTCTTTCAACTCTTCTATATTATTATACATAAGAGTTGCATTTTTGCCTTCCAAAGGATGATAAGATTGTTGGTAATAATAAAGTGAATACCTAGATTGACTTTAATATTCAAATCACTTAGGCATTATGCGGCATCCAAAATATAGGTTCGAATCTAATAATTATTCGCATTGCATTCTAAATATAAGTTATAGTTTTCACGAAGTGAAAGTTTAACTTGAATTACCTAAGTAAGGCGCTATTTAATATCAATTCTTGAGACATTTATATCCGTTATAATAATATTGCCTTAGTTATTACATATGGACATATCATTACCGTTAATCCCGTCGTAAATAGTATCGCCGTTACTAGTTCCATTACTTTAACCAACGCTAATATCATTATATAAAGTACGAATATTGTCAAGTTGTTTATTAGTAAGTTAAATACAGGTAACATATTTTTTATATTTTTTTGCATATTTTTGTAGGGAATGACGCATTAGCTAAGTTGTTATTAATATCTTTTCCAAGAACGACAAATTTAGTGGTAAATTTCCAGGATATACCACCGACTTCGTGGTACAAAGTTTTCTGAGCGTTGAAAATATAAATATATTCACAAACACTTCATTTTAAGTTCGTAAGCCGATTAATAAGGATTTTGACCGTATTAAAGGTGTAATAATATATATAAAGTATTACTATGAAGGCATTAAAGTATCATAACCCAGACAGCGGTTGGGTTAGGAAACGGACCAGTATGCAACTGCGCTACTGAGAAGCCTAAAGTCTAACACATCAAGCAGAGAACATCTCTTATGTCAGCCATGATGACTAAGCAAAGTCATGTGACGGATCATGAAGGATCATAGCGATCTAAGATAATCTAGAGAACGGAGGATCATAGCGATCCAGTATGATCCAACCCAGGATAGTACTGAAGACGGTATAAAGGATAAAGAATATAAGGACACGGTCAGCACCACATAGATAGTATTTCCTTCATAGCTCTTCAGTTGTCAATCCAAGTATTCAGTATACACACCTAAATAGCCTAACAGCTAGTGATCATTCTATAGTATGAACAAAAATCTTCTTAATATTGCACCTTTGTTACCTCTACTACCTTACTGCTAACTTAAACCCCTTGATACTTTCTATTTAATCACGGGTATTTAGTGTAATCATTACATAAAGTAGATATTACTAGCCTCTCCACCATGAATATAATTCCTTTTTAATGGTTGTTGCTATTTCTTTCAATTATTCAAAAATAATGTAAAAGTCATTTCTTATACTTAAAAACTTTTGATTTTCACGTAATTTGCATAATATCGTAGCTTTTTATACCGAGAAAATTAATTTAACATCGAAAAACTTTATTGGTTAGTTGAAGAGTTTATGTTTAGCTTGTTCATAGTTGGTGTTATTAAACTAAGAATCGACTTTATAGTTGAGATCGAAAGAATCCGTAACATCGTCATTGTTATCGAATAATTTGGTGCGGGTCTTAACGTGGAACAGCGTAGAAGTTACGTCGGTATTGTTAGTAAATTGCGTATAAACTACTCCTTTTCGGATAAAGAGTTACTTCAAAAACGTGTGTACAGTGATAACAACTTAGATTTACCGAATTCTATTTATGATCGTAGTTAATATATTAGTATTATATTTATTTAAGTCAAATATGCTCGCAAACGGTTTTGTTTCGCTTAATAATTTGCTTTCATAAAGTTTCGGTAAATAATTTATATGAAACGGTTTATTTGTTATTTTATATGGTTATAATACCTTGAAGTTGGTTTTGTACTTATGCGTTGAAAAACATTTCAAAACCTCGGAGTTGAAGTTTGGGTTTTCAAAAGATACAATTCTAAATTGTAACCGTATGAAGAAAGTTAAAATACTATCGGAAGGAATGATATATTGATAATTAAATATAGAAAAACTAGACTTAATCTATAGGTTGAGTTATACCGATACTGTTTATGATCATTCATAAAAAAGAAAGAGAAGTTATTATTAAGGAAGTGTTATAAAGTTAGAAATAAGGGGTGGCTTGTTCACATAGTTGATTACATGGCGTGTGTATATTTGGAACTATCTTGGGAGTGATGTTGAATCATAATAATTGTTAGCGCTAGATCTCTGGCGACCACTAGCTTAGGTATCAGTCTATAACAAGAGTCTTGAATTTAACGGTTTGTAACTTCTGATTTCTAGTAGTAGTAGTAGTAATAATAGCAACATAATTATTTATTAATTGTAAAAATATTAATATATTGTTAATTGGTTTCTAACAATTTATTTTAAGACTTTTAGCGGTTATCCTTCATATGCAAGTATTAATTAGTGTTCATAGGTTTTTATACATTGTAATATTATTGATTCGAAGTGTGGTCGAAGTAATCGTAGTATTGTAAAGATTAGAAGATAGATTGTTTTTTTTTAAGTTTAGTAAACTATTAGCTAGTCTACATACTACCTTGTATAGGTAATTGCTTGTTTTATACCCCAAATGAAATTGGGTACTTTATTGCAATCAACTTGTAGCTAATACAGTTAACTTTAACTGCGTTACACTTGAATGCTATCACAACATATGGATTGGAAAAGAATTGATATCAAATTAAATTCATTATTAAAAAGTTAAATACTATCTTTATATTTTATTTAAAAAAAGAAAATAGAGAATGAAACATTTATAGACTATACCTTTTTCATGATATGTAAGCTCAAACTATAAAGAAAACTATATATAGAATTGCATATAATATTATGTCTTTTTTTACTTTTTATAAAAAGATTAATCTTGCGAGACTTATTTTTGGCTAGGGGGTTTCATATGTTTTTGTGGATGTTTTCATATTTCTCCGTAGTTAGTAAGTGGTTACGTTGCTGGCTGTACCTTTGCAGAGTGTATAGTAATGTGCGACTTTGCAAAGTGCATTCCTACAGAATGTATGAAAGCGTGTCACGGCCTGGAAGGGGCATTAGCAGAGTACACAGTAGAGTGCCTCTGCTTAGAAGGGAGATTAGCAGAGTGCATAGTAGAGTGCCACTACCCGGGTGAGAGCTTATAAGCTCCCACTCGAGGCGTGCACTCCCTGGATGCCTCTTCTCCCTTTGATTGATCTTACTATCTATCTTCAATATACACTACCAATCTTTATGATTACTCTTCTACTCTTTACGTTCACGTAAATAGGCAGAGACCTTACCGACAGTTTTAGTGTATATTTACTGTTTTTCAATATATGTTGAATAACATATAACCTTACCTTTATTTTAAATATCCGTTTTGGGAAGATAATTTAATTTTACGAGCCCTGTTTTTCTATTGGTATACTTTAATCATTTTACTATATACAAGACCTATTTTTATAACTTTAGGTTTTCAACATTCTATTGTTACAAAACCTATTTTGTACTGTTATATGTAAATCTATTTTCTACTCATTTATTGATTTTGACTGGTTTATATATGAGTGGATACATGTTATTTTTGAGGTTAATAGTAGTAGATACATTAGTTATATTCGTTATAGAATACTCTGAAAACTGGTATTAAATATTTATATCACAACTCAATTTAATTCAATTTCAAATCGTTATTATTATTTCTAATCCTTATATTTCTCTTATATACAGTATATATACTAGTTATTATTCCTTATTCTATATTTTTCCTTTCTAGATCGCCAAAAGTAGGCTGAAATATTAAGGAGTTAAAGGGATATATTGAAGTTAAGCGGGTTGTTTGATTTAGATAGGGTTTGTATCTATGTGTGGTTTTTTTTTACCGGAATTTATTGAAGAAAAGAGAGTTTATGACAATAAGTATAAGAGTATATAGCTTGTTTAATACGCTGGCGCTAATCAAATAATATTAATTTTCTAGTTTCATTCAATAGTTATTTTGAGAAGATGAATAGCTTATAAAAAAAAGGGTGTTGCAAAAAGCTAAGAGAAAGTTGTTCAAGAGTAATATTACAGATTGATTTGGCCGAGTATCATTCAACGATATGGATTAGCGAGAAGAAAGGGATTGAATATAAATATGAAAGGACTTGTTTCAAACCAAATGTATTATTAGAGGGCTAAATGCTGTTTTTATATTGATAAAGAAAGAAAAGAGCAGAGAATGAACATCTTGCTAGCTGGGCCGTTTCTACTATATATGGGCATCGGACTATAACTGAAACCACTTATAACAAAGCTTATAACGTAGATTAAACTATAATAATTTACAAAAAGATAAAACTAAACCTCCAAATGATATTTAATCCTCAATTTACTTGTGACGATATTTGTTCATTTTCCGAAGTTGTATGTAATACAATAGATCGGCGTAGCCGTATTGGCAGGGTCGTACGGCCCTGCCGTGCGGTGCGGAGCCGTGGGCGGAGTCGTGGGGCCCGCAGGACGTAGCCCGGCAATTGCATATGCTACCGCATTGCATATCCATTGTTGTGGGACACGATGGCCAAACTGCAGTGGGCATTTAGTGGCCCGTGCTGGAGCTCGGGTTCCACCGCCTTTGCCTTTCCGGGTTTGGCCGGGCCCTAGCGTTGCATGAGCCCTTCCTGATGGCCGTCTGAATCAATCGATCTTTCGTCCTTTCTCCCTAAATCCTCCACGTCAGCAACACCCAGAAACCATCGCAAGCTCTTCAACCACGACCCCCCCCAATTAGCACTCTCGACTGGACAGCCGAAAACATGGGAGGCGGCAACGTACAGTGTTCTCCTCTACCCCTGATTGCCCAGGCTCCTGACCTTCGCTGACCGACAATTTCTAGGGAGCCAAGGCCAAGCAGGCCCGCGAGCGCAACGCCAAACTCGCCAAGAAGGGACCAACGACCCAACTCGGATCCAATGCTCAGAGAATCAAATGTGTCAAGTGCTATAAGCTCTGGATGCCTCAACAGGAGACCGGGGCAGGAAGGTTCGCAACGCCTCCCGTGCTTGAACTGCGTATTTTGGGCTGACCATTGGTAGCTGGGGAGAGCACTTCGATGCCCAGCCGCACGGTCCTGGCTGGACAAAAGAAACACTCTTCACAACGGCCAAAGCCTAATGGGCTGGAACACAATCCGAGTTCCGGTAGGAGTCGTAGACGTGAGGGACATCGAACAAGAATGGATTTTGCTTTGGACGAATGAGCGCGCGGAGTTTAGAGGATTGAGCAACTGGCACTGGCTTACTACAATACAAATGTGGGGACCGAATTTAGTCTTGGCACTTTGCAGAACTACTTGTTCTAGTGGGCCTCCACGGCCTTGGGCTCGTTCTCTACCTCCACAGGCCTGACCACCGCCTCAGCCTCTCTGGCCACCCTCTCCTCCTCCCTAATCTGTGCCAAAATATCAGGATACCACCGCTCGCCCACGTCCGGATGGCTCTTGACCCGATTCCGCAGCGTCGCCTCGCCCAGCGTCCTCACAACGCCCCCTCCCCGAAACGTACA